>JAQOOD010000001.1:2714196-2817067 GCA_029633175.1 Citrus glauca
TATTATTACATAAAATTAATGAGAAGGAAAAACAACTTTTAAGTACACCCACTTATATATCTTTAGTAATATTTTAATTTTGTAAGGACATTTTCAATTGCTACAATTTCACACACAAGTTTTTACTCAATTTCTAAATCAATGGTTGAAATGTTATAGATCGAATAGTATAGACTTATGTTATTAATCCAAGATAAATGTTTTTCTTTCCCCATTTAGCTTCTGTCATCATCTCAGCCATCTCTTTTTCATTTGTTTCTCTATCTCATCTCCTCTAATGTTCTTCTACGTAATCTATTATCATTGGTTTACTTTAGAGGACACGAAAAGTTACAGATTGTTCTTTAACAAGAATAATAATGCAATTAGCTTTCACTTAACTATTAATTTGTTAAATCGACCAGAAGCTTGGCTTGGACGACTGTAAACATGTAATAAACGTGGAGTACTATTGTACTAAAGCCGTTTCATCACTCTCTCAAAAAAAAAAAAAAAAAGTTTCAGCAGATTTTATTTTCATTGATTCAAAAACTCCCAGTCAAGTATAGAATAAGTTTAGAAATATAAGCTTTGAAGATATTCCTCTATACGAGCATATATCTTGTCTAGGGATGGCAAAATCTAGGTTTAGTTTTTTCGGATCCGGACGCGGATACTATTTTTTTTCCCAGACTTAGATTTTAACCCGGATTTTTTCATTCGAGTTTCCGAATTCCAGGTTTTGAATCTGAATTAATAAATCAATATTAATTTTTAAAATTTTAAAATAAATAATTAATATATTTTCAAGCAATAACATGTCTAGATTAATCAATAAAATTAATTAAAATAATAATATTAAAATTAGATATTCGGGTTCAAGTTCCGGATGTATGGGTTAACCTAAACTTGGATCCAGATCTAGATCTATCTGGGTTATTAAAATTTATTCCGGACCCGATTTTTTTTATATTTCAGTACAGGTTCAACCTGGCCCGGATTATCAGGGTTCGTCTGAATCCGAGCCGGGTCCGTGTTATTTTGCCATCCCTAATCTTGCCAATGATTTCTCATTTGTTAAATTATTAAAAAAACAAAAAGATAGAGAGAGATTATGAGAGTTAAGGACCAGATTTTTTTTTTGTACCAAAGTTAATAATCAGATTTTTTAAAAAAGAAAAAAATTACATAAAGGGTAGAGTAAGAATTAAATGGAAGTCTTGAGAAAAAAATTAATTTTTTAATGGGATTAAATTGAGAAGTGAGGAGTAATGAGATTATTTAAGAGTTCAAATATCACCCCTCCCAAATTAATTTTACTGCTCCTTCACTATCCCGGCAGTTGGCCCAATCTATTAGGGCCATATGATTTCAATTAATGGGCCTGCTTGACGTTTTGGGGCTTCAAGTCTCACTGACATCGTTGGCTCATCTCTGTGTCTCTCTTTAAAAAGCTAAGATCAAGTGTACATACCCGCAATGATGGACATTGATGCCAAAGAGTAGGATCGTGTTAAATGCTTTACACTGTTATATTTATAACTAACTTTTATTAGAAAATTTTGAGTGTCAGTAAATTTTTTTTTTAAATATCTATATCTATCTATATATATATATATATATATATATATATATATATATATATATATATATATATATATATATATATAGTTGGGATTACAAGAGCTGATGTGGCACCACCATTTCTCATCTTTATATATTATCTATTATCTAATAAATAGAGAAATTTTCTTTTAGATTTAGCTTTTCATCTTCTCATAATTAATTTGATTGTTATGACACAATAACAATTATGAAAATATTTTAATGAGACATATTCTTTGTAATAAACATACAAGGGGGAGTATTATAAATGTATTAAAATAAATGTAGATATTCATAACAAATATCTCTTAGTCTCTTCACTATCTCTCATTAGCAACCTTTAGTTTTCCTATAACTCTCACTATCTCACAAGAAATTATGATCCATAATTTTTCATTAATTTCATAAAGTGATTATGTAACTATAAAAGGAGAGCTCGTCTTTTTATTTTGTACGCACACAATTGGAAATGAATAAAATCACTTTATAATATATCATCTCATTTTATTCTTTATCTTGCATTTCTTCTTTATTTTTGTTGCTGGCTAATAGTGTGTGTATATATATATATATACCTTTTCTTACTGGTATCAGAGCCAAGTGGGGGTAGGTGTAATATAGACGTAAAGAGTCTGTGTGTAAACAGTTTTCAAAAAATTATCTTCTGTGTGTGTGGTGAATTCTTTACTGGTTATAAATCCCGTCTTAGGAGTCTGTGCATCCGTTTAGGGCAATAATTCCATATCTGTAGCCATTCATATAGGTTTTAAAATTTGAAAAAACTTTTTTGCATCATGGATTCTCTACTCTGTAGAGCATCTTCTTTTTCTAACTCTTCTTCCGGGAAGACTAGTGATTCAAAGCATGTCGTGAGTTCTGAAGAATTTGTTATTTCTGATTTTGATAAAGCTATTGATAATTGGGAATTACCTAAAGTTTCTAAAGAAATGATTTACAAAACAAAAAAACTTGATTTTTTGAAGAGTGACTATATTATTAAAACTGAAGAAAGAGATATTACACTTTCAAAGCCTTTTGAAACAATTCAATTGTTTTCAGAAAAAACTTTAGCGAACCTAAAAGAGAAAAAATTTAATTATGTTCATATCGGTCTTATCCAAGTCGGCATTAAGCCATTGACTAAGGAAGGTTTGGATACTTCCATCCTTGCTGTCCTCCGTGACGGCAGGTTCACGTCCTTTGACGATTCCTTACTCAGCAGTATAGAATCTAGCATCTGCAAAGGACCAATCCACTTCAATTGTTATCGAAACATAACAATTTCTCTTAAAGACAAAAACATCCTCAAAAGGATAATTTTACAAATCAAGACCCACAATTACCACATGATTAAGGGTTCAATTCCAGTTGCTTTGATTTATAAAATTTCTTATAAAGCGATGAATTTCGCGTTTAATACGCAACATAAATTCCAGTCAAAAAGAGATGAAACTCTTCTCTTGCAGACTGATTTGTCTAAAGCCAATATGGTTGTCCCAAAGCCTATCCAATGGAAAGATATTCATCTTCCAGACGAATGAATTCTAGATGGAGCCACTGAACCAGTGATTCCAACACGTCTTGAACCAAATACAGAGTTGCAAAATGTGACTCAGTATTCTGATGGTAAAGTCAAATTATCTTTTAAGAGATCTAACTCTTCTGGATTCTCTGACAAAGATTCTTGCTCTTCCAGCATGCATTCTTTTGAAAAACAGTTTTCAAAAATCCCCACAGAGATTAATATCTCTAAAGATCAACCTAGGTTTTCCACTTCGGATATTCCTAGTTCTTCCATCCATTCTGTCAATTACGGTACTAGTGTTCCTCATCCCATCTACACTAGCCGCCAAAGAGTCCAAAGACAGGAAGAGAAAGAACCTTCTCCTCCAACTTCTCCTACCTTTTCTGCTGTCACAGAAAATGTTATTAATGTCCTTAAAAAGAATTTTGAATTTGATAAAACTCTTCTTCATAATGATTTTTATTCAGATAACAATAAAGAAAAAAGACTTTGGTTTTTTAAACATTTTTTGAATCAAAGAAAAGAAGTTCAGGAAGCTTATTATGATTTTGTCAATCTGATTAAAATTCATATTTTATTTTTTGATTGGTTTGAAATGTATGCTTCCGACAATAATATTTCTTATCATTTTAAAGAGTCAAACCCTATTACTACTAGAAAGAAAATTCCTGAATGGAATCTTTCTGATAGTAGTAACACAATTGAGTCTGAGCACCCTCGTCTTAGGAGTATAACCATAGAGCATGGTGAACCTCCTATTCCTGTTAAAGCTTCTCCTTTTAAAGTTCACATAACAGATGACCCTAATAAAGATTTAAATAGTATTATCCAACAGAATAATTTCTGTAATACTAATCTAAATACCATAGGAAAACAGTGGACTAGGATAGAAAGTCAAATCCAACAGTCTTCTACAACTGTTACTTCCGTTTCAAAACCAATTCCCTCCAAAACCGAGTCCTTGAAAAAGCTCAAAGAACCTATTTTCAGACCATTTCAGGTCTCGAAACATAGTCAGAAGCTTGTTCAAGATTCCAAGTCAGATTTTGCTAAAGCCATTAGAGAACAATTAGATAGAATAGAAGCTTCCTCTTCTGCTTCTACTTCTAAAATCCAAATTGCTCCGGATACACCTCAATCCAAAACACCTAGTAGTCTACAATTTCATACTGTTGGTGTCCTTGACCAAGACTACGACCAGTCTTCTATAACTACTTCGGATATATAAGCATTTAAAGAACCAACTCCAAAGGTAAACAAAGTTCATTGGGAACTAGCACTTCCTGCTACTTCTCGTTCTTCTCCTGACCTTGCTGTTGATAATAGGCCCAGTGCACTAAATCAATCACGGTTTAATGCATCTTCTGTCTATGAATGGAACATAGATGGAATGTCTAAGTATAATATACTTGGTCTATTGCAACAAATGACTATGGCAGCCAATGCTTACAAAACCCAATCAGGAACTTCTGATAAAGTCATAGCTGAAATCTTAATAGCCGGTTTCACTGGCCAACTTAAAGGTTGGTGGGACTATCTCCTCACCAAACAACAACAATTAGACATCTTGGATGCTATTCAAACAGATGAGGACCAAATCCCCATTCTGGATGAACATAACAGCCCCATTCAAGATGCAGTTGCAACTCTTATTCTAACCATTTCTCTTCATTTCATAGGTGACCCTTCACACCTAAGAGATAAAAATGTTGAGTTACTACATAATTTGAGATGTAGGAAACTTAGTGACTTCCAAGACTACAAAACCACTTTCTTTACCCGACTTTTTCTAAGAGATGATGCACATCATACTATTTGGAAAGAAAAATTCCTTACTGGCTTACCTACTTTCTTAGGAGAAAATGTAAGAAATTCTATCAAAGCCCTTTATGACAATCGTATTCCTTATGATGAACTTACCTATGGTGAGTTAGTCAGTTTCGTTAACAAAGAAGGTCTGAAAATCTGCCAAGATTTGAAACTACAAAAACGTCTAAAAAGGGAGCTTAGATAGTCTAAGCATGAGTTAGGCGATTTTTGTAAACAATTCAATTATGACCCTTTTAAATCTCCCTCCAAAAATTGTAATGGTAAGTACTCTTTAAAGCCTTACAAAAAGCATTACAAATCCAAAAGCTATAGAAAGCCCATTTCTAATTTTAGAGAAAATTTTTATAAGAAACCTTCGAGACCTTATAAAAAGCCCAAATTCTCTAAAAAGAAAGATTTCAAGCCCAAATCAAAAACTGCTTTCAACTACAAAGAAGCCATATGTTATAAATGTGGAAAGAAAGGACACACTGCAAAATTTTGCAGGATGAGTAAGAAACTTCACGAGCTAAATCTCGATGAAGAAATCCTTTCAAAAATTTCCTCTCTTCTTATCGAATCTTCAGATTCTGAGTCTTTCATGTCTGGAAATAGTGAGCCTCTCCAAGTTGACGAGTTAATTGACTCTGATACTTCTTCCTCTTCTCCTTATAGTGATTATGAGTCAGAGTCCTTTTTAAAGAAAATCAATGTTTTGACTAGAGACCAAGAAATATTTCTTGAATTAGTCAAACACATTTCTGACCCTACTCTTCAGAGAGAGTATTTGGATAAATTCCTGAAGACCCTTGACCAAAAACCTGAGCCGTCAAAGGTCCCTATAGTCAAGAAGGATGCATATGATCTTACACAAATTCTTGAAAAGAAAAAGCATTCAAAGTCTTCTATTCCCTCTATTTCTGATCTTCAAAAAGAAATTAAAGAAATCAAAGCTGAAATAAAGGATTTGAAAGAAAAACAGAAAACCGATTCTGAAACTATTCAGATTCTTTTACAAAAACAACTTCAGGATCATTCTGACAATGAATCTCATTCCAGTAATGATAATGAAGAAAATTCAAATCTTGAAAATATTGAGTCTATCCCTGAAGATTTTTTTTTTGTCCTAAATCAGGTTACAATGAGAAAATATTTAATCGGAATTACTTTGATTTTTTCAAAAGATTTTATGATTGATACCATTGCCTTATTTGATACTGGTGCTGATTTAAATTGTATTCAAGAGGTAATTGTCCCAAAAGAATTCCATGAAAAGACAAAAGAAAAGCTTTCTGCCGCCAATAATTCAAAATTAAAAATTAACTCTAAAGCTGAAGCCTTTGTTCATAACGATGGTTTTGATTTTAAAACTTCTTTCCTTTTAACGAATGACATTCGTCATACAGTTATTTTAGGAACCCCTTTTATAAACTTAATTACTCCATATAATGTTGATTATGATGGTATATCTTTCAAAGCCAGAGGTCAAAAACTTGTTTTCCCGTTTGTTGAAAAACCAAAGACAAGAAATTTGAATATCATTAAAGCATGTTCTGTTTATCAAAATCAAATAAATGTTTTATTAAAATCAAAGCAAAAAGATTTGAACCATCTGAAAACTAATTTAAATTTGCAAAGAATTGAAATCCAATTACAAAATTATTTCTTTAAAAGAAAATTTTCTGATTTTAAAGAACTCATTGAAAAAGAAATTTCTGCCGATTTACCAACTGCCTTTTGGAATAGAAAATAACATTTGATAGATTTTCCCTATGAAAATTATTTTGATGAAAGAAACATTCCTACTAAAGCATGTCCTATTCAAATGAATATGGAACTTGAGCAACATTGCAGAAAGGAAATTAAAGATTTGGAAGCCAAAGGTTTAATTGTTAAATCAAGATCACCTTGGTCTTGTGCCGCTTTTTATGTTAATAAAAATTCTGAAATTGAAAGAGGCACACCAAGACTTGTTATAAATTACAAACCTTTAAATAAAGCCTTAAAATGGATTCGGTATCCTATTTCAAACAAAAAAGATTTGCTTCAAAAACTCCATTCTGCCTTCATATTTTCAAAATTTAACATGAAGTCTGGGTTTTGACAAATTCAAATCCACCCTAAAGATCGGTATAAAACTGCTTTTACTGTTCCATTTGGACAGTATGAGTGGACTGTTATGCCATTTGGTTTAAAGAATGCACCTTCAGAATTTCAAAGAATTATGAATGACATTTACAATCCATATTCTGAATTTTGCATTGTTTACATTGATGATATATTAATTTTTTCTCAATCTATAGACCAGCATTTCAAACATTTAAAGACTTTTTATCTAGCAACCAGAAAGGCTGGTTTGGCCATCTCATCTTCAAAGATTTCTTTATTCCAAACAAAAATCAGATTCCTCGGTCACTATATTTCTAAGGGAACTATCACTCCCATTGAAAGATCTTTATCTTTCACTGATAAATTCCCTGACAAAATTTTGGATAAAACTCAATTACAAAGATTTTTGGATAGTTTAAATTATGTTCTTGATTTTTGTCCTAACATTAATAGGATAGCTAAACTATTGCATGATAGATTAAAGAAAAATCCGGTTGCATGGTCAGAACATCAAACTCAAATTGTAAAGCAAATAAAGAATTTGGTAAAAAAGATTCCATGTTTATATTTGGCTAATCCAGCATTACCTAAAATTGTTGAGACTGATGCATCAGATTTAGGTTATGGTAGTATTCTCAAGCAAATTGATCATGGTAAAGAACAGATAGTACAGTATGCATCTGCACATTGGAATGATTGTCAGAAAAATTACTCTACTATTAAAAAAGAAATTTTGTCTATCTTTTTATGCATATCAAAGTTTCAAAGTGATTTACTCAACCAAAAATTTCTACTTCGAATTGATTGCAAAGCTGCAAAACATGTTTTAGAAAAAGATGTTCAAAACATTGCATCAAAACAGATTTTTGCACGATGGCAAGCAATTTTAAGTGTTTTTTATTTTGATATTGAATTTATTAAAGGTGACAAAAATTCTGTTCTCGATTTTCTGACCCGAGAATTTTTTCAAAACAGATAATGCCGCCCAAAAAGACCAAAGTCAAAGGGAAATGGATCCTCAAAGATCATGTGTCCCAGTCACCCTCTAAAGCCTCTCATCCTTCTTCACCTAAAGAAAAATTGCTGTCTTCAGCAATGCCTATAAAGTCCTGGATTGATATGATTGAAGATGATGAAGCAAGAGTTAAAGCTCTGGCCTCTCAAGATCAGGTAAATCAATGGATGAAATCCATTACTCAATCTCCTGAGCTTTTGCTCGCAATCCAAAGTTTTTCTCAAAGCCAGATTTTCCCAAAAGAAAATTTTGAAAAAATTGAAAAACCTATTTCTAAAGAAATACTAAAACTTTCTTTATCTGGAAATTTGTCCAAAGAAATAATTTCTTCTAGAAACACTTCCTCCCAGGTTGTGGTTTCCCAATCAAAGCTTTCTCAAAAATCGGATTGGCATGATAAACCCCATTCTCAAAATGTTTTAACTATGGAGGATGGATTTTATGATTCTGATCCATTTAAAGCAATTTCAAAATTTTTCCCAAAAGGATGGTTTTTCAAACCATGGGATCTTTTAAAGCCTCACTCATATTACCAAAGCATACTTGAAGCCACTGGCTCAGTAAAATTCAAACACTTCTACCATACTGAGTCCCATTCTGAGCCGGCCTATTCCACGGCCACTATCCAAAATATTATTAGCCCAAGCCAGTGGGGTGAACCACTCCATGTTCAAAAGAAATTTTCCGCCAATTTTCTTTTTAAAATCCCACACTGTTCATCCTATTCATATTGGGATTACCAACAGGCGTGGTTCAACACATTTTTCATTCATAACCCAAAGCATTCTCACTCCTGGCTATTTTTCTTCAATACCAAAATAACCATACAAAGCCTTCCAAACTGGTTCCAACAATGGTGGACCTATTTCGGACCAACCACAGATATCTTAACCCCTAATGCCACAAACTGTTTCAACCTCTTTAAAGCCAATTATGTTCCATCTGAGTCCGAAAAGCGGTTCCCTCATTTCCTCTGTTTCTGTACTAAATTCTTCCTCTCCTGGGTTTGGATGTGGAATTTTCAATATCGTACTCTGGACACTCAATTAATTATTCAAAGATGTTTTAAAATTAAATGGTGGTCCAAGTTCGATGAAAAGTCAAAATTGACCGAAGCCATAATTCACAATTGGCTTAAACAAAATGGTCTTCTAAAGCCCAGTATTGAAGATATTAAAGCCCATAGCACTTTTCTGGCACAACGATCTAAAGCCCAAGCCCTTCTCGCCAGTGCAAAGTCTGAAGATGAATACTTCGATATCATGAAGCAGCTCCTGACTACTCGATCAGAGTCTTCTGTTGCAGCATCCTCTGATACCGAAGATGAAGATGAAGAGCCCTTCATTTCTCTCGGGGATGAAAATGAAGATGACTGTTTTGGCATTTTCCCCACTGTAAAGCATTGTAAATAATCTGTATTTGTTTCTGGTTATTTACTTAAAAAAAAAACCTTGTATTTCCCTTGTATTTTTCTCTTGTATTAAATGTTGTATTCGGGTGGTCCTTTGGACACAAGTGAGAGCGCACATGTCTCTTCACCCGACTGTATTTCCTTTGTATTATACTCTGTATCTACAAAGCCTCCTGTTTAAAGCTACGACGAACAGTGCAACTTTCCACGGATCACTGTGCACTCAAAAACCCGCTACAGTGAACAGTGCAACTTTCCACGAATTACTGTGCACTTAAAAACGCGCTACAGTGAACAGTGAATTCTTATGTATATAATCTGAAGGAAGACTTGAGACTCCTCAGATTTTTCAGAATTTTCCAACCTCCTCTCTCTCTTCTTTCTTCTCTCCTTCTCCTTTCAAGGTTTCTCCTCCTTCTCTCTAGAATGGAGAAGAAATCTAACGAAAGGCATATTCTCTCTTTCTCTCTTTCTCTCTTAAAGAACCAAGATCCTAAATAAAATGTAAGGATCTTTTGTAATTTATTTTAAAGCAATTTAATGTTCTGTAATTTAAATTAAAGCACTTTACTTTTCCAAGCACTTTACTTTTCTGCAATTTAAATTTATGCAATTTAATTTCTGCAATTTATTTTAAAGCAATTTACTTTTCTGCATTTTAAATTCCCGCAATTTTCATTTAAAGCATGATTGCAGACTGATCTGTATCAGATCTGCCATACAAATTGTACGTTCCTCTGAGGCAACGAGACCAGATCTCAATCCTCAGTTGTATCTCTTCTTTTCTCCCTCCTCATTCAGAGCACCATTTCTGGGAACCAGATCTGGTACTATGTATGCTTAGAAAGCCAACCGTAATGTATATTTAATTTTGAAAAGCCCTGTTGCTAGGTTTTCAAAAAACCTAGATATATATATATATATATATATATATATAGAGAGAGAGAGAGAGAGAGAGAGAGAGAGAGAGAGAGAGAGAGAGAGAGAGAGAGAGAGAGAGATTTTCTTTTATATTTGACTTTTCATCTTCTCATAATTAATTTAATTATTATTACACAATAGTAATTATGTAAAGGTTTGAATGAGATATATTCTTAGTAATGAATATTCAAAGGAGAGTGTTATACATTTATTAAAATAAATGTGGATGTTCATATCATATATCTCTTAGTCTTCCCACTATTTTTCATTAGCAATCTTTAGCTTCCTTATAACTCTCACTGTCTCACAAGGAATTATGATCTATAATTTTTTATTAATTTCATAGAGTGATTATGTAATTATAAAAAGAGAGCTCATCTTTTTATTTTGTACACACCTAATTGGACTGAATAAAATCACTCTATAATATATTCTCTCATTTTATTCTTTATCTTGCGTTGCTTCTTTATTTGTATTGCTCGCTAATAGTTTTTTTTATTTTTTATAAGGCTGCCTTATCTTAAAAAAAATCAATTCATATTTTTTTATCAATTTTATCAAGTATAAAAGTAAGAAAAAATAATAATACTAAAGTTTTTTCAAAGCCGCGTGAAGCGCGGTTCTATTTTCTAGTTTATTTATAAGTGTGGGCTAGGGCGGAATTTGGATTTTATTTTTTGGTGGACTGAAATTATTTTAAGGGAAGGTACTAATAATGAGGATTTTTCTTTAAAAAATGTTAAACCTCAATTTACATTTATAAGATTTCTTTACTAACAATACGATTAGAAATTAGTTAAGCATCTGTTTGAGAGAATTGTGAAAGAAAAGAATCATAAAGTTTTTCATGAATCAAAACATAGGCTTAAATCGTGATATTGTATTGAAATTGAACTTGAGATGATTATTATAACTTCAGGAAGAAAAATAAATTTCTAGTCATTTCATATATACATATATATATAGACATACACGCGCGCGTGATATCTTTTTAAATATAAATTCTCAGGTATGCTCTTATTTAAAAAAATTTAAAAAAACGTAAGATAAAAAATAATGGAATTATTAAAATATTATTTTTTTGGATGGAGATATATACACCCCACCATTTATGTAAATTCATTCATTCCAAAAATTTATTTTTATAAAATTTATATTATTTTTAAATTTTAAAATAGGAGAAAATTATATACAATTTTTTAAAAATAAATTATATACAATTAATCAGAGATCCTTCTCATAATCAATGAATTTCATAAAATATCATGTTATAAGTACGTTTAGTTAGATTTTGTTAGTTTTAATTGGAGTTTAATGATTATATAAATAAGGATTTAATTGGGCATTTGTTTAAATTTTTTAAAAATAACGTAATATTTTATAATTAATTTTTAAAATAGGGGTGGATTATAAAATTTGAGGGGCGGAGATGTCATCCCATTTTTTAATTATTATATTAAGTGAGAGGATGCCGTTGCCGGTTCGTACAAAATACAGCAACTTGCTCGACGAAGGTCGGCTGACACTTGACCGAGTCCCGAACACGTATTCGTCGAAGTCTACGTCACCCTATCCATTAAGCCACGTGTACTTATAGTTCTGTACCAGCTGTTTTCTATTTCCGGGACCCATCCCTCCTTCGAAATTGCCACTGCCTTTTCCATTAAATACGGAAACGACCCTATATCACGTGTATTTCGGGATGCATGGTTACTTTGGGTACGTGTTAGTCGATCAACGGCAAGCGTCAACTTTTTCGAAGTTTGTGAACCCTTTGATGTCCTTTTCCTGACGTGAGAGTTACTTTATAATTTTTTGGGTTTCCTGATTTTCTAATAAAGGTCCTTATACTTTAAACAAATCTGTCTTTATCTTTATCATGTATTCAGGTGATGAGTCGTGTCGTTTGAACAGAAAATTAGGATCTCTCGATATCATTGAGATCTATGCAATCCAATACAATTTCTTTTTTTAATGTTTAAATTTTTTATTATTTTAAATTACAATGTTTATATTAAAGCTAAAGATGCTTCGACCTGGTTTTTTTTTTTTTTATCGCGATACTAAAGGTGAAAATTAAATTTGTCTACAAATCAACTCGAGCAAATCGTAAAATTAAATCTACTATGTGATATAGCTAGTGAGAATTGAACTAAAAAGTCAAACTTATTGTGCTTTGAATGAATAATTCCATGTATTAAAGTTTAATTTTATTTTTAACTATTGTATCCCTCCTTAATTTTAAAGTGTTTAATAAATATTAATGTATGTGTCACACACGCCTGATGTTTAATAACCATTTGATATCTCATAATGTTTAGAAGTGATTATATTTCATAATAATTATTGATCAACATGCATAATGTATCAACATCTCATTCATATTCAATTTGTGCAATAAATTAGTTATAAATACTTTAACTACGAAAAAAGGTTGCAAATAAGAAATACATAATTTTTTTGTGCCATTCATATAGATACAGAAGAAAAAGTTCTATATTGATTCAAATGCTGTACCCATGAGATAAGGATAAAGAAAGAGAAAAAAACCGAAGATTTCACATAGTACTTTTGATCGAAAAATCAATCCAATCTATTTCGTACCCTTCGCTCAACAAGAAAATGGATCAGATTCTATAGGATCAACCCTATGGAACTTAAGGAATGATGGCTTCAATTAAATTATCCTTTTTGGACAGTTCATCCCGACCTATTTAAACCACTTCTTCATGGAAATTTTATCATATTTGATCATTTTATAAATATAAGTCAAAAATATTACATTATATTAAGTGTTCAAGGAATAAAAAAATAATGATATATAAAATTAATAGTATAATATATATGCAACCGTCGTTCAAATTTTTAAAAGTGTAGGTTCAACCCTTGTATGTAGTTGGAAGTTTATTATAATATTTTATGTGTTTAGCTTGTAATTGGCATTTATATGTTGGGTTTTGAATTTTAATTATAAGTGTATACCTATTAAAACCTAAAAATTTATAATGAACCCCTATTTATTTGCATATACAATTTTAATCTTCAATTAGAATAATAATTGAAACAAAATATCGTTTCAAACCATTTAACTTCAATGCCCCAAAAATTTAGGAAGTCTTCTTCTTCTTCTTCTTTTTAATTTTTCTTTTCTTCTTCTTTTTTTTTTCAAAAGACAAAAAAAGTATTATTAAATATACTTTCAATTAATCAATATTAAAACTAACTAAATAGTTGTCATTAAAATATACAAAATAATTGAATAAATCACAGCTCAAAAAAACAAGTGATAGTTTGAAAAATGTAGATATACAAAGAGAGAAAAATATGGAGACGTTTCTAAAGGGGGAAAAGAGTTATCTTTAATTTTGTTTTATTGGTTCTTTTTTAAGTGTAGAGTTATCATTAGAATTAAGATAAGTATAATTAGAAGTCTTGCAATTTTAATAATTTTTTGAACGGAATATCCTAAAAAGTGGAGTTTGATTTTTAGAAAGTGCCAAAAGCACTACATTGTATCTTATTTTTATGCGGCTTATACACCATACCCCTCTTTTTGTCTTTTTGTGCTATCACCAGTTGGATTTGATACAAAAGTAATTTTAAGGATATGGATGTGTTTTATTTGTTTATTAATAGTGCAATATCTGTTGTTTTATGAAAATTTAGAAAATTTAAAGTTTACAAAATTTTGTAAAATATTATTATGCCTAGAAAGAACAAGCTCATTGGCATAAATAATAATAATAAATCAATTATTAAAAAGTCTTAGAGTTAGATTGTTCAAAGAGAAAATAGAGAGACGAATAAGAGGAGAAGAGGGGAAGAAGACACATAATGAAACATGAAAATTTTTTAATTTACTTACACCTAAATTTTATTGTATGATGAGTAGAGTGCGGTCACAAAAATATATTTATGTAATTTTCTTTTTTATAAAATATTTAATTCATTATTGCTTATGTGATAAAGAGCAAATGAATTTTAAGACAACAAAGAATTAGTTTCAATGAAAATGCCAAATTGTCTCTTATTGATTGCAATTGATTGGTTACAGCCTTAGAGGTTTAATTGAAAATGGAAAAAAAAAAATCGCAGGAATGTAGAGGTGATTAGGTGAGGGGTTGAAGAAAGAGGAAAAAGAAATTACTTTAATAAACTATAAAATATAAATAGAGAAGAGAATAAGGTGAGCTGTCAAAAAAGACAAAAAAAAGAGGTATGGTATTGGTAATATTCATATTTACCCATTTAAATAAATAGTTGATTACTTGATTTCCCTTCCCCTACAAAGTACAAACCAACGTGGAAATACAACCAAGCCACAGCGAGGATCCATTTGTTGACTGGCGTATGAGAGGAAAAAGGTTAATTTAGTAATTGAACAAAGAAGAAAATGGTGTCTGAGATGGCCTATTGTAATTCCAATCAAAAGCAGGGGCAAAGAAGTAAGGGCGTTGATAATTATCTCACCGGCTGTTTCGTACCCACGTCAGATAACCAGTCTTCACAACCGAGGTTTTGTGGGGTCTATCATCCAACAACCACTTGCCTACGCGCGCCACCTTCAGTGTGAACACCGGACCGCCAATTTTTTTTTTTTTCACCAGCACTAACGATTTTTCCAAATTTTTCCAAACTTTAATTGCGCATTATTTACTTGCCTTTTCCCAGCATGATTAATAGGATCATTATAGATTTTCAAGCCATAAATAGATAGATGACCTCAATATTGTTTAAAACATTTTGACACTTGAATTATTCATACACTAAAACTATTAATATAAATATTTATGTTGTAAAATATTTTCAATAGTACTATTATCAAATTTTGATGAAATTTTAAATAAAATATTTATCTATAAGGAATAACATTTGAGTTGATTTTTCATAATAATATATGATCTAATTTTACAAAACTCATTGATAAAATTATTATTAATTTATATATGAGTTTATATTTTTTTCTCCCTACCTAGCTTAGTTGATAATATTTTACACATAAATAAAAAATTATAATATTTCATTACTCAATTGTCTTAAAATTGAATGCTACACTAGATATTAAAATGTAGGTTAAATTTTAAATTACATGTTCGTGAATTGACTACTTTTAAATTACTTTGTATATTTTAAAAAACATCAATTTTTTATTTATATTAAATAAACCAAAAAAATTGATCAACTCTCCCCTATTTTTTTAACTTTTGAGCAAAAATGAAATAACTTAAAAATTTTAAAAGTAAGAAGTGATTTAAAAATAATTAATTCGTAACAAATAATCCGCATGTAATATGATCAATATTAATAAAATTGACTTCTCAAAATAATAACAATAATAATAATATTGAACCGACTCAAATTTCAAACCAATTTGAATTTACTTTCCGTTCGATCTTGGTAAATAACAGGAAACAATCAAACCGTGTAACACACGGACAATAAATGAGAGTGATTATTTTTCACATCCTTATCACCGCCTCGCCACGCTTTCTTTTCCCCTATAAAATCAGCGCCCTCTTCCCTAACGAATACTCGTCAATTTCCTCTTTCCTAACCCTAATTCCTTCCTTTGAAAGTAGATCTCATTGTTAGCATTCCTTCTCTTCTTCCAAAACGCGGCGTTTGATTCGATATTTTCTTCTCTCTGTTAGATAACTCCCAAATCTCTCGTCCTTCTCTCTTAAAATTTTTCGTTCCTTTAGTTTTCTGATTTTCGATTTACGAATCGTTTTTCAGAAAAAATGACAGTCGCAGTTCTAAATCCTCAAGATTGTTTAAACGATAACAGATTCAGTAAATTCCCTAAAGAAACCTTAATTTCATCTCCGCAGATGAAATTCCCCAAACACGCTTATAATCCCAACCGTACGGTGAACCGTGCGCAAGCGAACCGTAGGAAACGCAGCCCACCGCCACCACGGCCTCAATCTCGCGCCGCTGCGGCGGGCCCGCCACAGAAAACCCCTGCCAAAACCAAGCTCGTGATGGGCCAAGTCAAGATCCTAAAACGCGGCGAGGAGCTTACCTCAACGGCGCCGTTTCAGGCACCACCTGAGAAAAAATCCGTCCAGAAGAAAGTTCAAAGTCAAATTCAAGGCCCGGATCTAGGTTCCACGGAGCGGTTGGGTCCGGATCCGGAGTCGGTTCCAACTCAGATCCGTCTCACCGATTCAAAGAGCCGAGTTGGGGCTGTCTCGTTCTATGCGGGGTCTGCTTGCATCACATCCCCTCCGCCGAGCTCGCTTCCTCTCCCCGTTTTCTTCACGAAGAAGACTGTCACAGTCAAAAACGACGACGCAACGACTGATCTGAGGAGGATTCTGAAGCTTGACTTGTTGTGAAGTGGGAAGTGAAAAGTGAAATAAAAGTTGCGTGGGCTTTGTTTGTTTTTTAGTTTGGGTTCTTCTGATTAACGATCTTATCCCTTATTTTTTCAAGGGGATGATGAAGATCGAATTGGCTGACTCCAACCTTGGTACTGAGTAGTGTTTAGCTTTAAGCTGTAATAGCAGTAGTAGTGTTAATTTAGAATTTTAATGTATAGTTTTAAATGAAGGTTCAGCTCTGGGATATTGATAGGTGGTCTTGTTCTTCTTTAAGTTGGGTGTACTTGGTGGTTCTGGTGTTTTTTTTTTCAAGTCTTATGTTTATTTTAATTAATATGTCATATGATGAAATTATAGGTATTATATGTCTGTGATTTTATTATTATCCTGTTGGGGGTTACAGGTTTGTACCTCTTTGATGGTGTAGTAAGCTGTTCTTGCTTTGCTTTCCTTAATAAAAATTTATGTTTTATATAGTAGTTTCTTCGTTATGCTTTATTCCATTTTTTTTATAGTTGTGTCTGAAGATGTTTTTTGGTAATTGTGGGAAGTGGATTGATTTGATTTACATAGTGAACGGAATTTTAAATTTGTGATGGAACAGTTTGTAGTAAAAGTAATGAGAGATGGATTTTTTTTTGCCATTAACAGATGCAGTATTTGGTTTCATGGCCTCAATAAATTTTGGATGTTCATTTTCGCTCTACCCTTGATTAGATATGGTCTTGCTCTTGATGAAATCTCCGTTACGCTAGCAGGTCGAATTTTTGTTGCTGCAGCTGGTGATCAGGTAATTTTCCCAGTTGCAAAATCACAGTATGACCCTATTCAGTCTTTTGTATTGTAATTTTCTCACCTGGTGAAGGTAATATCAAACCCAATTCTTAAAATGAGTATCTGAAGTTATTGTTGAATAACTTTGGCCACGAGCGGATGAGAATGCCGGCTATAGTATTTTTGAAAAGTAGAAATAGGCTTGTTGAACAACGAGGCTGGAAGTTACAATATCATTGGGTGCCATGTCTTTAAATCAAATTTAACATGAAAAGTATGAACAGGCTTGTTGAAGTAATCAGCCCTTCTAAAATGCTGTCTTCATCCAAGGATTGCAAATCTTATGAATCCAATAACTGGCTCGGTGTGCTATACTTAGCATTTGCATATCCAATTTGTTTATGTTTCCAAGTATTGGTGATTTCATTTTACGGCAATTTATGGAGAGCAGGCAATTTGATTTTTGTTGCATGTTACTGGTGAACTGCTATTGCGACCTACAGATTGCTAACTACTCTGTTCCTGTAAAAGAGCAGACGCTCAGAAAACTTAGTTTTCTAATTCAGCTGCTCGGTTAAAATTGCTGCTTCTGGAAGAGATTGTGAAAACTACAGCCTTGTTAAATATAGAAACTGTCTGGAGCTCACTTGCTGGGCCTATTTATGCTTTTGATTGAATTTAAACTGGTACTTGTGAACTTAAGAAAGGCGAAAGAAATATTATCTTTCAGTTTGTGTGCAGAAAAATCTATTTTTCATTTCACCGGAAACTTAGGTTTCTTTTTATTTTTTGACCGATAGATTGTGTGCAGAAAGGTAAAAAGAAACATCATCTATATGATATCATATTATGTTTATAAAAGAGGACTAGTGATTCACTGGTATGGATAGCATTTTTCTGTTTCTGGTTGCTTTCAATGGGAGAAGCTGGTAAAGTGCCAGCTGGTATGCATATAATTTGGCAGGTAGATAAATTTTAGAATTTATTCTCTTCTTCTGTCTCACTGCAAATCAATTATTTCTTTTTTCCCCCTTGTTTTATAAGTGTGCTTAGCTTCTGCTATGGACAAGCATAAGTTCACCTGGTGGAAACTTTTATTGCAGCAGCATATTACCTTTTTAATGCAGTGGGAACCAATGAGAGCAGATGATGACTTTCAAGGGGGGAAATTTACCAGGGTCAGTTGTTTTGAACCTTTTTGTCTGTTAATTGTTAACACTGTGGTTCAAGTAGTGCATTTCAACTTTTTCCCTATTTTTTGTAAATTTATATGGGGGTGATGCTGCTCTCGCTCGCTATCTGTGGTGATGCTTTTTGCTCTTCAGACTCTTTGACTGCAGCTGTAACTCCTGGAAATACATCAGATTGGCCTGAGCATCCAGAGGTCTTTGAACTGATATACCAGTGTGTTTTTTCTGTTTTATTAGTCTAATATAATAGCATCTCTTTCCAAGTTAGAATCCAGAAAAGCACTCTCTGGTGATGTTTGTTTTTTCCATTGTTTTTTTTTTGGTTATCTTCAGTTGATGTTGAGTGATCTTCTTATAACTAACTTACCATGTTTTTGTTGACCTCTCTCGGGGTCCACTTGATCCATAAATGCTTGCTCCTGAAATTGTGGATCTAAGTTCTAGTTTGTACTCTTGAGTCAGTTATGCTATGTCTAAAATCTTGCTACCCTCCATCTGTCAATCAGACCAATTGTTTTAATTGCATTGGCTTTGATTTGGATTCCAAATATTATTTCTTGATTGGAGATTGGAATTTTGCATCTCTGCTCATTATCTATATTGTCACATAAAATTTCTCAGAGAACTATCATAACCGTATCAAATCTTGAAATCCAAGTGCGAGTTCTAACAAAACTGATACTATTTTATGCACATGTACAGGTAACTCTGTATATTGTAGTTAAGCTGTTTCATGTTTAGATTGCTTGCGACTTCAGAGTCTTTTTAGAATCACTTGATGGCCACAGCCTCTGTCTGCTTTGTGCATTTGTGGCGAAATACCTAGGTTGGTTTGCATCCGCTCCCAGAAATAATTTTCTATGTTGTTGGATATATTGAATTGGGTAGAGTACGCTCACCAACTTAGCATTACTCCAGTGTGTGTGGCTGCTATTGATGATGGTGTTTAAATATTGCCGCTTCTTATATATAAGCTCTGAAGCAAGGCTCACCCTTAGCTCGTGAATATTATTGGTGGTGTCAATTATTGGGCCTAAAACAGTGTGTTCTCGGGTCCTGCAAATTTATGATTCTCCTCTATAATGAATCTAAACATCTACGAGGCAATACGGCTCTCATAACTTTTATTTTTCCTGTCAAGAACTGTACTTTTTTGGATCTATACTCGTAAATACCCACCCAATTATGGACACGTTTGTTATAACTGTGGGTGCAAAATTTTCACAGCATTCCTTACGACAAAAGCTCCATTGAGAATCTGCTAAAATTGGGAAATTTCAGGGCTGAGAGCCGAGATGCCGCATTATTGATGTTATTTATGAAAAAGGAAAGCACGATGTATAATGGTAGCTATAATGTTTTAGAAACTGACACCCCAAGTCCCCTTTAGTTCGGGCCACTTTGGTTTTCACTTTTGTAAAATGGACTTGCGAGCATGAAAAAAAAGAACAAAAAGCAAAAACATTTCAGTGCCGAGTGTTGTGTTTACTTTTTGGTGTGTGGGTCTGAATAGAGATGACGTTGCCGAAAGGCAGAGGGCTGTGTCACCCACGCTTTGCTTTTGCTAATTATGCTGCGTGTGGAGCTTTTCAATGTGAATTGGAAAAACCATTGAACAGGCCAATCACGTGATCAGGAGGCATTTAGCTGATAGAATATTTTGTTTAGACGTGGGTTTCATTTATTATTCATTTTAAACTTCCATAAAACAGATATGGTCCAATTATTAGCACAGTTGCGGTGGTAATTAGTGAGTCTTAATATTAGGGATGAAAATGGGGATCGCCAGCACCAGTTTTGTTATTATAAAATTTAAATTATTAAATTTATCTGTAACTTGTAAAAGGTTTTAATTTTTTTAAGAAAATTTATCTGTTGTGAATTTTTTTATAGGTTTGTATATTTAAAATTATAAATATTCAATATATAAATTTATAATAATAATTTTAAATTTCACATAACATACTCAATTTTAAATTTAACCAATATAAATAAAAAATTAAAATTTCAACATCAATTCAACACAAATTCTTAAATGTAAGTATAAAATACACAAATCTATTTAAAAAAAATCACAAACTAGTATCTAAAAATAACAATTACATTTCATAGTATCGTTCAACACAAGTTCTAAGAGAAGATCTTCATTTCATATACCATCATCAGCACTTATCCAACATGATGCTTGCATTAATGATGAAAATTAATATTTTTAAAAAATAATGCTTTTCAAATATTAATCCAAAAAAATTATAATAATGACATAATTCATGCATTAAGTTAAAGAAAAATAGTTCATCCAAAAACAATTTGGTTATTTGGCATTTTTCATAATTGCATTATTTTCTTTATATATTTTTTAGGTTTAATTTTTTTCAATTAAAAATATTTAAAAAAATGTTGCGGGTCTAGCGGATATCCATTGGATAATAAGCTAATACCAAATCCACCTGTACAGGTTTCAATTTGTAATATCAGATCCGCCCGCAACCCGCAAAATTATCCGCATCGAGTGGGTTTGGCCGGGTTTGTGGGTTTATGGGCACAATTGTCATCCCTACTTTATATGTTTTAGGATCTCAAAATTTTCTATTTGAGTTCTTGGTATTTTTTATTTTAATTAGAGCCAATTATATTGTATATTTTAATATTTTATTTTTATTGTAATTGATTTAATTTCTCTTCTTGAGTTAACATGGGAAAGTAAGTTCACTTTAATATAAATAGAGAGGTTTTGTTTTCATAACTTCAACTTTTACTTATTGAAAAAATTAAAAATTAAAATAAGAGCTAATCACATTTCAATTCGAGCATAACTTAATTACACTACTTTGCTCCAACACTAAAAAAATACAAGAGATAATAGTCTATCCTAAACACTAAAAAAATATTTAGTGTTTTTCTATCCTATCAATTTACCTTTACTATCCCGCTCTGTTAATGGAGGAGGGTTGCAAATAATAGTCTATTGAAATATGCTAAGTGTTAAATTAATTAATTTTATTTACATATAAAACATCTTAACTTGGCTATAGTTGTTAACGAAGTGGACTGATAACTTGACAATAATTTCTCATTCTAATCATATGACTATATTGTTTCTTTCACCAATCGCCGGTTTTGTATTTTGTCTCTTAATTTTTTTAAACTCCTTGAATTTTTTTTAACCAGACATTTACTGTTTAATTACTTGGGCTTATGCTTCCAGAAGTCTTTTATTTAATTAATTATCTAAATTTGAATAGAGAGATGAGCGATTAAGAAAATTAACCTTTAAAAAAAATTTCCGAGGTCATTCTGCATGATCTTATAGTAAGTATTGAAGAATGAAAGGTAAAAGGACTGATGGAGAAATTTCTTTCTTCAAAATAAGGAGGGTCACTTTCAGTTTATATTAGGATATTTCAATATGATATTTAAAGATAAGAGTGTGTAAATTAAAATGAAGAAAATGTTATTTTGAACTATTGCAAGACAAAAATGATAATATATAAACAACAAGGTTTGGCTACGGTATAATCGTAGTACCGTGTCACAGTTGCATTCAGCCGTTGAATATATTTAAATGGATGGGGTATACTAGTATCCTACGACTAGATACAACTGTGACACGATACCATAATTGCATCACATATTTTTTCTAAACAATAATATACCACAATGTTACTGTAATATACATAATGTCGATAATTTTTTTTTTTTTGTATTTTCCGATTGTTTTACTGCCGCTCAAGTAGCAATGCTCTCAAAATAATGTTACCATAATGGTGGAGTAGCATAGGTCCAAATTTTTTGACAGTAAGAAAATATCGTCAGATTATTTGGAAATCCAACTTCTGACCAAGAGGTGAGTTTGCCAAACTTGAATCAAAAATCAAAATTTTAATAATTAGAAAAATGTGATTCATACGGACGAACTCGCGTACAAAATTCTCATACCCGTAAAGTTGTTCTACGCATGTTAAACAACGGGAACATATCGTTTAGCAGCGCAAGAGTGTGCGTACCGAGCCAATTTATTTGACTGAGAATTAGATAAGAGTCTACACTGTTCCTTTTTTTAAGAGTAAGTTTTGTTTCTTAATTTGAGAGTTTAATTTTTAGATGGGTTATTATCATTTTATTATTTTAAAAATTATCAAATATTAAATGATTATAATAAGTATTGTCTCTTATCATCTTATTATTATATTTTTATAAAAGTATTATTTTATTACTTTTTTATTATAACCGTTAATTGATCAGTTAGTTGAGTAATAAAATATTAATTTCACCCTTTATGATAAAAAAATTACTTGAAACTTATTTATAAAGTAAATTTATAATATATTTTTTAAAATGGATATAAAATACTAACATAATTTTTTTCGCTCGAATTATGAAAATGAAGCTTATTTACAAAATAAATTTGTCTTATTATTTTTAAATGAAGCTTATTTTTTTTAATCATGAAGGATAAATTTAGTATTTTATTAGTTTTTTAACTGGTCAACCAACGAGTCAACTAACAATTGTAACTAAAAAATAATAAAATAATATTTTTATAAACATATAGACAAAAATAATAAGAGACAATACTTATTGTAATCATTTAATATTTGATAAGTTTTGAAGTAATAAAATAATAATAACCCATTTTTAAATTATTATTCTGAATTTTCTCTTTTAAGTTTTCAGTTACCTTCGCTCGCGGTGGCTTAAGTTAAGTATTAATTATCGTATAAGCATCAAATCCGGGGGGAATATACACACATGGAGAGTTAAATTTATTTATATAAATATCTAAAAATCCTTCCGGATATTTATTACTGAGACGCGGTCATAATACTCCCTAATAAGTTGTACAAAAAAAAGTATCAAATCCGATGGGCTATGGTCCTATGGAGAAACGTCAAATAACCCAATCTTTTACTGGATGACATGGCAACAGTTCATTGGCAGGCAGCTACGGAACTGTACGAGTGGAACCGTGCCTTTTCAATTGGGTCAAGAAATTGCCAAAAGGGCATTCGGTTATCAGTTTACGAAGCCCTAGAAGCTCTATCCCCAAATTTGCAAATGAAAGTTTGTCAGCGCCACCTGTCACCCTGCACCCCACCCTTCCGCACACTAAAACGAAGAACGAATACGGAAAGAGAAACTCGTGAAGAAAAACTACCTAAAATTAGGGCAAATTTGACCAAATAGTCTAAATTAAATAATTAATGCCCCCAAGTAAGATGGCGTTAATAAAATTTCGACCACAGTAGACGGCTTAATGACTGTAGCAGACGATCATCCCCTTTAAGACCTTTACAGATGAGTTTTATTACTCTGTAACGTATTCATAGGTATTATTGTTTAAAATCATATTTCGAGAGACAAAGTTTAAAAATCAAATACAATATATAGTTTTTTGAGATTATAGTACTTTTAATTTTAATAAAATATGAGTATTTAAAAGAATTTTAAACGATTAATTTTGTCGAAAAAGCTAATCAAGTGTAATAAGAGCAAATATTTATATTTCAACTCTTGTTATATTTTGTAATATATCTATATTTTTTGAATTACATCATCTGCTGCTAAGATACATAAAAAAAAAAAAAAGTTAAAGACTTAGAGTACACCTCCAAAATAATATGATAAATAACATAGACTACATATAAAACGAAATTTTGGCAAGATAAATTATTATTCTATTTTAAATTTCAGTTCTTTTACTAAAAGAAAAGTTTAAGTTATGTCATCTTCGTGAATTAGACTAAACTTTTGGGCCATTCCTATAAATATCTTTAAAAAAGGGGCAAAAACAAGTTAAAATTTAAAGACTATTACAAAAGCACGAAGTTGGAAGAACAAAGCCAATTAACTGGAATCTACTCATCCACACAAACAAATAAAAGAAAAATAAATAAATAAACCAACCCAATAAAATAAAATAAAAAAACGAACCCTCAAATATATAAACAACACAACGCCCATCTCAGTCATTTTCTTTCTTTTCTCTTACTAACTTTTCTCTCGTTCTTCTTCGCCACCTCCCTCCTCCAACCTCCCCTCTCTTCGTGTCTCTCTATCTACGTATACATACAGTTTTGTATATCTATATATTCAATCAGTCGGTGTATCTTTTTCGATGATGGTGGCCATGGTGAAGGACGAGTGGGTGCGGGCTGCGATGATGGACGACAGTGTGGTGGTCGAGCTGTTGGTGAGGTTGAAGAAGCAGACGAACCACGTGGTTAAGTATGAGGCGGAGGCGGCGGCGGCACCGCTGAGATGGGGGATACGTCAGCGGAGGTCGAGGTCTTCGAGATGTGACGCCGTTTCGATGAGGAGAAAAGATGCAGCTGATTCAGCTAACAATAGTATGAGAGCTAGTCCTACCACGCCGCTCTCTTGGAGCGGTGGTGGAAGCGGCGCCGCCGCCTCTCCCTCCGCCACTGCTGACGAGGAAACCAGCCGCCACCAAACCTCCGCCGTCAGATCTAAGGTCTGTCCATCTCTGTATCTCTTGCTCCCTTCATGTCTCTATCTTCTCCTCTTCTATTCTAGTGACCTGATCTTTTGGAGCGTCACGTTGTGACGTGGCGCCGCATGTTTGGTTTTTGACGGAAATGACCTTTTCGGCTTTGTTTATTTACTCTTTCCGTTTTATGTTTAGCGAGTCCACGGAGTTTCGGAGGATGATTGTTTTTGCCTTTTTCTTCTATGACTTTTTTTCCCTCTTAATGGCCTTATTTTCACGATAATTGGAATTACGCCGATTATATTATTCCATTTCCGTCTGAAAAATACATGTCGTCAGCTGATAGCTGATGGGGTAAATCTGTCCATCTGGAAGAACTTTTTTATTTTCTCACATTTTTTGTTTCACCTAAAATGATCCAACAGTTGGTAATTTGATCTTTCCGATCAACGGGATTAAGCTAACTGTCCGTTTTGTTTGTAAGGAGTGTATTTTCACGTAGTTGGACGAAACTACCCCTGTGGCACAGTGTCATCTTCACGTGGGGTCGGCTGATTTGAAAGTGGCTCGCGTTTTCCTCTCGCCTCTTTCCGTTCGCCTGTCATTCTTTGTTCAAGCGTTAAATTGACCAAATCGCCCATCTTCACGTTTAGTTAGATCCTGTTAACTGCACGCGTTTCTAGAAAGGACAGCTTCGTCAGTTGTGAAAAATATTCATTGGCCGCTCCCCAACTCCACCCCACCTTCGTCGCCAAGAAGTTTCCCACATTGGAAACGATCTTGGTTCGAGTGTGTCTCTCGCGGCCAAAATTACCATTTTGAAGTCTAAATCTGTTGACTTAACCCTCCATAACGAGGGGCTTCTATCGTCATAAATGTTTTTGGTGTGGACCCCAGAGTTACTAGTGGGGCCGAGTTGTGAGCTTCTCAGGTCTGCGTTTTAGTGGCAGATTCCCGCAAAATACGTTTCGTGTAGGGGGGCAATAATCGGGTGAGACGGTGCTGGATTTTGATAAATCAACTTGTGATTAGGGGCCGTTCGATTAGATAGTTTATTCTGTTTTCCCCGCACCTTTTTTTTCCTTTTTTTCTTTTTGCCCTTTTTGACTTTTGTATGGTGGGGGGTGAACTTTGTTTGGAGAAGTATAGGTAGTGACCCATTTATGTGCCGGCCACCGCAGAGGGGTTCATGTGAGCGTCACGTGAGCGATGAAGAAATGATATTTCATATGATACCACGTGGCTACTATGATGTGGCGATATTTTATTGGATTACTGTTTTTCCGGACGGCGGTGTTCACAACGGAGGAGCGGCGTTCATTATGTTGCAGTGCACAGTCAATAATAGACAGCTCTAAATCTGCCAGCTGTTAGCGGGTTTAAGGTTGCAATGTTTTCTTCTCGATAGCGTAGTGTCTGATAGTTGCATTATCTTTTGGTGCCTCTGAAGAGTAGCGATTTTATTAGACGTTAACGGGGGGCTATTTGTTACTGATTGTGAACACGTGTACCGACATCATTGGTTTTTCGTTTTGCTTGGATTAAAAAATTAGAGACGTGTGTCGTGAATCTTGTTACCGCGGAACTAAATCGGCGTGTCTCGAGTAGTTTGCAGGAAATTTTAATGGGCCCCAGAACTTTGAGCCTATCAATTGTTATGAGTCCTATTTCTTTTTCTTTTTGTTTTTGCTTCAATCTTTAAAATGTGAGTGGGTCCTGCGCTTTTTTGTTTTTTAATTTTTTTAATCAGCTGTGTTTCCTATTGTTTTTGTATCTGCTCGTTGGTTCACTTTTGTTAATTAATTGCAGGGTACTGCCACAAATGAAACCACTGGCAACAGTACCAAGAGATCCAGAAAGAAAAAGGTAAACATTTCACGAGCTTTGTGTAAATCATCGTGATTAGATGATGAATGGATTTGGATTTATTTTAATCTTGGAATTTGTTGACTTTGCTCCAGACATTTGCTCAACTAAAAGAAGAAGAGGGTTTTCTCTTAAAGGAGAGAATACATTTGAACAAGGTTTGGTCACCGTGCTTCTTGCTGCTGAATTTAAATTTGAATAATGTTTCATTTGTTTCTGTATTAACATATATCATTCAACAGGAATTAGAAACCCTACGTGCTACTTATAAGATACAGAGTGCCAAAAATGAGAACCTGAAAAGAATCAAGGTGATTTCCCTCTCGCCTTGCACCGCCACTATGAACCTTTCACCGTTTCTTGTCTTGATTGTGGCTCTTATTAATGAAAATGTTATAATTTGCAGCTTGATTTGGGATTAGATTCCGGAAAGAACTCGAGTGAAAGCCGTGTCGTTAATGGATTAGCCTCTTCGACATTCCCATCTCAGTCAGCCATCATTGATCTTCCACGATTGGAATATTGTGAAACACACGAGGTTGTTCCAGCCCACTCTAGCCTCTCCTTGCTACCCGATCTAAATATGACGCCAGCTGAGGATGATTCTGCCTCTGAGACTCTATACGGGATGAGTTGAAAACAAAACAAATATAATCGATTGATTCTGTTTTTCCAACACCACATGCTACAATATTGCAGAAGCAGCAGCATGGCCCACTTTTCTTATTGGGGAAAAAAAAAAATTGATTGCCAAGGAGAAGTTTGGCGAGGCCAAAGAACTGTCTACAAAATGTAAGTATTGTACCTTGAGCAAATTTATAGGTATATGACTCTTAAAGCTTTTTCTTCAATCATAAATTCTTGGAAGGAAAAGCTGACTAGTCGTGAAGAAGATTTTGAGGGTAGTTTAGACATAGAGCCGGTAGAAGGAAGAGAGAAGTTCTTGTGTTATAGCAAGTTCCCAATTCCTCCGAAATTCTTTGGGGTAACCCCTCATTACTTCTTGTTTCGGAAATATGTAGAAAAATAACTTTTGTTCGACATTCTTTGTAGCTAGACAGCTGTTGGGACAATTCTGCTCAGGCTTTCCAAACTAATTTTACAATTTTGTTCTTTGACTTCAGATCAATTTACACATTTTCGAGCTTTGTCTTTCAAGATATAATCAGTTATCGTTGCAGAAAGTTTTATGACTTTATAAAATCACGCAATTAAACCAGAACCTACATACAGTTTACAATTTAAATCGAGTATGATATTAAAACTGGCCTTGATGTGTTGCCGGAAGATCTTCCATGGAACATTGCAGGGAAAGAGTTGCTTTACAAAAGATGCTACTTGTGAAGAAAATCAATTGTTTCCAAATAAAATAATTGCTTGGTCTCCATGCCTCGGGGCTTTCAGCAATTGACGGTGCCAGCAGTAGCCCAAGTAGCTCGATAGAAAAGAACTGAGGCCGAATAGCAAGCCCAGGCTTTATTTGGCATTTCTAAAGAGCAGCCTACACCATTTTAAATAACGTAAATTTTTGGAAAAGCCTTGATGTCACCCACTAAATATAAGCAGTCTAATGTTAATAAAAAATTAAAAAATCTATTGTACAAATTTAGATGTGCATACGCCCATCTACTAATTAAGCATAAAAAATTGAACATACAAGAGAAGTCAGGCAAATTGTTTCAATTTGTCTTCAACAAGTTCAATACATCTATACAAAACTAAGACGATAGGGTTTAGGGTGCAATCTGTATCAACGGCCAATTGATCATAATCATCCTTGTTCTCTGCCGCAATGCCTGTCACTAAGGTTCGAAGAGGCAGAAGCCACTCATTGTAAGCCTTCTTTAAATTGCTCTTTGATAGTACCTCACTGTTGTTTTCCTCTGTTCCATGTTAAAAAAAAAAAGCAGCCAATATGCGCAATGTCAAACTTTTATATTTCCTCCAATAATATTTAGAAAATCGAAAATGGCAAGCCATTAGTAACTATGTTTGTTTGATTAAAGGACAGTTTTCTCTGTAAAAGGTAAGAACACGCTACTCTTGCACTCACACATCACCAAATTGATAAAATATGCGTCAGTTACTGATTTATCCAAAACAGAAACAAGCATCCGTACAGAGAAGACAAGTGAATGGTTAAAAAAAGTAGAGCATGTAGCATCAGAAACCTTATCTTCCTAAGCTTTTGAAATTCAATTTACCTTTCAATTCCATTAGCAAGACAAATCTGTAAAGATTCAGCGCAGAGAGAACCTGTGAACCATCACAGCAGCAGACACGTCATGCAAATGGGAAAAAAAGGAAAAAATTTGGTTAAGAAAGACGAGCATTCAACTAGCCTGCAGTGATATAAATGAGGGCATGGCAGAAAATAAAGAAATTCAATAATAGAATCACTTCTAGTTAGGAATTAAATCGAAACCTAAGATGCATGTTAACAAATATGTCACACAAAGCCATATGAAAGTTTTCTGAGGATTGCAGGTTTCTTAAATATTTAAAAGAAAATCTTGACAGCAATTTTTTTTAATCAAGAATAATGGCCAAATATATATATATATATATAACACAGCATTTCAAGCAGCAAAAATAAAGCCAAAAGAAACTGAAGTAGTGAAAGCTGTACCGAATCACCATACTCTGGAAGGGGCGGAGGTCCTCCAGTTGAGGGCTTCAAAACTAAATCTACTAATTCAAGGACAACTGCAGGCCAAAAAAATGTATTTGGGCATACTTCATTTTCCCCTTGCTGGACTTCCTCGTTTCCTATTGATTTTCTTTTGTTTCTTTCCTTAAGGACTTCCTGTCTGACAATATCTAGAAGAACTGCAATCTACATTCCATTGTAACAACTACTTGAGAAAATAAATTCAATTTTGTAAATCATGTAACCAACTTGAAATGTGTTTACCATAGAGGAAGAGTAACAATTAGTCATCAGAGCTTTTAAAACATCGCGCTTCTCAGAATATGGAACCTCAGCAATTACCTGGTTTATGTGACAAACTGATATAAGTTTTATAATAATTCTAGAAAAATGAATATAATGCAAATTATGCAAGGTAAACAAATACATTTAAATTTTAAACTTCATGATAAAAAGTTGAAATAACAAGGTAAGTTAAAGCTAAACCCCCACACCCTCCCCCCCCCCCCCCAAACGTCTACAAATGCTGCATAAAACTTGTATGTGGATGATAACTTTTGCACCTTCTAAACACCATAAAACTCACCCTTTTAAGTGCATCAAAAGCATTCTTTCTCAGTGTTGAACTTTGTGCGTACATGATGACCATTATAACACCCTGAAATTCATTTTAAAACTATCATAATGGAGATAATGGTGGATATGGAAGAATACGAACCCAGCATGAATGAGACTACCTGCAAAGCGGCAAAGACACTAGGCATATTAGAAGCGAAGTCACTATGATCAATGTCACTTTTCTGGTAGTTATTTCCATCTGTTATATGAAGCAAGAAATCGATAGCATGTTTCTTGAATTCCCATGACAGCCTTCCAGAAGGGAATATGTGCTTTAACATGGCAATGGCTTGCCACTTTTTTGTCTGATTGCTTTGAAGTTCACCCTTGAGAGCAGTCAAATCCTCACCAGCAGCTTGAACAACCTGGTCAGACATAGAGCCCCATATCACTGCATCAACATGGCAAACACAAAAGCGACAAATCAAAGGTCTTCAATTGATCAATAATGAAAAAACAATATTTGGAAAAACTAATAATAAGAATGAAGAAAATTGGTAAGTGAAAAACACAAAACCTGAAAGAGATGCGCCTTGTTCAATATTGGATAAACAACTCATAAAATCATCTTCATCGTCTGGGCACCGGAATATAAACATAACAGTAAGAACAAGTAAAAAATTTTCAAGCTTGTTAGGATGGTGAAACTGTGGTTACTTCGAGAATTTACCTCCGACAACCAAGCTAGTCATAGTGTCAACATCATTCCCTGATATTAAACCAAGATATGATAAATGACAATATGGCAAGAAGCCTGATAATTGTGACACCAAAGGAATGCATCTTGGGGATTTATGTTCCATGCTGACTGAAACAAGGACCTGTGCATATAATAAATGTATCTTACTTAAGACACGCATGCACATTAAACAAGATATAAAGATGGTCATGAATATAGTTCATGCAGGAAACTAAGTAGCTGTAAATAGAAAAACAGAAGTGCTCAAACAATAGAGGGGAGTCACCATAATTTGGAGAACATATAGACCAAGAAGAGCCCGAAGTTTTTCATTCATTCTGCCCTCCTGTCACAGACAAAATTGAAAGGTCATAATAATATGATTGAAAGTGCAAAGACAATCTTTAAAACAGCCCCCAAAATATGAGAATGAAATAATGAAAGCCTCAAAAACCAATTTCAAGCAAACTTGACGGATAGCATCAGCAATGCCTATGGCTTGATCAAACAAATGCTGACGTTCTCTATTTTCATCATCTTCCTCTAATGATACAGTCTTTAAAACCTTAAGAATAACAGGAACTGCTACTTTTGCTTGCTCAAAGTGGCGCCTCTGAGTGGAAAGTAATACTGAAAATCAAAGAACTAACAATTTTCTTATTGATCATCAATAGGAGAAAATGTTCCTTTGCAAAAAATTTTCAAAAATCCAAAATTTAAGCACATGTCCATCCACACTATACACAAACATACTTAATTAGTCAAATAAACAAATTTCCTTAGCTAGTAAAAAATGTTACCTTTCAAGAGACCACTTAAAAGAGGAACAAAATAATCACATTCCTTGATAGTTTTAATCGAAGAATCCAATGCCTGATCCATCAATAACAAAATTAGCAAAGGACTAAAGCAATGAATCCAAAGATCAAAATTTGAAGATCAACAAAGGCACAACTAGAATTGACATCAAACATCGGAATGGCATACCTCACAAAGAATTGAAAGCATGTCTCGTGGACTACATGTTGCCACAAGCTTATCAATGATACTGTTAGCAATCTCTGAACAGCTACCGGACAACCCAGCAAACTTTGTCACTGCCTTTGGTAGCTCAAATGACAGTGAATCTATTATTGCCTGTCAGAACACGAACAAAACCCACAATCTCACAATCGAACCAAAACATTTATTCAACATAAAAAAATAATAAATAAAAATAAAACCTGGTCCAGTGAAGGAGTACATAGAAACTTATGTATCTCTGCGAGAATTTTAGATGCATTCTTCGAGTCTGATTCAATGGAGTCTGAAACTGAATCAAGGAATTTGGCAAGTTCTGCGACGGAGTTATCGGACTGACTGATATTTCCGCATTCAAATGCCTACAAATTTGGTAGAAAATTTCCAATATCAGCTTCGTGTGTGCAATTGCTTCTTAAATTTGATTAGCTCAGCTTAAATGACGTCGTGCAGTTGTATTTTGAACTATGAACATCATGAGATACAATAAGAACGATAAGGTCGTGTACTTTCACTTCCCTTTATTTGTTTATTATTATTTTTTTTTTTCAAGATATTCAGGGCAATGAGTGAAGTAAGGAGGGAAAAGTGAAGGCTTACTTTGGAGATTGAAGCTAGGATTTCTTGAAGGCGAAGCAAGGGGTGCTGATCGGAGGAAGAATCGTGACCGTCGATCTCAGCTGACATGGTGGCACTGCAATTCTAATTTCAAATTTCTCGATTTCTCTTCACCAGTTCACTCGTTAAATCGACAACGAAATCACTCTGCTGTTTCGTAGTCTCGATTGGACTGGGCGAAAAACACTGTAATCTTAACGAAATTAAACCGAACCGACGGTTCGGTTTTAATTCGTTTCGGTTTTATTTTTTTAAAAAATCGAAATATATTATTTACAAAACAATTAAAATATTAATTCGATATTCGGTTCATTCAATTGAATCAAAAAATCAAAATTGAATCACTATTATTATTTTTATTTATCTTTACAACATGATGTTTATGTAGATAAAGTATTAAAGTTCGGTTATATATTTTGAAATTTTAATATTTCATATTTTGTGAATAAAGGGTATTTTATTAGTAGTTAGTAAGATATTAGTAATAAAATATTTTTTAAATATTTTATATTTATTGTTAATATTTGTAATGAAATTAGGATGAATTAATTATTGAAAAAAATTAAAACATTCATAAGGTCCAATGGGCTAAAAATTCAAAAATTCAAAATAGGTCCAATAGGTTCAAAACAAAAAAAAAATCGAACTGAACCAATTTAAAAAGATCTGTTTGAGTTCGATTTTTATTGAATTTGATTTTTATTCAGTTCATTTTATAAAATAACTGATTTAAATCAGTTCTGCTTAATTTCAATCCGAACCGAACCAAACCTTATCCACCCCTAATCTCGATCGTTGAGTGTTGTAAGCACAATGTTACTTAAGTTTTATTTGGCACTTAAAAGTATTTAAAAAAAGATTTCCTTTTTTTACCTACTTCGAGGATTTCTTTTTTAAATAGAGAATTTAATTAATTTATTTTCTTGTTTAATAAGAATTCGTATCCATATAATATATTTGAAAGGAAAATATATCTAAAGAATGTGGGAAAGAACTTGTTTGTTAGATTATTGACATCCATTTACATGCTCTAACTTGGTTGAGAAGTTTATATGATAAGAATCATATAAACGTGATACTATACATAAGAGTATGCAAAATTTTCTCCAAAAAGTAAGGAGGTAATTTAATTAAGTTCTGTGAACGTAAATGTTGTATGTACATGATTGTAATTTAACATCATATAACAATATTTTTTTTGTTTCTTCACACATTTCTTGAAGCTCGAATTCAGAAACTTCTTTTTTAATTATTTTTTAAATTAACAATTAATTATAATATAAAAAATCTATTAAAACTTTACATGATGCACGGAAGACCAAGAACACTCAAATATAAAGAAAAAATTATATAAATCTATACCAAAATAGATTGCACATATATACTTTTCAACCATTTAAAAAAGAAAAAAAAATAACTTGTGAAAACACTCAAAATATAATCATCTATGTGGAATCGCAACGCGATCTAATACTGGCTATTGAATGAATATTTCCAAATATAATAATTTTTTTTTATAAGCCCAATATTTAATAAAATTTGATGTGACTCATTTGAATTTTTTTATTTAATAATACACAGTGAAGTTCAAAATCAATGTATTTGACATGCAGGATTTAATTTTATTACCAAAAAACCATCATAATGTTGAAAACGAAATTTAATACGTTATTATGCTAATTATAACGAGATTTCAATCACATAATTATATAAATAATTTATTTATAACGTTTTCAGATTTAAGATATACCCTTTTATCAGAAAATGAAAAAAAAAAAAGGGATTTAAGATATTCCCAAACCATTACAAGGAAATTATAATCCATCGTCAAAGTTTACATCATTCTATGACCAAACACGCCCATTTTCCCTCTCCCTCTGGGCTCTGTCCTCTAGCCTCAGCCTCAACGTCACCAACCTACACATCCATTGCTCACTCTCCCTCGCTCCAACACTTCACTCTCTCATCAACTCCTGTAATTCCTATGTCTCCAATCTGATACACTCACCCCCACGGTAACACCCCTGCAACTTTCCTCGCCCACGCCATCCAATTCAGAACATGGAGCCTGACGTCAGCATGGAGACATCATCCATGATCCGGATCGCGGTCCTCCCGATCGGCACAGTCCCACCAACTCTACTACGGGACTACCATTCAATGCTACTCCGCCATCACACGATCCCGCTATCAGCCATCAGCTCGTTCTACACGGAGCATCAAAAATCGCCGTTCACGAACCAGCCCTGGGACTCCGGTTCGCTCCGGTTCAAGTTCGTCCTCGGCGGGGCCCCACCGAGCCCCTGGGAAGATTTTCAATCCAATCGTAAGATCCTCGCCGTCATCGGCATCTGCCACTGCCCTTCCTCCCCGGATCTCGATTCCGTCATCGAACAATTTAACGCCGCTTGTAAGGGTTATAACTCCGCTCTCGTTAAACGATGCTTCGCATTTTCGCCATGTGACTCTCACGTGAGTATATTTATCGTATCTCTTACGAATTGCATTTTATATTTTTACTGTTTGCCTGATTGTTAAAAAATTGAAAAATTAGAGAAATGAGAAGCGAATTAGCAACGACGTGTATTAGTAAGAAGGTGAAAAAAAAAAATTCTGTTTGATTTGTTGAAAAATTACCCCAAAAAAAAAGAAGAGAAATGAGAAGTCAATCAGCATCAAACTTTATTATTATTATTTTTTATTTGAAGTGAAATGTGACCGATTTATTGCCGTTCATGTCAAAAATTAATTTAAATGATGTACTACTAGCATATAATTTGCAACTTTTTGCCCTTGAATTTGATTGCTGTATGTGGCGTGGCTTAATTCATTCTTTTTACCGGTTGCAGCTAGAGGAGGGTGGAAAGAAGGGGGACAATTTGATTATGTTTCCACCAGCTGACCAACAAACACAGGAATTTCATTTGCAAACAATGATGCAAGACATTGCAGCATCGTTGTTGATGGAATTCGAGAAGTGGGTGCTTCAGGCAGAATCTGCGGGAACTATATTGAAGACGCCATTAGATTCTCAAGCCAGTCTCAGCTCAGAGGAGGTTTATGTTTAGGTGTCCTAAGTACTTTGAATCTGTTTTATATTTTCTGTTGAAGCATCGGTTTATTATGTTTATGTGTTGAACTTTGCAAGTTAATCTGTTGATTTGTTTGAAAATACAGGTTATAAAGGCCAAAAAGCGGAGACTTGCTCGAGCACAGAAGACTATTGGGGATTACTGTTTGTTGGCGGGATCACCTGTTGATGCAAATGCCCACTATTCTACAGCACTGGAACTGGCTAGGTTGACTGCTGATTACTTTTGGTATGCTGGGGCATTGGAGGGAAGTGTTTGTGCCTTACTGGTTCGTATATCTTTTAAAATAAGATTGTTTTATATGTTGCTAACCATATATGTGTGTGACAGATCAGGGCACAGTGAGTGAATGAATAAATAATGCGTTTACTTATTACTGCCTCTTCTGAAAGTGCAAAGTACCTTTACATTACGCTGCATATTTTGGCTGCCCATAGAAATAAAAATTTTAAGGAAGCAATTACTAAGAATTTAACACAGGGTTACTGTTGTACTTGAATATTCTATTTTCTGCACGGGTGTCTTCCTTTGGTCTGCTGTGGATATTTGACTTTATTTATTTGTTTAAATCTCTTGTTATTAGGTTGATCGAATGGGCCAAAAGGATGCAGTTCTAGAGGAAGAGGTTAAATTTCGTTACAATAGTGTTATCTTGCATTACAGAAAATCATTTATACCAGACAATGCTCAGAGGTAATTGATGACATTTATCGTTTTCACTGATGGACCTTCTTTCTTAGAGAGTGTTAAAGTTTACTGTTATGTGCATGATATTGTAATGTTTATAGATCTTATTTGGCCTGCAGATCCATTCTAAAGTAATATTTTTGCATTTTTGCCTGTTTTGTGATTAATAAATGAAATTTCATTTACTTCCATTCGTTGATATTTTTCTATTGCCTAGTTTACAATAAGGATTTACTTTTATCTTTGATTTTTTTCCCTCAAGCTATGCTTTCAGAATAACTGTTTAACATGCTCTTTGATGTTAGAAAAGTAAAGGGCACCTCATGCATGGTTTCCCTCAAAATAATATTGATATGACATTATCTTTTTCTTTGTCTGTATTTTAAAGTTAGGTATCCATTTTCTTGTTATTTGGAACATCTTGGCAATGAATAGTTCTATTTTTTGGGCATGCAGAGTTTCACCCCTAAGCTTTGAACTTGAGGCCACCTTGAAATTGGCAAGATTTCTTTGCAGGTATTGTCATTATCATTTCCACCCTTGTTAGCTATGTTTTGCTGAATGTGAAATATTGTTACAATCTAGTTAACTTATCATATTAGGTGAGCCTAGATATTTTTTATATTGACATTGGAGAGAATAGGAATATACTGCAAAGATCAAAATTGTATCTGGCAAAATGGAGATATGAATTGCTTTATTGATGATTTTTTTTTCTTTTCAGATAAGAATGTTGCTTTATTGATGATTTGGTTAGCGATTCCCTGTGAATGCCATTCTGTATGTAGTAAAATTTCCACCTTAATAATCTAACATTTGTTGTATTATTCATTTGCTAACAAATTATTTGCTATCACTTAAGTGGGAAACTTCTAGGCATTTAATATCATGTTTCATGATGTGCTTTCTCTGCCTTATTTTTCTCAAAAAATACCAAATCCTTAGTTTGGATGGCTTCATATCTTAATCTATATATTCTGTTTTTACAGGAGAGAGCTGGCTAAGGATGTGGTGGAGTTGTTGACCAGTGCTGCAGATGGTGCAAAATCTCTGATAGATGCCAGTGACCGTCTGATCTTATACATTGAAATAGCTCGTTTATTTGGAACTCTTGATTATCAAAGGAAGGCTGCCTTTTTTTCAAGGCAGGTAGCTCAGTTGTATTTGCAACAAGAAAATAGGTCTGCTGCTATTTGTGCCATGCAAGTTCTTGCAATGACTACTAAAGCATATCGTGTTCAGGGTAGAGCATCCATCTCCAAAAGTTCTCTTTCCAATGTAAGTATGGAACTATGAATATATAATGAGGAAAGCCAACGGTTTATATAATTGTGACACTATAATCCTGTTGTCATCCTTAATTTGATGTAAATGTATGTTAGATTTTGTGGTTATTGTCAATGGATGGAATTTATATGTATGAAATGCTGAATGCAGTTCAAAAAAGTACAGTTTTTCTATATTTTATCACTCATTTGAGGTGCAGATTGCTTCTGTCAAAACTAATAAATTGACCATACTATCTTTTTCCTTCTTACAAAAGGAAACTGGATCAAGCCTTGTTGATGGTGGAAAGATGCATCATCAATCAGTACAGTCAGTAGTCTCACTCTTTGAGTCTCAGTGGAGCACATTGCAGATGGTTGTACTAAGAGAGATTTTGCTATCTGCTGTTCGAGCAGGGGATCCTCTTGCTGCATGGAGTGCAGCAGCTAGGCTTTTAAGATCTTATTATCCTTTAATCACACCTGTTGGGCAAAACGGCCTTGCTAGTGCACTTGCAAATTCAGCAGAGAGGTTGCCTTCAGGAACTCGCTGTGCCGATTCTGCCTTACCTTTTGTAAGGTATAAACCATTGCACTAATATCTTTTATCTGAAGTCTGCTGAAAAAGAAAATTGGTCATTGGGGTTGTATTTAGTTTTCATAAAACTTATATCAATCTTTTATTACTCCAGGTTGTACTCTTTTCCTCTTCATCCTTCACAAATGGACATTGTGAAGCGCAATCCAGGTAGGGAAGATTGGTGGGCAGGATCTGCTCCTTCAGGTCCTTTTATCTATACTCCATTCAGCAAAGGAGAGCCAAATGATAGTAGTAAGCAGGAGCTTATTTGGGTTGTTGGAGAACCAGTGCAGGTCTTGGTGGAGTTGGCAAATCCATGTGGATTTGATTTAAGGGTTGACAGTATCTATCTCTCTGTGCATTCAGGAAATTTTGATGCTTTTCCAATTAGCGTAGAGCTCCCACCTAATTCATCAAAAGTGATCACCTTATCAGGAATCCCAACTTCAGTGGGGCCTGTGACAATTCCGGGATGCACTGTTCACTGTTTTGGTGTGATAACTGAACACATATTCAGGGATGTAGATAACCTTCTGCTAGGGGCAGCACAAGGACTTGTGCTTTCTGACCCTTTCCGATGTTGCGGGTCTGCAAAGTTGAAAAATGTGTCAGTTCCAAATATTTCTGTGGTACCACCATTGCCACTGCTAGTATCAAATGTTGTCGGTGGTGATGGTGCCATCATTTTGTATGAAGGTGAAATACGTGATGTATGGATTAGTCTGGCTAATGCAGGTACAGTTCCAGTTGAGCAAGCACATATTTCATTATCGGGAAAAAACCAAGATTCTATTATCTCAATTGCATCTGAGACCTTAAAATCTGCTCTTCCTTTGAAGCCTGGAGCTGAGGTCATTATACCTGTGACCTTGAAGGCCTGGCAGCATGGCCCAGTGGATCCCGAAACTGTTGCCAGTAAGATTGCCTCTGGAAGCATTGGGAGGCATGTAAAGGATGTAAGCAGCCCTTCATTGTTGATCCATTATGCAGGTAACTTTCAGAAAGTAAATGTATTGTGATTTTCACTCCTTCCACTTCTCTATATTACACTATTCACTTTAGGGATTTTAATAGATTTTTTCTTCATGGAAGATTAATGCTTATTCCTTTCTTTTTGTTTCTCAGGGCCGCTTACAAATTCCGAAGATCAATCTGCTGTACCCCCTGGTAGACGCCTGGTTCTTCCCCTGCAAATCTTTGTTTTGCAAGGTTTATCTTTTGTAAAAGCTCGTTTGCTTTCCATGGAGATTCCTGCACATGTCAGTGAAATCCTTCCGAGAGCAGTTCATGTGGAGACTACCTCCTGTAAAGGATTGGTTGGTTCCGGAAATCGGATGGACAAATTGATGAAGATTGATCCTTTCAGAGGAAGTTGGGGTCTACGTTTTCTTGAGCTTGAATTGTCTAATCCAACCGACGTTGTGTTTGAAATTAGTGTTACTGTCAAGCTGGAAAATTCTGGCAATGAGGATAGCCATTCTGCTGATCATGATGCTACTGAATATGGATATCCTAAAACAAGAATCGACAGGGATTACTCTGCAAGGGTATTAATACCACTGGAGCATTTTAAGCTACCTATTCTTGATGGTTCATTTTTCGTAAAAGACATGCAGTCTAATGGCACTAGTGGCAGCAGAAGTTCCAGTTTCTCAGAAAAGAATACCAAGGCTGAGTTGAATGCTTCCATCAGGAACCTCATTTCAAGAATAAAGGTCAGGTGGCAATCTGGCCGCAACAGCTCGGGAGAATTAAATATCAAGGATGCTGTACAGGCTGCACTTCAGTCATCTGTTATGGATGTACTGCTGCCAGATCCTTTGACATTTGGCTTCAGGCTAGTTAAAAAGGGATCTGAACAGGATGCAGAACTTGATTTACCTAATGATTCTTCTGGGCCTAAGGGTTCTGTCCTAGCACATGACATGACTCCTATGGAAGTTCTGGTTCGCAACAACACTAAAGAAATGATCAAGATGAGTCTTAGTATTACATGTAGAGATGTAGCTGGCGAAAATTGCATCGAGGGTACCAAGCCAACTGTCTTATGGTCCGGTAAGGATTTTTTTCCTATAATATTGTTGATTGGTAATATCATTTATTACCTGCACAAGAATGCGCTGGTGTTTTTCAATCACCACCAATTTGGCAAAAAGAAAAAGAAAATTCTGTGTTAGATTTTAATATAATACATAGGACACTTAAAATCATTGGGTAATTAGTTAAGTCTAGGTCCCACATTTCTAGGTTTGATTTCGAAATTTTTTTGTATCAATATGAATAAAACAATGTTAACGGTACTAGTGGTCGTATACTCGTATATAATAGTTTTTGTGAATATTTTTTAGGTGTTCTTAATGAAATAACCATGGAGGTTCCCCCACTTCAAGAATCCAAGCATTGCTTCTCTTTATACTTTATTGTCCCTGGTGAATATACTCTAGTAGCCGCTGCTGTGATTGATGATGCTAATAACATCCTTAGAGCTCGAGCAAGGACTGATTCTCCTGATGAACCGATCTTCTGTCGTGGGCCTCCATTTCATGTACGTGTTTCTGGCACTGCATGAGTTTTTTTTTTAAATTTTCTACCAGCTGGATGGATTATATATATATTACATCACGATGGATGCTGACCAGAGTTTTTGGTGGTAGCATCAATTAAACACGCATTGCCGACCTTATGGAATTCTCTTCTTTAAACACGCATTGCCGACATTATGGAATTCTCCTCTGTATCGTTGTACTTACCCAAAATCCAAATCATTCTGTTTGCTGATTAGCATGCCGTGCTGCATATTTAGGGTGCCTAAGTGCGTGTCAATTGTTGTGCAATGGATACTCATCGGAGATTTGTGATTCTTTCTGCAATGTTTGTGTTACTGTGAAATACCTACTCATCAGAAGTAGGCTTCCCCTTTGCGTTTTATTTCTACGTTCAATGCTGTAACGATCTAATCATTCACCATCGCGAATCGTCGATACCGAAGTATGGATTTATTTGAGCTGTGAAACCAATTTGACGCCTTAAGAAAGTGACACCTGTCCAGCGTACAAAATTTCATTTTAGAAAAGGACAGCACTCAAAATGTTCTTGAGTCAGCTTTTTCTGCCTGTTTTGCGTCTGCATTAATGGTGGTTTAAGTAAGGAAAATGAAAAAAAAATAAAAATCTAAAATAATTCTACTAATTGATTTAGTGCACATTAAAAATTTAACTCAGCATCAAATTCTTATTGACACCGTTTCGAACTTTGTTTTCTAAATTTTCCTATTTAATTTATAAAATACAAAACTCGTATATTAAAATAATCATCTTCTCATAAAATTTTATCATAAAAAAGTATCTCATTCAATTTTTATTTATGAACTACATATAAATCGTAAATTCTTCAATTATTTTCTTTTTATTATATAATCTTTATCTAAATTCTTATAATTTTCTTTAAAAAATATTTTTCAATTAAATATAAATATCAATTAGAAATGGGACGGGTGTAAACAAATTATTAAAATAATTTATTTTAAGCGTTTAATTAAAATTCTATCTAAAATAAGAAATAAATTAATTTATCTTTGGATCTTTAGACAATAATCTCAATTAAAAAGGGGTTTTCATGAGAAACTTTGAGAGGTGTCAAATGACCTACTCAATGATTTTAGTCTATTAGGCCAAAAACTGGGCTGCTTCCGACTCATTTGATTTTCAATATGAGTGGGCCTTTTGACGCCCCTTTAAATTTCTCATCCAACTCTTATTTAATTGAAATTACCTAGATAATTAAAGATAAATTAATTTATTCTTTATTTTCAAAGGAAATTCAATCTAAGATTGATAATTTTTAAAAAAATTTGTAAACTCATCCCACTTTAAAATTTATAGTTATTTTTTAAATGTCACTTCGATTTTTTTTTGAGACATTTATAAAAGTTCAAAGTTATGGAGATAAAATTATGTAATAAAAATAAAATAATTTAAGTTCCTATGATTTATATGAATTTATAAACAAAAACTTAGAAGAAATGTTATTTTAGGGTGAGGTTATATGGGAAGATGTTAATTTTAATTTAGGGGTGTTCAAAATTTAATCTGATCTGCTCAATCCATCGGATCTGTAGAAATCCAATCTGTAAAAATCCGATCCCTTGGATTGGTGGATTGAATTTGATTAAAAATTTAAAAATCCACAATCCATGGATTGGATATGGATTTACTTCTTTGAATATGAAAAAATCTGTGAATCCGCAAAAAAAATATTTATTTAATAAAAAGTTAAACTTGTAAATATGACATTATACTTACAAATAAATAAATAAAATAAAACATAATTACATTAACACCATATTATGTCTTATCCAATAATTATATAAAATAAAAATAATGAAATAAAAAAAATATAGCTTGCTAAGCAGTTAATTTTCGTGTACTGATATAAACAAATGAGATTTTTTTCTTTTTGGTGTGTTATTATTTTGAAACTTTAAATGTATTTTCTATCTTTATTTAAACAATTAATTTATTTAAATATTATTTAATCTTGAATTTGATCGGTAGTAAAATTATTTTTATATTATTTTTTTATTTAGTTAGTTCGTAGATATAACATGATTAAAAAATTTTAGTCCGCAAACCAATTAGCAAAGTAATGGATTGGATATGGATTAGGTCAAATCCGCACTCAATCTGCAAACGTATGAATTAAATTTGGATTAAATTTTAACAATTCGTGAATTGAATTGGATTAAAAATTTATAATCCGCAAAATCATGGATTAGATATAGATTATGTCCAATCCATAAAATTCAATCCACAAACACCCCTATTTTAATTTATATTTATATTTTATCAATTCAATTGGGAGTATTAAAAAATAAATAAAATTCAAAAAGGGCTGTTATAAGAACCTTAGAGGAGTGTAAAAGGCTCCATTCTTTCAACATGCATTACTATCTCTTCTGGTGTAAACCAATAAAAAGCATTTCGAATTTTGTGAGAACTGACAAAAGATGAAAAGGGCGTAAAAACCAGAATCCCAACAGCTGGAGGATGAATGTAAAAATTTCTGATTATTACGTTTAGTAAAAATTTGGTGGTTTGAGAAATTTGCAAGGGATTGAATTATCATTATTATTTCAGCTTGAAAGTTGGTATGCTTTAATTGAAACAATTTTTTTGGGCGAAGAGGTGATTAAGAAATATTCCATCCTCTCAATTTCTATCAAACCAAAACCATTGTAGAAAAATCTTGGTCCAAAGGCCGAAACAAGTAGCGATCTAATTGCAACGTAGGTGAAAGAATAAGAGACACCATCATTTGGAAATGACCAACTTGAATTGGTGGCCTTTCAATATCTTGTCACTTTAGCTCTTCTTCTTTACATGCAAGCAAAATTTAAGCATCCCCATACATACATACATACATATATATGATGGTTACAATTATTGCTTCATTTTAAGTGAGGGGTACTTGGAAAGAATACGAGTAAATTGGAACAGCTAGGGAGATTAAAGAGTAAATTTCCAAGTATTCGTTGTTAAGAGGACACCCGTCATCCCTACGCAGTTCAATTTTTCTACAATCTAGAAAATGTGCCTTTGTACGGATTGTATAAGTCATTGTGAAAATCAAGCTCTCTTTTCAGCAAAGATGCTACCCCATTAATCCTAAACTTTAGCAACTTATAAGATTTGAATCACTGACCAGAGAGTGTTATTGTAATTTGTTTCAGAACTTCTTGTGTATCGTTTTGATTATTTAAAAAACAAAACAAAAAAAAGAGAGGCAGGGGCCTAAAGGATTTGGCACTTAGCAGGAAGTGTTGCCCTAATGCCCCCACATTGAAAGGAAAAACCTACATGCATTCAATTTTCCTTTTGTTTGATTTATTTTGTCTTTCTTTGGAGGTTGGGATTGTTGCTTAAAGACAATGGAGGGGTGTTACCTTGATGGTGGGGCTTATGGTAGTTGGAATTGGGCTCACAGACAAGTTACCATGGAAATGAAAACTTGGATTGCTTGTCTGGATAATGAAAACCATAAAAATGACCTAAAAATTTTGGAATAATCAGTCTCACATTTACTCTCCTTTAATGTTTATGTATGTATTTCCCATAGTCTCATTAATACATGTCTCCTCTATTGCTTAAAACATGCTATCGTCCTTTCACAATCATACATTATTTTCTTGCAATATTTTGCTGGTTATTAATCAATAGTTGCACTTGAAAACTTTCCAAAGCAATGATCTTTCTCAATATGTTTTCACACAAAAGTTTTTTCTTTTTTCTTTTTTTTTTCCCTCTCTCGCAATATTCCTCACTTTCTTTGCATGGCCTAACCCTATATCAATATTTCAATATTCCTTCACCTCTCTAGCATACAGTTTTTTTACTCTCAAAACTTCATTTAATTTCATGCAAAAGAGATCCAATATTCCTTCATTGTCTCCTCTTCACAAAATTGTCTAAAACCTTCTCAAATGTCCCAATCCTCATGTAACAAATTTGTCTGTATCTTCTCAGAGGGCCCCTAGTTTTTAATTTTTCATGACACCATGTCATTTTTCCTTGAGTTTGATAGACAAATTTGTCTTGAAATAACAAATAACATACATCTCTCTTCACCACATAGCCACTGGCAGAGTAGTGAAAACTCTTCCTTGTTCCTTCTGTCATGGAGAAAATCATCAGTTTAGATTTTATTTACTAATTTTTTAACCATAAAGAAGACCTCAATATCGCGTGAACATTTTGCTTGGCAGACTTCTGCATCATGTTATTCGAATTTGGAATTGTTCGTACAATGTTACATGATATCAATTGAAAGAGAAGAAAAATCTCTCCTCTCTTTCCATATTTTTGATCCATCAACATCCAGTCAATAGCAAATAATTAGCAAAAGCCTGCAAATGCATGCTCTCTAGTCAAGTGCATGCCAACATATGTCAGTTCAAGTTTTCAGTTTTACTCAAGCAAGCAAATAGGGTAAGTGTGACATCATATAAGAACAAAACACAATCAAATCATGTTAAAAAATTTACAACTTTTGATACCCTTTTTCTTCTTATAGCCTGTGGGCATATCCCCTTTCCTGCAAAGTGTTTTTCTCACAACTAACAAGGGAAAAAAAAAAAAAAAAGGTAACAATAATAATAATAATAATGATGATGGGGAAAAGTTACTATGCAGAGTCTTTGTCTACAGCAATAATATCACCAGTATAGATAATGGGTTTCCTTTTTTTGGAAAAAAATAGCAAGTGGCAAGTGGCAATGTGGTCCATGGCAAATGTGTTTGCTTATTTGCTTCAAAGTGCTTTTGTGGTCCATGAAGATGGAAATAATGTTGTTTTCTTTTTCAGTACGTTCATATCTAATCAAAATCATATGATGCTCGGTTGATCTTATCAATCTCCTCATATAATTTTGATGCAACCCCACAATGGTTGGGGTAAGTTTACAATTATAGTCAGATTCTAGGGGTCCTTTATAATTTTAGCCAACTTCCTTAATCTCTTAACATCTTTGCCTCATCCCAACTCTTAATCAACTCTTATACACATCAGTAAAGTGATATTTTAACAACGAATATGAACAAAAAGAAGAATAATGAGATTAAAAAAAAAAGCACTTGATATTTTGTAATAATGCGCATAAAATTTAATGGCGTTTTTGTTCACTAGTGGTATTATTATTTTTGGCTGCCGAAAACTTTGCTTATGTTACAAACAGCTCCTAAAAATTGGCTATCTCCATGAATTTTACCCCTAGAAGCATCTGATCAACACAGGCTGCATATCCTCCCTTGATTATACTCTACAGCATTCTGCGGAACAAACTTTTAACCAAAATTCCCTCTATGATTGTCCGAAATTGATACCCATTTTCGCTTTCTTAGCCACAAGCATTTTAACCAAACGACAAGCGCCATGAAAAAAGCAATGCGATATGAATATGGAACCAGTACAAAGTAAAGGTCTTCAATAAGATACATAAACGTTTCATCGTTACTGGATAAGAAGAATCACATCATCACCACCATCGTCGCTTTGTGGGTCTGAGTCATATTTTCAGTCTCTCTCTCTTTTTTTTTTTTTTTTTTCCTTCACGCGTATGCACAATCCGAGTTCTTTGACAGCCGAAAGTTCCAATTCCGAGTAAAATTTACTTGGCCTAACAAAAGCTTGTGATTTGTACAGTTTGTCGATTGATCAGTGTCACACACGCAACACTCTTTTGCCTAATAAAGTTGTGAAAAGGCCATTTGCCTTTGCTGCCTCGTTTTATCTTAGGCCCCATGGCTTGGAAAATTTTGAGCGCTAGAGCCATAGACTAGTCAAGCTTTAGAATGAGCCTAAAAAGTATCACATTTCTCTCAACGAGTTTGATTCTTGAGGCTAAGGCTTTAATTTTCAAAGACAATAATTTTGAAAATAAGAGTCACTTGTGTCAATTCCACGCTACAATTGTGGTTCAGAGGAGTTTTAGGAAAATTTTGGTCAATTGGGTTGGTTTGCATTTAGTTAAACCCAATAGAATGCCACTTTCATTTTCAGCAGTCAAAACTCCACAAACAGTGTAATAATCGATTGGTGCGTGTATCTATCTATCTGTCGTTGCTTTTAATCCATCCTCTTTCTTCGAGGGTGTATCCGCAACAACGCAGTGGCGCCAATTGGCATGACACTTTCTTTAGGGGGTGTCGACAATGTGACGCTCTTCGCCGGTATAGTAGCCCTTTCTCAACTTTAAAAGCTTGTGATTTTTCAATAGAACTAAGGATGAGAGCATAGTGTTGTAATCACATCACTGGCAGCTAAGTATAAATATGAGACTTTCTGAACAGTTTTAACCCCAGTGCTGGCTAATATTTTTCTACGATAGTTTTAAGCTACGGCACATCAGCTACAATTATAGAAATAAATATTAAATCTGTATTTACTGATATAATCTGACGGTCATCATTAATACTCTACTCTATAACTATCCAACTTATCCTAATTGATACCTTAAGCCTTTTAGACAGCACTCGCAAACAAAACAGGCAATGCTGTCTGCCCCCACGCCCATTGCAACAGATGCAAGAGTTGAAAAGATCTCTAATCTATGATAGATTATGTTGTCATATTGAGAAATATAGACACAGAGAAATTCACCGTCCATCAAATCTTGTCTTGAATGGATAGTACTCTATTCATTCTTCACGATTTAGGCTGCATGTGATCGTATTGCTCACGCTATTAAAAGTTCCGTCACACATTTAATCCCTTTTCGATTGATTTGAGCAGATTTTAAATCTTATATCTTTTATTTTCAACATGAAAATTTTTATTATTTTAATTAGATAGATGCCCACTATTACAATAGAGCTAGTAAAATTTAACACGATCTGATGACGCGATACGAACACGATATAAATAAATAGGTATAAATCGTTAAATTTGACACGATTATTAAATATATTGAATTCGGACTGACATAATTTTTTTCCGGTTATGATTAAAGTTCTTAGTCCATTTACCCAAACATGACATGGTAATTATATTTTTTAATTTAAATTATTTTTTTAGATTCTTATTATTAAAACACAAATATTTTATTTATATAATTTTAAATAAATTTAAAATTTTAATAGTATATGTGTGTAAAATATTGATACACATGTATATTGATAATATCGATATATAATATAATATATATAATTTAAATTTTAAATAATATTTAAATTAATTTAAATTTAATACGATATAAAATTAACACAATACAAACATAAATACAAACACAAACACAACCCCGATGACACATGTTAATAACTCTATATCACACTATTTAAAACTAGTGCTTGATGCATTACACTATAATTAAATTGTGATACCCCAGTGTTTGCTTTTTCAAGGATCAAGATTCCAAATGTACCTTTTATATCGTAGCAAATTTTATACTTACCAACATTTATAACGTGTGAGTGTGGACCCATGCTTCTTTTCTCTCCCCAGGCTCCCCTTGTGTGTTTGAATATTTTAGCTTAATTATTGAGAGAAAAGCATGAGAAATTTATGATTATTCAGAGGACTACCTAATTCGTACCGTGTGAGCGACAGTATCTAATATCGCGTTACGTGCATAATTACTCAACACATCATTTCTGAATATTGAATTTCTTCAATTTAAAAAGTTTTTTTTGTTTTTTTAACTAAACAAAAAGACTAAAAAAAAAAAAAAAGCCATGGGTAGAAAGTTATTGACAGTGACTCAGTACTAGTGGGGACTATTGAAAAATTCAGCTAAAAAAAAGGTAAGATTACACCAAACAAACTTCCTTATCAAGCTTATAAAGGTCATTGTTTATTGCATGAGCACTCTTTCTCTTTCTCTCTCCCCCTCCCAAAATTTATTTTTCTTAATTCTTTATTTATGGGTACAAGAGATTTTTAGTACCAGGTACGCAGAAACATAAGCTGGCACATAATTTTCTTGAAAGGAAAAGATGGTCACAGATGGGCGCATTAGTGAATGCTTCAACAAAGGAGAACAAACAACTTTTGTGAAGCAAATGTCACTCACAATCCCAAAGGTGAAAAATGTAACATAATATAATAATTTCTTTAATATTATATGTTAAATTACATTATCAGCTTTGCTACCTAAAGCTAAAGACAAAGACTCAGACAAAACAAAACCTCCCCCATGACTTTTTCGATATCGCTTTGTATTTGCATATTATAATGACGTGGGTCCGACTTGCATTAATAAGCAATTAATCCCAACCCACCACAAATATCATTTTTTATTATTATTATAATGATTTTAATCAACCTACTACTACCCAACTTAAGACAAAACTAATCAAAACTTAATTTATATTTTATTATAAATTGGTGGGTTATCGATTAGGACACCATTGCGGTTCGTATTGCTGCTTCGTGTAAAACGCGTTGGCCCCACTCGGCTTTTGTCCGAAAGTGATTGAATGGCGCGACCTCATTGGGCGAAGGGGACACCTCCGCGTATTGCACGTTTCGGATAAATAGATGGCGGATGCCCTACGTAAACTCCACCCGGTCTCACCGATTTCTCAGGTTTTTGGTTGGCCACGTGTCCATTAGTTAACCATATACGACTAACTGTTCTCTTAGATTGTTCTTTCGGAGTTCACGCTCCTATTATCCTCTTCGAATCGCTTGAATTACACTCTCACAAATAGATTATATTTATATAATATTATGATATGTTTAGTATAATATCGGATTAAATAATATTTAAATATAAAAAATATTTATAAATGTTTAAGAGTAATAAGTAAAATTAATTTAAAGGTAATTAATTAGAACATTAAATATATACTAAATTAGTTATTGGATAGTCATAATTATAGTAAAATAATATAAAGTAATAAAATTATTTAATTAATTTTTATCAGATATTTTAGATTTTTAATAAAAAATTATCAAATAATATATATATATATATATAATCAATTAATTACTTGTATTATCAATTTTCATGATTATGTTTAATAGTACATTAGTAATATTAAATTTAATACAATCAATTATTGTAATAAATTATTAAATAGTTAATTTTATTGGAGTAAAAGTACCAGTTTAATTAGAATATAGAAGCAAAATAAAAATAAATTTCAACTAAATCATGAATAAAATAATTAATTAAATTTTAAGTGATAAATAAAAAATAATTTTTTATATGAAAGGAGTATTGCAAATGAATAAATTGTTTCTCTTATTCTAATTCAACCTAAACGCACTTATAAATTAGGATTGTTAATCTCATGATTTAATAACTAAATTTAAATTTAGTCCGCCGTAATCCAATTCAAGCAAAGTTGCCAAACATAGGATAGAATATGTAATCCTAAAGCTAATCTAATCCCACACTTAATCCTAATTTCCAAACATAACCTAATTGGAACTTAATAAGAATAATACTAAAACATTTAGTAAATACTAAATATTGTAGCTTATAAGTTAAAATTGATTTAATTTATCATTAATTTAATGATAATTTTACAATATCTTTACTTTTTTTAAATTATTATTTAAAAGGTCATATTTATTACCATATTATTAACTTTTTACAATTATATTTTTTTCACAACTATAATTTAAAAATTATAGTAACTCAACACTAAACAGGACCTAAAAAAGCAATTGTCATGAAGAATCTTATGTATTTTAAATAATTGACGCCCCATTTTTTTAAATAAAAGAAGCATGGTAAATTTGTTATAAATGGTTAAAATAAAGATCACGAGGAAGTTGTTTAAGAGATCTTAAACAACATATTTTAGGGAGGTAGGGGTTACAAAATTAATTTGGACTTTTGTCCACTCCTCTACCTTTTGTAAAAATCAATTAAATAAAAAGAATAGAGACATAATCAAGTGATTTTTAGGCAAATCCTACAAGAGGTAGGAAATAAAAATTGATTAGGGAATAATGAATTAAATTTATAGTGGAAAAAAGGTACGAAAATTAGCACATAAATTATAAAAAAGAAAAAGAAAAGAAAAGGGATTGCGAAGTAGTTCTTTTTTCTTGGTGTGAGATTTTTTTATTCCATATTATTGATCTGCTAATTTTTTGTACTCTGATCACAACGGTTGATTTGAACTTTAGTCACCCCTCTATCTTTTAAGAAAATAAAAATAGAAAGAATCTTAAGCAACATAAAAAATGTAAAAGCTTTTAGTATTCATGCCACTCCACTTACCATGATTGGCTTCAATGGAATCTTAATTCTACAAGTTTGTAATATAATTCTCACAGAGGAATTCTACAAAATAATTTATCTTTAACACTCATCTAATGCCTAACCTCACGAACACCACCTGTTAACGTTAATTTTTTTTTTTTTAAATGTAGCTATCTTTGTGTGTGTGTGTGTGTGAACTGTGTAATCTTTTATAAGAGTATTTCTACAATTAATCGCTATTGAATAAAACCTACTAATCTTTCGTTAAAAATCTCTTGTTTTTTATTATACCTCCAATTTCTCTTTTTGTTTTATTTATTTATTATATTTCCAATTTCTCTTTTTGTTGTTAATATCGTAATCAAAAGTATATTATATATCTACAAATTCTCTCGCATGGCAGCATCGGCTTTGCATAATAAGGCCAAAGTATCGGTCACGTCCTGTCTTGCGAAGCGGCACGTGATTGGCATTTCTTTTTAGAAAGGACGAACTGATTAAAAAAGTTACAGCAAATTTTGAAAATTAAATAAATAAAAAAACCTGGAAATTGATAGGAAAAAAAAAAAACGCACGGTGAAAGGGCGGTTGACAAATATGAGTGATGACAAGAGACGTTTAACTTCCAATCCCGATGAATCGAAAATGTCCAGCTCGTTCTGTTCATTCACGCATTCCGGGGACCAGACACTTGGGTTAGGTGTCAAACTTTGCCAGCTCTTCAATCCATGCCGACCTAAATTAAGAAATTCGGCGACAATCTAGTGCTCCAAATTATTAATACAGCATTAAAAATTTCTAACGCACACGTTAAACATTATTTAACATTTACATGCCTTTCGGTGTGACGTTATCATAACTTGTCATACTGAAAATTTACCTCGCATTTTGGTAAATTGTATGTGAATGTGAGTGCTGTATCAATTATGATGTAAACTTCCATTTTTCAAAACTGTAAGCATGATATTATTTTCATTCATAAGCTCACATTTATTTTAAAACTCGTACTGAGAACATTATTAACGAGATGAGACAAATTAGGGATACTAAAATTTGTGTAAGATTATTTGCTATAATCACCAAAAAGTGTTTATTAACGAGATGAGACAAATTAGGGATACTAAAATTTGTGTAAGATTATTTGCTATAATCACCAAAAAGTGTTTGCCCACTAATAATTATATTTGTAAAGGACGATCCTGGTGAGTTTAGTTGTCAATAATGACGTGTGTAAATGGTGGGATAATTTGAGGAGGTTATATTGCTTCATATTTGTATTATCATTATCTCGATAATAGTCAGATACTCAATTTTTTTTCTCGATTTGAGAATATTATAAGATACTTTAAACTTGTCTTTAGAATTTAATCGAGAAGTTTTCAAACAATTTTTTTTTAACCACCTGATTCGACTCTTGAAGGAGATAGTAACTAAAAATTTGATTTAAATTCTATGTACGGATTTTATGCACTCAATCTCCATGATATAGATGTTTTTTGCGTGAACTAAAGATAATATCTCCCATTTCAAAACCGAAGCAACTAATGAAAGTTCAGTACATAAAATAACATGTTCTAGGACATAAATTACGACAAGTCCAATTTGTCAGGAATAAAAATGATTGTATAAAAATTTCAACAATACTCGAGATTTATTGTAAATGTAAAATTTGTTCAATATCTGTCACCGTCTAGTTTTTGTATTTTATTTATCTTAATTCTTATCTTGACTGATTAATAGGATATGTTTATCAAATTTCTACTTAAGTCTCTCAATAAATTGATGAGTCACAGGAAATTCACTTTCAGATGATGAAAAAAATATCAATTGATTTAAGTAGGTAGCATTCAAAACAATGATCTTGTCATAGGGTTAGATTTTTTTGTAATTTAAAGTCAAACAAAGACCTAATTAGTTAAATCGCAAAGAAAAGTCAAATATTTGCATATTAAGAAACAGGGTACAAATAAATACAACCGGGCCAGCCAAATTAGTAAAGTTTAAAATTTAAATTAAGGAGTACATAAACCCCAGCGCGAAAAGACCCAGTAAAAACGACACCGAATCTGATATTTCCCCTCTGCCGTTATCCTGACGGCAGCTCACATAATTTGAGAAATAATAAAAATTATGCAAATTAATATAAAAAAATAAACTTTAAGTCTTTGTTTTTCAAAAAAAGCAGGTTGGTAGGGGACCGTTTAGGCCAATAAGGAGATGCAAGCTCGCAATAAACACCAGACAGTATACTCTCTCTCAAAGTGGGCCCACCAATTTATTTATTTTATTATTATTATTTTTTTTTGTTTTTCAATTTCTCAAGTTTGGGCTCCATTCGGCCTAGGGGACCAGCTACAGTTTGCATTGATTAAGCCGGCGGCTGTCAGAGAGGTCAAAATTTTGAGCGGGTCCTACATCCGCTCTACTAGTCCACGTGGACGGCTCTGATGGTATCCTCTCGGGCGCATGCTTACGTTTTGGGTCCACTTGTGGTCCAAGCGAGGATGCTTCGACGCGTGTCAAGGGGTCGTTTTCCCGCGAGAAACGACGTAACTTATGTTCCCCTACCCCTTCTCTTCTCTCTTTATCGCTGTGTCTACCGGTTGCAGCCGGCATCCGGTCTCTTTTTGGCCCTGCCATCTCATCGATCAATCGAGATCATTTGTCTTGGTGTTGGACCTTTTTAAACCGTCAAATTGCCACGCTATGTTTTATGACGTGGAAAGCACGCTCCAAGCTTCGAGGACTGCTACTATACTACTAGGTACTATACTACGTTAATAGATTTATACAGACTTACAGTATAATTGTGATTTGTGTACTTTTTCTCAGCAAAAGTGCTTACATGTAACCTGCATTGTACGGAATTTCCTTCAATTAGATGCTTCCCTTTACCCTATAATGATCTTTTTGCATCACAGTTTACTAACGTTTTGAGTCTTGATCGATCTTCACACTTACATGTCCTTGCTTGGCAGGAATTGCTTAACATCGAAGTCAGAAACTCAACTAATCTAACTCGTATGACATCATTTAACAATAAATTATTAGGTGATTGTAATCGGTAAAAGGCTAAAGGCAAATTGTTAAGTTCTTAAAACAGGTTCGTAAAATATATATTTTAAAACTCCTGATCGACGCTTAAAATAAATTTTTTTAAACAATAATATTATCGAAAAAAAATCGGACTAATGGAGCCGTGTTTTTAAAAAATAAAAATAAATTCAGAAAATCAATAAATCCACGCACAAAAATAGGTGGGATAACCGATGCTTTAATAGTACGGCACCGTGCACGTTGTCACCCACCTTACGTATACGTACGCTTGGTCCAATTATAACCTCAAGAGTAGTCGTTTCCATCGCCTCCAACTATATCTCAACATTAAGCCAACAGTGTTTGCCACGATTACAATCCTCGGCCGTCCGATCATCCTCAATCAACTTAGCATCAACCGAAGGCCCATCGACGGTCGACGCCAGTTGACAAAACTTTCGGCTCCCGCATAATCAATTAATTAATTAAAAAAACTAAAAATTTATTATTTTAAACATTATAAAATAAAACAAATAATTTAGTAAAAGAACACTGCTGCTCATGTAGTTGTCTTATCATTTCCATTCGCAAGGCAAGATGTTATATTATTACATCGATTGTGTATCTATGTGTGCGTAATAAGATGAGCAAAGTCATTTACCAGCTATCCAAATCAATTGATGCTCACTTTTATTGGCAGAGGTTATAATTACCGTGAGCATTGGTAAAAGTTAAAAAGTAACTTTGATCGACTTGAGTAAATGCATCGTTCCATTCTAAGTTTATGATTGAAATTACTTTTAAAAAATTTAAAAGTGATTTAAAATAATTAAAAGTTAATTTTAATATTTAATAAAAAATTTAAAAATTATTTTTTTGTCAAAATTACCATATTTTATAATAAATTTTTAAAAATGAGTAAATTTTTAAAATTCAATTCCGAGAATTATTTTTTAAACTTCATATAATTTCATATATATTTTCATATGTATTATAAAGTTCAAATTTATCCTTATTAATTAGGAAATAAAAATATTAACTTTAAAAAGATTATTATTACTAGTACTACTAATTATATTTAGATAACAAAATTAATAATATGAAATATTTATTTTAATTATCAGTTATTTTATGTACGCAATTTTGTAAATAAATTTTTATTCAACACATGTTTAATTCAATTATTTATATTGTTACAATAGTTTAACAACAATATTTTTAAACACACAATTATTTTTAAAACTTACAATTCTTTAAAAAAATAAATCATTGGACTGATTTCTTAATAGCTAATTATTTTTACAATACAACCAATAACAATTATTTATAGAATTACTGAACTGGCCATAAATCCAAAAAACTTTTTGCATATTAGTAACCGTAATGGCGTAATATCAGAAAAGAAAGTTACCACTACTATAGAAGTAAATTATCAGTAACCAAAATATCAAAAAAGAAAATTACCACTTCTATAGTCTAATTATTCAAATTAATTTTTTTAGTCCCTACTTTTCAAGGCACGAGCCCAACTGGGCGGTTAAATAAATTTGGTTTAAAAATCACTCAGATATTTATTTATTAGTCATAATGTAATATATATATTACTTTGGTTTAATTGGATATAATATTTGAGCTGCCTTCTGAAAATATATACAGCACAGCTAGTTAGTTTCCTTGTGAGAAAACCTTCCCCCTCTTGGTCCCCCCACCCTCTCTCCCTACCCTTCCTGTACGTTCATAGTAACCCCCTCACTCTCTCTTGTATCTCTCTGCGGGTAGCCAGACACACACACTCTCTCTCTATCTCTATCTCTATCTCTATCTCTATCTCCATCTCTCTTTTCATTTCAGTGTAAAACAAAACCAAGCTCTCTGTGGCCCTCCTCGCTTCTTCCTCGCAAATAAATCTTGTTTCAGTACGAACTCGTCGTAATTTCCCAACCTCTCCAGCTCTCTCTCTCTTCTGCAAAACGGCAACGCATAGACACCTATAGATACTTGGAAAGATATAGACGGCTATAGACAGATAGATAAACAGAAATACACACACATCAGCAACAGCAACAGCAACAGCAACGAGGACAGCAAGTCAACAGCAACAGCACGCACATGGCGTTTCACCACAATCACCTCTCGCAAGACCTTCCTCTTCATCACTTCACCGACCAACAACAACAGCAACAACAACAACCACCGTCACCTCCACAGCAACAGCACCACCAACACCAACAAAGCATCGAAACAACAGCGCCTAATTGGCTTAACTCTGCGCTTATTCGCTCACAACAGGCGCAGCAACAGGCGGCGCACTTCTCCGACACCAATTTCCTTAACCTACGCACCACAGCAAACAACAACAACAGCAACAACAACACTGCCTCCGATTCCGACGCTTCGCAGACGCCGAACCAATGGCTCTCCCGCACGTCCTCCTCTCTCCTCCACCGCAACCACAGTGACGTCATCGACGACGTCACGCCTGCCAACGACTCCATCATCGCGGCCGTCGAATCCGCCGATTTGAAGAACGCCAACAGCGAGAACATGAACAACGCCAGTACTAATAACAAGAGCGAAGGGGTGGTGGTCGAGAGCGGCGCCGACGGAGTTGTCAACTGGCAGAATGCGAGGTACAAGGCGGAGATATTGTCGCATCCGCTGTACGAGCAGCTGCTCTCGGCACACGTGGCTTGCTTGAGGATCGCCACGCCGGTGGATCAGCTGCCGAGGATTGACGCTCAGCTTGCTCAGTCGCAGCACGTCGTCTCTAAGTACTCCGCTTTAGGTGCCGGTCAAGGCTTGGTTACTGATGACAAAGAGCTCGATCAGTTCATGGTATGTGCTGTGTATTCTACTTCCATTAAGTTGTTATTGATTTTAAATTTAATTTCTTTTCCATTTATTTTACTTGCCTTGCTTTCTTGTCTTATTAGAAACTTGAATTTTAAATTCACAGAGGAATTTATTGCGCTTGCTATTGACTAATTCGAGGCATTATACATATCCAAAAAAAAAAGTTCCCCCCCCCCCCCCCCCAATTTGGGTGATTTTTGGGTATTACTGGTATGGTTGATTACTTGAGGATGAGATGATTGGTTACAATGATAAAATTTTGAATCTTTGAGTACAAGTTAAATTGTAAATTTGAAGCAGAATGAGCAAGGGTTTTGTTTGGAGATGGCAAAATTTTGAAATGGACGGTAGGATTTTGAGACGTGAGAAGTTGTAATTCTAGTGGAAATATAAAGAATTTGGTGGAAGCTACAAAGTCAGAGAGCATTTCCTTTTATTGCAAATGATAAGATACTTGATTGAAAGTTGATTTGGTCTATGGTGTCTTCAAGTGCTGATGGTGGCAGCTTTGGATACCAACTGCTTTGCAAGCTGGATTAGTGATGGTTGGCAACAGCAAGAAATTAAATTAAACAGAGGAAGTAGCAGGAGACTTATTATCAACCATTTTTCTTTCTTTGTGTTTGAGTCAAATATCCATATATTTTGGGCTAATATCTTCTATGTGCCTTTGGAAACTCCATGACCGTAGTTTCTTACGAAGTTTGTTGACTAGAAATACTTAACTCAGGGAAGAACTTGAACAAGAAACAACATGTCTGGATGAAATTGTTAAGAGGGAAAAATGATCATGGTAGGAATATGATTTATATAAACAGAAAGGAAGCGCAGAAGTTGATGGTCCATGCATGATAATTTTGTTTGTTCTCGTATAGTTTTAATCTAGTCAACCATGATTATATATGGATCATATGATTTGTAATATTAAAAAATTACCAAAAAACAAATACCTTTGGATAGAACATCTCCCGTATTCGCATATTTCACTAAATGTCTTATTTGCTAGTTAGAATTGATAGATAAACCTGAATATCATCTTAAAAAATGATGCTGGTTCAATGATATAATCAAAATTCTAATTTTTCCTGTTCTTGACGTTGTAGACACACTATGTTCTGCTTCTTTGTTCATTTAAAGAACAACTGCAGCAACATGTTCGGGTCCATGCGATGGAAGCAGTGATGGCTTGCTGGGAGATTGAGCAATCTTTGCAAAGCTTGACAGGTAACCCCTGATATACATTATTGCTATTTCAATATTTCAAGTTCCAGCCAATATTTCATGTGCATATGAATCATGTTTTCATGGGAGCATGAATCTGCATCCACACTTTGCAGGAATATTCACAGTTGGCAACTAGCGGTCATACAATTCATCATTCATGGATTCATGGCATGACTATTAACACTCAGATGTTTCTCTTAATCTATTTGTTACTTTTATTTCCCTGCATTCTTGAAACCGGTGAGATCCTATCAAATAATTGGAGAGAAATTACTGCTATTAAAAGTTCTTCAGAATATATTACTGATTTTCTGGCACGATTTGATTTGTTTAGGACTGATAACTGAAATGAGAAGCAAATTATGTTCACATCTGATGTAACAAATTAGGTTTGCCTTCATATCAAAGAACTTATTTTTTGACAGTAGAAAAGTCTTGGCCTGGCTACTAACCTAGTAGATGATAGTAGATATTAAAAGAACTAGGCACCATGCTCCCAGTTAATGTTTTGGTGCAGCGCAAATGGATAATTGTTGGTAAATTGTTTGTAAATAACTATCTATTAGATTTTTCAAGATCGTTGAACTATATTTATTATGTTTCATGGGAAAAGGACATGCATGTGTCAAAATCTAGCCTTGTTCTGATTACCTCATGGTATCCATGATCATTTGAGCTGCAAAACATGAGATCAATAACTATGCATACTGTATCATGATACAGGAGTTTCTCCCGGAGAAGGTACAGGCGCAACAATGTCTGATGATGATGAGGACCAAGTGGACAGCGATGCCAACTTGTTTGATGGAAGTTTGGAGGGGCCGGACACCATGGGATTCGGTCCTCTTATCCCAACAGAGAGTGAGAGGTCCTTGATGGAGCGTGTGAGGCAAGAGTTGAAACATGAACTGAAACAGGTAATGAACTGAATGAAATACCAACTATGGCTGTGAAATTATCTTGTATCTACAATGTATCAACTCATTTTCTCTTGCTTATAGGGTTACAAGGAGAAAATTGTCGACATAAGAGAGGAAATTCTGCGCAAGAGAAGGGCCGGAAAACTTCCTGGTGACACAACCTCTGTTCTCAAAGCTTGGTGGCAATCACATTCCAAGTGGCCATACCCTACTGTAAGTCCTGTCACGTTGCTCCTGTGATTCTTATTCAAGTCCTTGCCATTAAGACATTCCATGATGCTTATCCACGTTTAAGCCGAAGAAATTGAAAAGTGAAACAGAAATGGAAGACCATAGTTTTATTAATTGGTGGAAAAGCTGCTTTCTAGTTTAAATTTAGTGAAGTCAAAAGCACATAGCTCTATTTTCTACTCATCAAACAACATTTCAGGAGGAAGATAAGGCAAGATTGGTTCAGGAAACCGGTTTGCAATTAAAACAGATCAATAATTGGTTCATCAATCAGCGGAAGAGGAACTGGCACAGTAATCCTTCAACTTCAACAGTCTTGAAAAGCAAACGCAAGAGGTATTCCAAATAAACCTATTTCTTGTCTCCATAAATTCTGTTGAGCCTTGAACCAACCATTATTCAAAAAGAAGTAATGCAGGTGAAAACAGCAGTGATCGTTACATGTAAATGCAAAGATTATCCAATGCTTCAATGCCAGGGTGATAAAATTCAATATACACATATTACATAGAAACTGTGACAGATAGGGCTTCAGAAACAGCTTTGGAAACTAGGAAAAACAAAACTGGCAAACAAGGAGGGTGATGAGGTTGTTATGAACGCATTGACACCATTTTGCAGTTATGCTTAAAAGGCAAGTAAAACGGTGCCACGTATTCTATGCCATATGATTAGCTACATCAATACTTGGGAAATAATATGACTGTAACTGAGTTAATCCATTGACGCATATTGGTGGTGGATTTATAATTTTTGTTTTTGCTTATCATATCTGTGAATAAGCACAGTGAAGGGTCAAGGTTGTACAGTGCAATAATCTTTTGGTTAGTTCCTTATAGCCTTTTTTGGTACTGTAATGCAGATTAAATATGCAACATTATTTATGGTATAAGAAGTTCAATAGTTAGTAGTTGATGCGCGTTCCGTTTTTCAAATTTTGCCGGTTGTATTGTTTATTGATTAGTTGTTTAACTGCTTGGTGATTAGTGAGATTCCTATTTGCTTCGAAGTATATTAAGAAAAAAGGTGGGGAAGTGGAAAAAAAAACAATAAAACACTCTGTACGATGGAGTTAAAATGCTTTGTGCAAATTGAGGGCAGATAGAGAACAACTGCGTTGACCGAATATTTCCTGTTCACAGGAAAAAGGATCGAAATCCTTGATAATTCTTTTGATTTTGGGCGTTTACTCTCACTGACTCTAATTGAACGATATATACATAGAATATATAATGAATGAAATATACAACAAAAAGAGAACAAACGCAGACTTAATATCACATCCCCAGTTCGCCTTTATTATTATTGTTATTGATCACAACAGGACCAGCATATCTAGCCGAGAAGGCGAAGTCAACATGCCCATCATCAAACTCCCCATTAATCCCATCATCAAAATTAAGCTTATAACTTTGGGGATCATAATGAAACTGCATCTTTGATGCTGGTCTTTTCTTGTTATTAAGACTTAACCTTCTAATAATATTCTTCCACTTTGGCCCTGCGACCACTTCCGAAAACTCCTTAATTTTCTTCGCTCTTTCCCTTAACCATATTTCTCTTATTACCTCCTCATCTTCCTGTTGTTGCAACAAATATCTCCCCTGTCCCCGTCCCCGCCAATCAAAGAAAAGTCCCCGGAAACAGCCACAGCCCCCGTCTCCATATTCTTCAATAAGATCTATTTCATCGCTTAACGGTGACGTTTCGCTAACAGACACCGACACGGCTCTCTCTCCTGGGTTTGCCATTGCCAACTTATTAGACTTTTTGGGTATCAATTCTTATTAATGTCGAAGAATTATTTAGGGTTGTATACATGTAAGTGTATATATATATACATGACATGTTACCGAAACCCAAGAGGAAGCGGGACCTAACAGTATACTCTGTGAAGGGTGACATGCGAAGTTATGCAACGGAAGCAACGATCGAATCATTATATGAGACGTGGATTTTTAAATGTGCGGGACCTTTTTTATTGGGTTGGTTTTGGATTGGAATGGGAAACTGCGTTTGCCGGCCAATTTAGAGTAGCTGTGGCTTACGTGGCGCCTCTTCATTGGCAGTTAAAGGATACAAACAGCTGCTTTAGATTTGTCTTCAGCTTTTGCATAATCAAGTTAGTTATGAAGCAAACATAAATAATCGGATGAAAGGGTTCCTTTTAACGTTTTAACATTATCCGAATTTTGTGGGGTGATGCTAGTTAAGTTCAATTCATAATAATTTGAAGAGATTTACGGCAAAGTCAAAGGGACATGCATTTTAACCGAATCGGTTCTAATTTCTAACCTGACAATTTGGTTCAAATGGAGACGCTCAGATGTTAATTTGCACAAGACAAGAACGTGGTTGCCATTGAAAAAAAGGGTTATAGAATGTATAATTTACGAAAGAAAAAGATTAGGTTTCATGATTAAAAAGACAAAATGAAAGAAGCTGGCACGAGACACGAAGCCAAGACACATTCTGCTTCGTACGTGGATTCAAGTAATTGCTAATTGTAACAAAGTGGACTTCAATTGTGCAGCTGCACTGGTGGGTTGCTTAATGCCAACTTAAACCAAAACTTAGAATTAATCAGATTAATTAAAGCGCTTAACCAAAAAGACAAAAGCCAATTGGCATGAGCTCATCAGCACAGGGAGAACCAATCTGGCGAGTTTCTCTAAATCTGTCATGTCTGCTCATAACATTTGTGGCTTTATTATACATTTTCAAGATTGGGCCAACTTGAGGACACCAATTCGTGTTGTTGGGTAAGATACTAAGATTATTCTAGCTAATGGAACTTAAGGATATCAATTTCCATTCTTGGTTAAGATAATTAATTCTAGCTAATAGAGGGAGACTTGGAAAGAAAAAGCAGAGACAAACTCATATGAGGGAAAATTTCGGTCTACCCCTCTCATCAAGTGACAATCTTTAAATCGTTCTATTTATTAATGAAAATGTCAAATTATCCTTAAAACTCATTATTTTTAATTATTGACCGTCGTTGATTCATAAAAGTACAAAAGTGCCCTTACCTTAACAGAATATTCCTATGACGACATTGTGAGGTTAAAAAGAAATGGTTAATGTATAACTAATCATTAGAAAATAAAAAATAGTTAATGTATTACTAGTCATTGAAAAATAAAGTATTGAAATGACTTAATGAACCTAAATTAGTTGATAGTTCTCTTAAATTAGACATGTTAGTTCAACAAATTACAAGACATGCCATCATACGTAAATTACGATAATGTCATCAAGATCAAATTTTCAAAATTGAACACCACACCATCTCATCTTTTTTTTTATTTGTCTTTGTCTTTTTTTTTTCTCATCCTTACTCCTTCATCTTTTCCTTTCATTTATTTTTTTCTCATCTTTACTCCTTTGTCTTTTTCTACATTTTTTCTTTTTCTTTCATGTACATGACTCCAGTGATATTTTTTTTCTTTCATTTTATTTTTCTCATCCTTACTCCTTTTTCATTTTTTTTCTTTTCTTTCATATATATAGCTCCAGTAGCATTTTTCTTTTGTTCTTTGATTTTTCTTTCTTTTTTATATCTATATTTTATTTAAGCACCTTTACAAAATGAAGAAAGAATAATAATGACAATAATAAAAAATATGAAAAAAGGTAAAATATTATTCTTTTTCCATTTGTGGCTTTTAATTCATTTCTATATTTATTTTTAAAATAATTTTTTTAAATACAGAAAGGTTAAATTTAATCCGTTCAAAAAAAACTAGTCATATGGGCTCAAAATAAAAATATTTTAAAGTATTAGAGAGTACACTATAAATATTTGAAATATTTATGTGTGTTTTGACATTTTTTTTGTTAATTGACTGTTATGAAAATGTGCAAATACTATTTTATCTTTTTAACCATTAAAAATAACAGAGAGATAACAAGTTTTGGAGGGTAACTTGATATTTTTAATAGCAAAAGGATGATTTGAAAACTGTCGCTTCACGAGAGGATAGACCGAAATTTTCCTTTTACATAATTGATGAATCATGATTATTGTTCTTCTTTCTTAATGAACTACTAAATGTTGGCTTCAATTCATGTTGTGATTTCTTAGGGGGTGAGCAAGCAAATTAATTAACTTCTTTTAATTTTTCTATGGATTTTGAAATTTATATCTTCGATCCACGCACTAGCCTTAAATGAACAACTACATGTATGCATAAACTATGTGTTGCTACCTCAGTTTTGCTTCAACTTAATGCATGAACATTGAGCAGGTTACTGCTGACAATGGATATTAATTATCGAGCAAATTTTGCAAGAAAAAAAAAAGTGACGAAAAACAGAAAACGAACAGATGATATACATCACGTGGGACCGATTACTTCAAGACGTCGTTTATGAAATTTATGACTTTGTACGATACAATCTTTACACATATTCATTAACATTTGATACTTCTCTGTCACATTCACCCACTTCTAATTAATGTGTGTCATGTTCTTTTTTACGCTTTTATCGTCACATTTTTAGGTTTTAACATTTTCTCATCGTCATCTACTCGTTATATTCTCATTTGCTCATAAATCTTTTTTTTTTAGTTCATTAATTATGCCGTAATGTTAAAGTTATTCCACGTTTGTTGTGAAAGAGACTGGCAGCCTAAAACACGTAGCCGTACAAATCCATACCATTGTTAACAAACCTTAATAAGTTTTCAAATTTTCTATTTTTAATCTTCGAAGTTTTTTGTCATACCCCAAATAACTTTTCGGTAAAAACACCCCAAATTCTATAGTAATTTGGTCATAAATCACAGCTCGGTGGATATCAAGAACACAGAGATTGAAAATCTGAGTGTCTTTAACAAATGAGTAGACCAGTTGAGGGTTGAAACGCTTCCCCATAACATCGATGTGGAAAGAAAATATAATGCTAAGTGTTTGAACACTGAAGTCTTAATTTGAGTTCCAATTTATGTGATATTCATCAATTGAATGGTGTTTAAATAATTTTATAAATTATAAAATTTATCATAAAATAAGTGAGTAGTACATAATCTAAAAATTAGGATCCCTAACATTATTATAAAAAGAATAACTTTTCACCAATTTTTTTCTGTCTTTTAATCTCATAGATTCGTCTTAAATTCTCATCACATACTCAAAAGATCACGTGATGAGAAGGCATTTTTCATCCTTGATAGAAAGAATATTTTATCACTTATATCCCTAATAGATTTTTAGTTACTTGTTTCACCACTCCTATTTAGAGATAACAGAATTAATTATAAAAATAAGGATAAAACAATCATTCAAGATGTGATATTTTACAATTTAAATTAAAATTTGACCCAATCATTGAGATTAGAAGAAAAAAAAAAAAATGAAAGCGCTCTTTTCGTTATTACATAGAAGTAATCCTTTTTCTCTTTTCTTTAATTTTGGCATCAAACTACTTAAAAATGTCATAAAATCCTTTAACGAGGAGTAGAATAATAAATGAACAAAAATATCAACCTTACATGTTATCTCCTAAGGGTGGGATGAAACATGTAATCAAACGCGCATTCTCTCTAAATAGTACTAGTAGTAATAATAATAATAATAATAATAATAATAATAATAATAATAATAATAATAATAATAATAATAATAATAATAATAATAATAAATGTATGTATTGTTGTTTGTACAAGTCATATTTTAATTTTAATACCTCTTAGAAGATATAATATCAATACTAAATCTCGTCATTCTGGTTAGATTTTCGTTAATCAATAATAGTAGTTGATTTAGTAAATATTAAATGCGGTAACTTGAAAGTTAAATTGATTTAATTAATTATTTTTAAAATAAAAAATTATAATTTTTTTTTTTCATAGTAGTTGTAGCTTCAACGGTCCAACACCACAATACCAAATTAGACTGCATAGAAACTCTCACAAAATTTCCCAGAAAAACAATTCCTAACTTTCATAACTTCTGCAAGAAACCACGAAGGTATTGACAGTTTATTCTTTACTCAGATCGGCTCACATCACATAGTAAAAGGCACATTACAAGAAAAATACCTGCGTTTTTTTTTATATTAGATTTATGCTACAACTCGCAAGATTATTTTTGTTCTTCTACAATATATTAAACACGGCCAAAGAAAACCCCAACTGCATAGTTTTTATTTACTTTAGCTTATACAAAAATTTTACCGGTGAAAAGGCTGATTAATCGTCGCACACAACTCACATGACGCCATAATAATCAATTAATATCCAATAATTTATTATATTTATATCTGCACAACTCCAAATTCCAGATACATATGCACTTACAATCTCTTCTTCAACTACAAGCAAGCCAAAATCTCCCTTGAGACAATTGGCGCCACTTGCGACGGCGACGGCGATGCCGGCAGCCGCGACGAGAAGTTGACACGCAGCTCATCGGCGTCGTCTCTCCTCATCTCGTCTTCGAAATTCAGCGAGTAACTCAACGGATCGTACCTAAAATCGGCCGAATTCGGACGCCTCCGATTCTTGGAACCGATCACTGAGAAAATACCCCAGCGCGGCGATCTCGGCTGATGCTGCTTTAGTACGTCGTCGTCTTCGCAGTCGAGAGCCCTCAGCTTACTGTGAGGCGATCCACCGAAACAGCACATGGATGATTTGATCCTGTGTTTAAAGGATGGAGACACACATTCGTTGTCCATTGTCTCAATTTTTTCAAGGAAAAATGAATCCAAAATCGGAAATAAATAACTGGGTTTGTGTGAGTTTGTTTGTTCTGTGAAAATGGTGACGGTAAGGGAGGTGAGTGGGCACGTGGGATATAAATAGTTTGGTGGAGTTAACGGTCAGTAACGGATAGCGACGCGAGCGAGTATTGGCGATGAATGTGGACAAAATAGAAACCGTGGAGCTTGCGTGGATGGACGGTGGTTTTCTGTTAAATCCGCGTGCCCTTTTTGCTTTCTCGAGGGTAGTTTCGGCAAAGAATTTTCTTGGATTTCATTATGCAATTTCACGGCTAATATTATCTTTCTTTTTTGTTTTTTTAGTAAAGTAGCTGGAAAGTCAAAATTTAGTCGGCATCCGGAGAATATGAACCGTTTTTGGAACGCTGAAAGTTAAATTTCGATGTTATTTAAGAAAAAAATATCAGATATTTCGCACTTGAGTCCTTATTGCTTGTCAAAAGAGACTCAAAGACTCGTGATTTTAAAAATATTTACTTAAAATTCTTTTTTCTTTTTTGGCAATCACAATTCACCAAGCATGATTGATGGGTATATCTCATGATCTAGTTAACAATAGCCTGAAAATAACATTTATGCATCATGTTTTCGGTAGATTTCTCTTATATCACCAAAGAGAATAGTTGAGCCAAGCTCGTTTGAAATCTATTGTATTAATAAAATGAACCGACTTATAATTCTTATGACTCGAGAATCTACTTGTTCGACTTGAAGGTCAACTTGTCAAAGTCACTAAGATAAATGTGTTTAATACGTGTCTTGTTTTTCAGGTACTTAAGACAGGAAATATGATCCTACATAATTATTGCACATAAAATGCATAAACAATTGACGATTGAATGTCAGGATGGCCTAAATCCCATGAGATAATTGTCTACTAAGAGAAACTTATTTAACCAAACAATGCATCAGAGAGAGGGTTAATAAAATCAACCAACAAAAAAATTAAAAGAGAAAAAATCATTCTACTTCTTTACAAGGGTGGACAAAATACATAAGAATCAAACCAAACTAACAATGTCAATTTAGTTTTTAAAACTAAATCATCTTTCCACATGCGATTCAACAATGCACCTCAAATCTCTATTGAAGAATTTTAATTTAAATCTAGTTTTGTCAATTTATTTTATCTTTCTCATACATCAAATAACTAACTTAAGTATCATAGGGTTTTCATCAGAATCCCCTCTAACATGTCCTACCATTTTTTGTGATTGGCAGGTGAAGAAATTTGAGGGCTGCAAAGTAAACATAACCAATTCATGTTGACTACCCCCCAAAAAAAAACTATTTAGGTTCTTCATTTTCATATTATTATTATTACTAGCATCACCACCACCACTATCACCTAACAAAGCTAAAATTGGTTATAAAAATTCAATAAATGAGTATTGAGTAAATATAGCCATATAAGTAGTTATTATAATTGAACCAAATCAAATCTACAAAAAGTTACTAAATTGGATATAAAAATAAATGATGTTACCAACCATCGATGCTGATTCAGTCCACTGACACTTATGAGAGTCATTTTTTTAAGGAATCATCATATTAATAATTTTTTCCTTATTTTAAGTTTTAAGAAAATCACTACTGTTTTTTATACCCTAATATCATCTTAAATTGGTTAAAACAACTTATCATCTTCATTTAATTGAAATACTCTCACAATCATGAACTCAATCAAAAGGTCGAGTTTGTTCAAATACTAGCAGACACAAAATGCAATTAGAGGCGATTTAAGTCATATGTTTTAAAACTTTTGATCTTTAATTTACTTTTCTCAAACAAAAAGGACATAAATGATAAAAACCTAAAACCTTACTATTGCGGATAAGTATTGCGTACGATATTACTCTTGTGCCCATAAAGAATCTTCGTCAGTACCTAGTCAGCAGTGCGGCCCTTTTCAGGCCTTCGGTTGCTGCTCTGGTTTAGGAAACAGGAGACTGGTTTTCTGCTTATTTTGTAAAAGAGTCCAAAGTCCCACAAGGAGTAGTAGTAATTATATTACTCTAATCCCGGTTAAGTAAAAGCTAATTAAGTACCAGCACCCAAGTCCAAACGCGGCCGAAAAGCGTACGCATTGGCTGATAGTGCATGCATGTGGGGATAGTGCCTTGTCTCCTAAAGCGAGTGATTAAAAAGGGACGCGTGGCATGTGTTTTGAAGTTAGCGTGGGAGATGCACCGTATGCGAGCAGTTAACCAATGCCTGCCTCCCAACGTCGGCTCGGCTCTTAGATATTTATATTTTTGTTAATGGTTATGGTAATGTTAAAAATTCGATCGATGCTCTATTTGCTCGGTGCATTTTATCCTAAGATTTTGGATTTCTTTGTTTAATCTCTTGAATTAGCAAGGGATGTTGATTAGACAACCCAATTGGATCCGCTATTATGATTTATTAATTAAAAAAAATGAATACGTGACCAAATTGGTTGTATGCGTATTAAAATGACATGGCAATTGGTACTTTATTCTGTATCTCACTTAATCAAAATGAGATACTCATTTCAAGCGTGTATTTATATTAATGAACTAGCATACCACATAATACCCTTAATAATAAAGTTTCTTTTTTTTTCTTCTTTTTAGAAGTTTAAATGAGAGAATATAAATCTCCCTTACTTAACATTAATCATTATCTTTTATGGTAACTTAAACTCGAGTAATTTGACATTTTCCTTAAAAGAATAATCATGGCGTATATAACTTTTTTCATGGTGTTCAAATAAGAAACTCACTCATTTCATTTAAAATACTTATGATAAATACTAAGACAAATACTAAATAAGTGAAAATGTAGCACTAATGAATTGAAATTCTCTCATGATTTTAACTTCTTCAAAATAAATTACATTAACTTGATTGGTGGTAAATATATTAAAATATGATTGTTTTTAATTCTTAACCTTGCATTAATGTGCTCCAAAGGAAAATACCTAACTTAGGCATTAGTACATTGTAATTCCTTGATAGATTTATGAAATTCAATCAAGTGTGTGCCCTGGTGCATATTAGAATCATGTATCATTTGATCATTGGTCGAGCGACGGAATGCCAACCAATAATTAAGTGATACGTGGCCTGTCGCACACAATAGCGAATGTGACAATATGATCAATATTCCAAATTTACTAAGGGCTATTTTGGTAATGTTATAATTTTTAGAATAATTATTGTTAGATGTGCTGTAGAAATACTAACTGTTAAAAGAATCGATTAAATATTTGGCACAATTTATTTTTAAAAGTATTGCGGGTTTTTGAAGCAGTCGTATGTATTTTGGCTTTAGTAAATTTTATTGTTACCTTGCTATAAGAATATAATTGACTGAATTGGATATAGCGTGAAAACAATTTACTAACAAATTATTAAATATGTTTATAGTTTTTTTATTGTGTATAAATAATAATTAATAACTAAAATAAATATTTTATATTATTAATTTTATTTTTTATTTTATTATCTCAATATAATTGGTAATAATAATAATCTTTTCAAAGTTCATGATTTTACTCTCTAATTAATAAAGATAGTTATGAATTTTTATAATAGAACCGATTCTCAAATTTAGATTTTGAAAAACACCTTAATCAAATATATTATAACACTTTCAATGTGTATCAGTCATACATCTTAAGTTGTCAAAATGTGTCTACCGTTCACAAAACCATTAGCCATTTGTAAATTAACAAAATTATAGCAAATTGATAATTTTGCCCTCAAGACTTAAATTAAGGTAAAAAGATATAATTGTCTTCAAAATTAAGGTAAATTTTCAATACATATTTTTTTATTTCATTAATCATAATACATATTATTAACAATTATACCATAAGAAATTATCTATGTTATATCATAAAAATGATTAAGGGTACATATTATTAATAATTATACATATTATGTTGTAAAGAATTCAAGTTGGAGCTTGGAGGAGCAAATCCTAAAAAATTCGGGTTAAAGCTTGAAGGAACAAATTTGGTCGCAAAGGAGCAATTTTTTTTAAAGTTTCAATTAAATAATGCCATTTCACATAGATGGTCTCATGATTCAATAAATGAGACGACATGTCCTTTCTTATGAGGTAAACAGTACGACATGTTTTTCTTTATCAACTTATTCTATTTTCACTGGATGTTGTCGTCCTGTAAATGGGATGATGATAAGTCATTTTTTATTAGGTAAATTGGACAACGTGTCTTTTTTTTTTAAACCAAGCAATCATTTTTTTAATAAAAACTTCTTCTACCTTGAAAGATCATATTACGGATGGCAATTGAGCATATATGAGTTGAATCTGCTATGCTCCAGACCCAGATCCAAAATAAAAATCAAGATCTGTATCTACTCTAGATCCATCATGAATCCATATTTTTCGCTCCATATCCAAATCCAAAAAAGAAATAAATATCTATATCTGCTCCATATTCGAAAAAAAAATTAAAATCCAAATCTGCTCTATATCTGTTATTAATTCTAGAACTCAACAATTAAAAAATAATAATTTTTTAGAATGAAAATTGAAGGATAAAATGTATTGATAACAAATAAATTATATTTTTTTTTCAAAAATATAATAAATATTGTAACTTATACTTTTACACCAAAACACACAAATAAGATAATAAAATATTCTTTAAAAGTAATTGCAAGAGTAAGATCAATATAATATTTTATTGTCTCCTTTATCTTTCTAATATCCACGACATGCTCATCCTCATTCTTATAACATTAGATAATGATATATAAATTAAATATAATTTATATTCAATCCTTTATTATCTTTATTATGACCATATTTGACTAAATAAATGAATATCTATATTCTTTAAAAATTATTTGGTCAATATAATAAAATAAATTGTCAGGTTGTATTACTTGGCTTGCAATTTGAATATTGCATGTACATTCTTTGGAGCTAGTTGACCTTTAAATTTTAAGAGTTTAAATGCATTGTAAATACTACTAATATGTTATAAATAAAATTTATTATCATTATAATTCCACAATTGTTAAGAAATTTTTAAAATAAAATTAAATTAAAAGATGAGTGGATATGAATATGGATTTAGATATTAAGATAAATCTATACTTGCTCCAAATTCGTCTTAAATCCGCATATCAATATCTAAATTCGATCCAAATTCATTTTAAATCGACCCAAATCCGATTCGATTAGATTTGGATCACGTGGATCTTGGGTCAAATCCAATCCATTGCCATCCCTAGATCAGGTTACTTTTATGATGTCATCACTAAACGGCAACTAACGAATTAGTAGTCGGTAAATACTTCTGTCTACTTAAGGTGGATAAGTGATAAACATTCAAAGTATTGAAGTATATTTAATAAAAGTGTAAAGATACGAGTGATAATTTTCTTAGTTTTAAAAATGAAAAACGCTGCTAGTCAAAATTTGCTAGCCTCAACACAAAATTAAAAGTAGTCACGACAACTTATGGACTGGACTTGTACGGAAATCGAGGCAGGCCCATCATAGGATTTGATGGCGTAGCCCATTTGACATAACCGAAAGTTGAAAAAGCAGCGAGAATTGGCATCAATTGATTGGCCAACCTGAGTACCCATAGGCAGAGTAACTGTACTCGAATCGTTCACCGGCAAGGCTATGGAGTGGAGACAAAACAAAACAAACCGCCAGCCGCCTCTCGAACCCTCTAAAATGAAATTCAAATTCCATAAACAAAACTGAATCAAAATACTCTCCAAAACAATTTCCTGCAATAGACGGCTACTCGTCTCCACTTACCAAGCTTCGCTTTAATCAACAATGGTTAGCACTGAGCCACTCATCAAGCTTTCTCCAATATCTCATCTCTTAATTTTCTCTCTCTGTATTTGTTTGCAGGACTCTGGGTCACACTCAGAGCCAGAAGAATCAGCTCCCTCTCCGTCGTTAGACGATTGCTTGAAGCTATTGAAAGGCGAGAGAGATGAGCAGCGCCTTGCTGGCCTGCTCGTCGTTACCAAATTCTGCAAAGGCGACGACGCTGTTTCGCTGCGTAAAATCTATGACGCCGTCGGCCCGCGGTTCCTCGACCGGCTCTTGCGGACCGGTAATCTTTTCTCTTATTATTATTCCTTATCCGTTTTAACCGAATCATTCGTTAATTTGCACTTCAAAGTGCAATATGGTAATTTTTATTTCAGGATTGGGGAAAGGAATCAATAGTGGCAATTCGAGCGAGAATCGCGATGCATATTTACAGCTATCAGTTACAGTTCTTGCTGCATTTTGCCGCGTTCCTGAGATTGCTTCTTCAGAAGACATGGTTTCAAAGGTTCCGCCGATACTCGAATTAATGCTAAAGGAGTAAGCTTCACATACTTTGTAGCTATTGATTTTTGAATTGCAGACTGTTTGTTGGTTACCTTAACTCTATAATTTGCTTTCTTGAAATGCAGGTCAGGCACATCCATTCTTGAAGAATGCTACGAATTTCTGTATTTAGTAACCAATGCTACTGGGGATGGAGTCACAACATTGTATGAGTCTGGAGGCATGAAAGTGCTGGCTTTCCAAATGTCTACTTTTGCAGATGGTGATTTGTTTTACTGTTTACTAAACTTTGACTGCATTTTATGAGGATTCCGTTAATTGTCACCTCTACAGCATCCCATATTATAAAATTTTTATCAACATAAATTTTATGGAGTTCTTCATTCTTCTAAGCTAAAAGAGAATTAACACGGTATGATGTTAAATAGGTTCTCGTTTAATGGAACTTGCTATTAGGCTTCTGCAATTGATGTTAAGTAAGCTGTCTCTAGAAATCATCACAAATGACTATTTATCAGAGCTTTCAACAATAGTAAGTACATCTCTTCTGTAACCTGTATATTATTTCTGGTGGTGGTCGGACATGTCAAAGCATTCGTTTTCATTTCAGGTGACTGTAGTAGCTAGGGAATTTGCTGTGTTGCACAATGCGCTAAAGTTTGAATCACTTCATTTACTCACTGCTGTTCTTTCTTCGAATTACTCAGTATGCTCTCATTTGTCTTATCTCTGTCCTTTTTTTTTTTTTTTGGTTATAAACTCATTTAAGAGCTCTGCTTGCTTAACTTGCTCAAATTTTCAACAGTTTGTTTTATAGTTCACAGGGTAAAATATTGAAACCTTTTCAGTTCCAATTTTGAAAATATACGACAAATTATATGTTGATCATGTAACAAGTGAAACATACATACATACATACGTCCTCACTTTGCTAAATTGAGTGTGTCACTAAAATACCAAAAAACACGGATATGACTTTGTTAAGTATAGGGATATGCGACTTAAACTGAGAATTTCCTATCTTTATTACCGATCTTACTTCAAAGTAATGTTTTCTATAAGATAGTTTTGTATGCTGTGATAGGTTTGCTGCTTCTTTTTTTTAATGAAGAGATAAAAAAGTTTCTTAAACTTTTCTGCATATTCTTATTTTTCCTTTTACTGCTTGTTTCAGTGTTTGAACTTGTTGGGGTCATGTCTATTCTCAGGCACCGCTTCATGAAGCTCTTCGAGTAATGCCAGATAGCAAATGGTCAATGTATATGCGTGTTGGTGTTGTGGCCATTTTACAGAACCGCGTTGGTATGTTGATGTAATTTATCTGATTTATCTAATATCACGCACTCTCTCTCTCTATGTGTGAAATTTAGATGGCGACATACATAAATACATACATACATACATACATACATATATATATATATATATAGAGTCCTGAGCCCGTAGGTTTTGTGTCATGAAATGGCTGTTGTATCATCTGCTATTAGCTCTTTCCTGGTCAGGACATATGTTTGAAGTCGATTGTCTTAATTGTTTGTTAATTATCTACGAGGCTGCCAGCTATATGTTTTGTCCTGATTTCCTTTCCTTTAGGGTTGCATCCCTTCAGTTTGTTGTGTTTATCATAATTGTTGTTGACAATGGACATGTAAGGTGTGATATGGCGTTTAAAAAGTGCGTCATTGATGCTTAATGTCTTGTGTATTGAATCATTGCAATTGATGCACATTTGAGAATGTCCAAATGCAATTTGGATGAATGCTTTTGAAGGTGGGAGAGCACTCTGTCTGGTATATTGTATGTATTAGGTGGATGAAGAGTCCCATTTTCTTTTTGCTTCAATAGATTTGATCATTTTCGAGCAAAATGAAATTGCCATTTAATTTTATTATGCTGGCTTACACAATTTTTTGGAGCTCAAATTTTCAATTTCATGTTAACCTCTTTCATTTTTTTGGCCCCCCCACCCCAAAAAAAAAAAAAAATAATAATTCCAATAAACAGCTCCTGCAGAAAAGCTTCAGGCCCTTATTTTGGCTGAATCTATTGTTTCTATCAAGGGTGAAGAGTGGCTGATTGGTAAGATTGACTTACCTGATATACAAGATTCTATTCCTTCAGATAGGTAAGTTATGCTTTTTTATATGTTTGTTCAACAAAAACAATTACTCGCTGGTCAATGGTTTCAGTTTCAGGCCAATTCTTTTTTGCAGGTGCCTATTGCTGGTTCTAGAGTCATCAAGGGTTGAGATTGCTGTTCTGCTGAATGAGCTGGCATATTTGAAATATGAAGCGTCAAAGAATACTTCATCAACTGCTGAAAGTTTTTTCTCAAGGCAGCGTAATGTGGCTATTGCCTTTTCGTTAGTGGAGAAGATCATCAGATTGATATCAAATATTGCTGAAAGTGAAGGTATATGTGCTTTTCAGAGAGATTACTGAGTTGAGATAATAACGAATGCTCTCCTTCTGCTTAAGGATATAAAGTAATGTTCAGAAATCGATCATTTATGTTTAGTTGAAGAATTTTAACTTTGCATGCATACCGTATTGTCATAATTTCACAGCATTTGATGTGTATATTAATAAGTAATTACTCAATGATGCATCACCACTCACCAAATTTGTTTGAATGGAACCCATTTTCTCAAGTACTTGCTTCCTACCTTCTCTCTTTTGCTTTAATGAATTTATTTTCATGGGGAATTGTTCACAGGAGGCCTTATTGATGATAATACTTTCATGAAGGTGATGAATGGGCTTAACGAGACAATTGGTGTAGTTCTAGAGTATCTGCAAGATGCAAAGGTAATGATTTGATATCATTGAAATATCACTGTCCTTTCTATCAAACCAAACAAAAAAAAAAAAAAGAAAAAACAGTCCTTGTCTTGTTCTAATGGTTTTATTCTACAGGAACATGAACGGAAGAAAGGAAATGACCTCCTTGCTTCAGTGCGGCTTGTAGGGAGGTGTGCTAATTTCTTCTTCTGCTGATTCTTCTTTGTGGTTTCTCAGTGAATCAAAATGAATACCATTACAAATTAAATGTGGCTTACATTTTGGATTGATGAAGTTCTAACTCTATGACCAACAATTCATCATCTGTGCCTTTTTTTCTGTGCGAGGCAGTGTATTGTAATATTCTACATTCCTATCATTTTATTTTAAACTTTTTAATTCAATATCACCGATTCAGTTTTATAGATATTTTAAACCTGCTTATTTGTTCCATTATTTGATACATGTTAATTGAAGTTTTTATTTGGGAAACATGATACTTGACTGCCGACTGGTGTTGAACTTTGTATGACATGCATGCTGCTTGATGGGACAGTTCACAATACTCTCTTGTAGGCCTTCTTGAGTAAATTAGTTGGGGTTTCTTTAATTGCTGTGATTTTTTTTTATAATAAATTTCTATAGATAAAGCTAGATTTATAAACAATAGTAAAGTTTTTTTCCATAAAAATGGCTGCTACCATGAAAAGCTAAAGTCAGCTGTACAAAGTGTGTATATCTGTTAGGTTTTATACTAAATTACTTATGAAACTTTATTATGCGCCTGGCGTGATCCTTTGGTTGCCTCAGCTATCTTGCAGAAACGCCCCATGCTTGCAAAGAGAAGGTGAGAGAACTTTTGCAGTATATGCTTTCGATTGAAGGTGAAGATGAGCCAAGGTTTGAAAATTTTTCAGTCTTGTTTCTGAATGGATCAATAAGCAATTGACTTATTGGCTGACTGTGTATCTATAATGACATTGTCCAATATATTCCAAAATGACAGCCCTTTCTATTCCGTTTTCTTTTTGCTTCCAATGCTTTGCCAAACTACAATGGAGATTGAAGGATGTAAAGATTTAGTGTCCGCTGGAATGTATAAAGCTGTAAGTTTTGAATTATTGATGAATCTATTCTCTTACATTAGATCTTTATCCCTAATGCCTTATCTTTACCACTAATTGATTACAATATTATGACATTAAATTTTTATCAGCTTCAGTATTGTTGACTTGGTTATTATGTATTATAGCTGCATTTGGAATATTTAGTAGACACTGATTTTGAAAATGTCAAAAGGATCATTATGCATTCAATTATTTATTTATTTTTTTTGCATGGCTTGATCCATTGTCTTGATCTACCGTAACATTTTTCTTTTAACATCACTACACTTTTTCATTGCTTCCATTCAATTTGCAGGTGGCCGAATGCCTAATCAAGTTGATTGGGCCTGGTCGTGTTACGGTCGAGGATGATGGTTGTATCTTCCTGGCATGTGATACAATCTTGAATCTTCTTTTGAAGGTAGGGTTGTCATTATTGTATTACATATAACATGCAATATACTAACACCTCCCTCTTTTTATTGACAGAAAGAGCAAGTGCGATTTCCAATGGATGAATCAACTTCCATTCACCTTTTGAAAGCTCTGGCGTATTGGACAGGTGCCATTTCATTAATTGCTTTTTCATTATGTCATTTAGGAAAAATAAAATAGGATAACATTGTTCCCATGCTTTTGTATGTTTAGGTAGTCCAAGCTTAACTTTCCAGAGAAATTTGATTCAGTAAAAGTCTGTCAAAGTCATGATTTTATTTTCTCTGTCCAGCATGTAGCTACTTTATGGGTCTCTAAACATTAATAGCTTTTGATCTGCTATACCTAACAGCCTGGATAATATCTTTTAAACTTCATCTGAAAATGAAATTTTCCTTTGCGGTTGATACATGCAAATTCTGTAACCATGAAAAGAATTTTATGCTTAACAATTAAAAGTTCCTGACTTTTTTTTTAAAATTAAATTCTGTTTTCAGAGGACAGTAATGACCCGACTATAATTATGATGGCTTCATGCATTTGTGCACTCTTATTTGATTCAACGTCAGAGGAGGCTCTTGTAAATAACCCCTACTTCGACAGTAACTCACTTAATAGTCTGTCTCGGCTTTTTGCTAGAAGTTTGGCTTCATGGGGGCAGGTAAATACGTTTGGGTTTTATACATATATGATGGACATGCTTGGTGTGAGGTCAAGGGGCCATGGATATTTTCGGTTTTACTTTAATCAATGGCAGCTAAAATTCTATGGCTTTCATTGATATGCTTCTTGTGGGATTGCTTTTATTGTCAGCTTACAAGTTCTATCTTGAACTGTTGCAGGGTGCACCATACGGCAAGAAAGAGGATATGGATCTTCTTGAGATAGTTACTGCTGGTTTGTCTTTTTTCTGCTTCAATACATTGCTATCATCATTTAACTTGGAGCCAAATGACTTGTTGCCATTTTCATTAATATTTTTAGGAATTTCTTATTATTATTTATCCAATTCTTGAGAAATTTCTGGGAAATGGCATGTCATATCGAGACACTGAGTTCAAAATGTTGTCCAGGATATTCACGGTGGGCTCATAGGTTTCCTCACATCAAGGAGGCAGTTGAGAGATAACGTGATTACCATGCATTTCATAGAAGCTCTTGTGTTGTACGGTTTTCTCATTCTTCGGAAACTCTTGGAGGCCACTGTCACGCAGGGAGTTTTGGTTCTTTCCTGAAACCCTGTAATAGCAGCAACAGCTGCTTCTTTCTCGTGTGTATATAATACTTCAATGTAGTAAATATATATTTATTAAGAGGAAAAAGACAGAATTCATATAATTTTATCGAACATGATCAGGTGTGTGCGGTTAAGCTTTTATTGGGGGACCTGCGATGCGGGATCAGATCCCATAATTTTATACGTATAGAGTGACAGTGATTACAATTACTTTGCACCTACAGCAAATCCGAACTTCATAACTCTTGGTTATCGGTTAGAATTTGTAATTTTTTTCATTTTTTTTTTGACAAATTTTCGCGTCACTCGTAATTGTGTTAGTATTATAGGATTATATTGACATTTCGCGTTCCATCTTAACTGGTGGAGGTTGGTGCTTGGTAATCGCACTGATTTGATAAAGATTCTTAGGCCTAACAGCCTGGACCCACGTATATTAAACTACAAGTACTCGCAATTTTATCAGATCCGAATTTCATGACTCTACTTGTCAACTGGTATTTTCTATTTTTTTTTTAAATTCTTCGCTCCTGTTTTCTTAAAATTTTTCTATTTGAATTCCCTAGAACCGACGATGAGACTAGAAATTGTAAATGTTTTTCAAACATTTGCATTGGACTGAGTCGGTGTCCCATCCCAAAACAATTCGCAGTAACAACTAACAAACCTGTCTCGTAGTTGTCGAGTTGGAAATAATAGTTCCTCTTTCAATTAATGGATTATTCGAAGGTATAAAAATGCATAAGAACCGAGCTATGCAACTCGCACGAGGGTATTCCGGTACTTTTAGCAGTTTGCATTTTGTGTCAGCTTTCAAAAGAATTAGTTCTCCGTGCCATTTTATCAGTAATTGTTCCCTGAAACTGCTGGCCACCTCGTGGCATCACCTGTTCACCAACTATTCGACGACTTTCTGAAAGCCATCATCTTCGTCATCATCATGCTCTCTGTCTCTCACTCTACATATTCTTCACGCAATAAACATTACAAACACATTGACTTTGATTATCTTATGTAAAGCAAGGCACGAATAAATAACACAAAGAAGAAGAGAAGAAGCAACGAGTGTAAAGAAAGAAAGAGGGAAAGAATTAGAGAAAAGACGCGACAAAAGATGGGCTGTGGACATTTGTTCTACAGCACACTGGTAACTTTTTCAGTAGCTCTGATAACGTACAACATAATCATCTCAGCAAATGCTCCTCTCAAGCAAGATTTCCCAAACCCGTCATCATCGTCCATTTCGGTGGATCCCGTCATCGAGATGCCACTGGAGAGATCCAGAAAACATGGTGCTGCTGCAAACAAACGGCTCTTTCACACGGCCATGACGGCGTCGGATTCCGTTTATAACACGTGGCAGTGTAGAGTGATGTATTACTGGTTCAAGAAGTTTCAGAATGGACCCAATTCTGAGATGGGTGGCTTTACCCGAATCCTGCACTCTGGGAAGCCTGATAAGTACATCGATGAGATCCCTACTTTCATTGCTCAGCCTCTGCCCGCTGGCATGGATCAGGTATTCGTTCATCTTTTTTTTTTTCAAGAAAAAAATTAAATGGGGTGTGTAGAATTAGCTGAGTTTGTGCTCTGGTTGATTAATTTCGAGGCAATTTATTTTTTTATCATCAAATGTTTGTTGGGTTCTGTAGGCGGCGGTTGGTTCATATGCTATAGTTCAAATTTTTATGGGGTTTAGTTTCCAGTCATGCTTGTCGTTAAAAGAGAAAGTTTATGGGGTTCAAGATTTCTTCTTGTCATTGCAACCAATTGAAGAAAATTATTATGAAGAAAATATCATGCTTTGGGTTTTCCAGTAATTCAGTTGGAGCTTATTTTGCTGTTACTTAGCTAACTGATTAGTATTTAGAATGTACTGCTTAAGATTTAGAGGAGTATGATTGAATGTCAAAATTCTTCTAGTATGTGAGCTTGAAGTTTAAGATTTTCTTGATTTTTGTTTCTGTGTTTTTGCTGGTCTTAATGAATTTTTGCTTCTTTTGATAGTGTCTGATGCATGTTGTAATCACAGGGTTATATAGTCCTGAACAGACCTTGGGCATTTGTACAATGGCTCGAAAAAGCTGACATAAAAGAAGAGTATGACATCTGTGGCTCCATATCTTCAGTGATGAGTTAATTGGTTAGTGCATTCGACTTACTAATGCTGTTTTAAAAATAAATGTAGGTACATCCTGATGGCAGAACCGGATCATATCATTGTCAAGCCAATACCAAACTTATCTAAAGATGGGCTTGGAGCTGCATTTCCTTTCTTTTATATTGAACCTAAAAAGTATGAGTCAGTCCTGCGGAAGTACTTTCCCAAGGATATGGGACCAATAACCAATATTGACCCAATTGGGAACTCCCCCGTCATAGTTGGGAGGGTGTGTTTTGCAAATCGTTATGGTTATTATGACAGAGTTCTCTTTTGGTTTTTGGACTCTCCTTCGTTTAAGTTTTAAAATTAGTTTATGGTTTCCTGAATATTTTTAGGATTCTCTTAAGAAAATTGCACCCGTTTGGATGAATGTTTCCCTGGCAATGAAGAAGGATCCTGAGACAGATAAAGCTTTTGGCTGGGTGCTTGAAATGTGAGGCTTTACCAGTTAAGTAAATAATGTGTTATTTTTATGTTGCAATGCTGCATTAATTTCTTGACTTTTTTTCCCCATTTTGTTTTGTGAATATAGGTATGCCTATGCTGTTGCCTCTGCTCTGAATGGTGTTGGCAACATCTTATACAAAGACTTCATGATTCAGGTTGGATGAGACACTACTCACTGTCTAAATGGCAATTTATGCTCCACTTTCCCTCTAGAACATGCATTTTGCTCTCATAAACAAATAAATAAAAATGACAACTAAAACTGCTTGTCCTCAGCACGATCTTTGTTTCTCAAAAATCTTGCTGAACTTTCTCATCTAATAACTTCTTTGTGGTGAATTATTTTCCTGATTCCAATACACTCCAAGCACCTTTAACCTCTTTTCTGTGACATATATCAGCCTCCCTGGGATACAGAAGTTAGCAACAAGTTTATAATCCATTATACTTATGGATGTGACTATGATATGAAGGTATTTTTTTTGTGACTGATCTCTCATGTATTCTCTTTGTTCTGTTTCTTACCATAGAAAATGATTTTGTATTGTATTTGCTCCAACATTTTGATATGTTGGGAGTTCTCATTGTGATATACAAGAAAAGGATATCTGTTGTTCCACTCACAGTGTCGAGTTTTCTGCTTTGATTTTCAGGGTCATCTGACTTATGGGAAGATTGGAGAATGGAGGTTCGACAAAAGATCTTATGATAGTGTTCCGCCCCCAAGAAACCTTCCCCTTCCTCCACCTAGTGTTCCTGAAAGTGTGGTATGTTTAATCTCGTTGTCTAATCTAAGTTTCCTACCTAAATCGGTACCATAACAGGAGCATATAGAAAAGAGAGCTATTGTTTCCTTGGACTACTGAAATTTCAAACCTGTCCATACATAATTTTAAATGAAGTGGTTTTACTTTATGCAACTGATATTTTAGATGAGTTTATTTGCTCAGAGTGATGGTATGAGAATATAAGTGACCTGAGTTGTGAGTATTATTTGTTTTATATAATGGCAGGTGACTTTGGTGAAAATGGTGAATGAAGCCACAGCAAACATTCCAAACTGGGGTTCATAAAGTGGAAATACTGATGTTCAGAAGTGGCGTAGAAACAAAGCAAAGCAGTTTCAGTTGAAGAAGCAAGCACTCCATGTTCACATGGATGTCAAATGTTAAAAAGGTAATTAGGGGGGAGAAAAAATCTTTAACATCATGTCTATCTTGTTAGTTTGACTAAGCACACAGATGGGCGTAAGTTGGGGAAATCCTTGAAAACGAATAAACGGTATATTTAGTTGGCGTGTGCCTACTTGATGCTGGAAAGCTGATAAAGTTTGTAGCTATGTTATGGTAGTCAACAAGTGTATTCTATTTTCTTATTGCCTCAGCAACCGAAGCAAGCATCGATAAACAATTTTTCCTCAAGCAAGCGTGTTACGATTGTTTAAAGTCAAACCATTTTTTTGTTAAAATTTCGCCGTTTTGTGCCTTACACTATTAGTTCCAGTTTCGTTACCATTCCATGGTATCTCTGGAGAACGAACGCATCGCAACCACAAGTCCCATGGGAAATTAGCATTTGCTTCCAACTTTCAGCTAACTTTAGATGGTCGATACCGGAAGCATTTATGCACATCCGGAGGCAATCATTTAAGAAAAAAAAATGAACACTTCTTGGCAGGGCAATATACATTAGAATTCTTCCAAAGTTGGTAGCTTCTGCTCTTCTATATGTACACCTTTTTTATCAACAAAATTACCAGAATTTTTGGACTTCAGATAATACTTTTACCTTAGGCAGAAGCCAAAAATCAATAACCCATTTGGATTGACGGTGATACAAAAAATGAACGACTATTTACATGGAAGGTTGGATATCTCATCAGTTCAAATATCGCCTGCAATTTTTTGAATTGCAAAAACAAAGGATCTTCTTACCTTCATCTTCATGGTTAAAATGGTAATCATAAGTTATCTCTTCGCCTGGATAAATGTCTCGTTCTGCAAAGAATACGACCTGCAACCAAGATATCAGTATTTAAGTGTCCGGACAAACCATACAATCAAACCAGCCCTCGAATCACTCACAGATTTGTATAAATAAACCAATGACCAACTAACAGTAACATATGAGTTCTGAATTACCTTCTTTTCATTCCTCACAGAAATCACTTTGGCAACACAATTTGGCTGGTCAAAACAAAGAAATCAGATTCAAATCAGACAACTAAAACACTTGAAGTTCATAGGCCAATGTTAATTTGTTTCATAACCTACTTGGACAATGGTAAAATGGTTTATTACCAGGCATGAATGGTTGACAAATCTAGCAATTCCCCCCTTGCAGGTTGCATCAATAATGTGCTCTTTATCAATCCTGAAGAAGTAGCAGGCACTCTTGTACTGAAGTTTTCTACCCGACTGATACTCAATTTCTCTTTTATCTGCCACCCGTAGCCCCACAATCTCGCCAACATACTCAACCACCTACATGGAACAGTGCATTATGCTTTCAAGCCAGAGGGAAAAAACGTCTTTTTACATTTCATGAGACAAGGAGGTCAAACCATTTCACCACGGGAAATGAACCGAGATGTGTAAAGACCAAGGGCGTGAATACCAGACTTGTAAACTACCAAATGTTTCCAACCCTTCATTTGCTTGTAGCGAGCATATTCCTTCTGCAAATAATTAGAAAGACAAAAATTTCAAACATGGATATTTATCATGGAACCATATCTGCTAAAATTTAATACAGAAAAATGCTGCAACAAATATTAGCTGTTGCAACAAAAATTGAAATAGATATTTTTGGGGGAAGCAAAACAGACAGTACCTTTAACTATTCTGGCAGACAAAATATCATAAAAAAGTTCAAGATGCCATTATAAGTACTGAAACAAAGGTCAAATACGCAAATTCTTTTAATTGTAAGAACTACAGGATTATAGTTCAAAAGGATCATATCAAAATAATATAATGTAAAAAATTAAAATTTGAGCTGTGTAATTACAATTGAAGACCACAATATCTCATCCACCTTATGTAACCATAAAGTTAAGATCACGTGTTTTCCATATTGGTCAGTATTTCCATCAACCACATAAAAGTCTCAAGTAACCATTACACTTGCATCATGAAAAGAACGTTTATGAGGACAGAATTTTTTATTATTAATGGTGCTTACTCAACTATAATGCAATTCAATTGTTGTTAAAAAAATGAGTAAGAGATCATTATCCAGTATAAAGGAACTTCAACGTACCCGACAATCGTACTCAACATCTGACACCATAAGCTTTGGAAGCCCATTCGTGGATGACTTCTGCCCATTAATGTGAATCCAAGCATTTAACTGCTCCTGGGGAACAAGGCATGCACTCTTTCCTCTTGATTGACCATGAAGGTTATGCCAAAATCCATCACGCTTCCGACCCTTGTAACCCTTCACATTGAGCAAAAGTATCAGTACAAGATGTCATAATAAGTCAGGCAGTCAGATATTAATCTCCTCCCCAAACCCTAGAATAGAGTGGGAACCACAAAATCAAACACTGGACTAATACCTCAGTACGACCACAGGTAAATTCCTTTTCTATTGAACAAACCACCTCAATGTCAAAGGGATCATCACTACCAGACTCACACAAGGGGTGAGTGGCATGGAGCACACATCTTCCATAAAATCCAACACTTTCATTCTCAGCCCCTTCAACCTCACTTTGCAACAGACCCTGCGATCAGTACAACAGAGAAACTGAAAATCACATGCCAAAGAAAAAAAATGACCATTCAAAAGATTATTATACTTTATAATCATAACAGCTTTAGAAAAGAGGAAAAAAAAAAGATAAACAAAAATAACTGGAAATGCCAACCGTGAAAGAATAACACCACAGAACAATTTTAAAAACATTAGTAATAGTTTCCAGGCAGAGAAAGCGTACAGCTCTACTCTTCGTGCTATTCAGAATACATGATCCACAACTGATATCTTGATTCTAAAAGAGCAAGAAAGATCACATCTTGCTATTTTTCTGGAGCATTCATTTATCATAAATGTCACAGCATTTTCCTTCTAAAGCAAGTTTTAAGGACTAGGGAAAGGCAATCCCTACCATGTATTTATGAAAGGAACTATGAAGTTATTAGCTATACGTGACTCAAAACAAACTAAACACGCCTATACAGAATATGTTTGGACTTCAAAAAAAGGGGAAAAAAAATTCAGGCACCCAGAACTTGCTAGAAAACACCCTCAAACTGGAAAGAATAATTGCATTTATGCAAAACAATGAAAAAGGAAAATACGTGCATGCCAAGTACCAATCTTTACCTCCACAATGAAGTAATGACATGATTATAATATAATTATTAATCAGACAAAAGTTTCACAGAGTACAAGAAGAATTATAATCAGCCAAACCTTTTGGTGAGCACACCAAGGATGAAACTTCACAGAACAATTAACCACCCTGCACTGGATGCATGAGCCGCCTGGTCGATTACAGATAGAGCAAACCTGGGGAAGAAGGTCACCATATTTAGAAATTCATTACAGGAACAAGAGAGACAAGCAACTATCAAAATTTTGAAGTTCAGAAATTCTCAATTTGAAGGCTGTGTTTACAACCTATTTTACACTTGTAGTCTCAAAACTTTTAACGGAATGGCTTGCAATTTTGCACAAATAAAGCAGCTGGCTGCCCTATTTGCTATTCCTTCACATCCATTAAATTTTCTGCTTCCAATCAAATATGTTATTCAAATTCCAAAATTTTGAACTTAGGCCTACAGGGGTTATTCATCCAAAGCCTCTAGAGATGTTCGCAGAAAAGCAAAATATATAAGAATAGAGGGGAAATTTTGACATTCTGTGCGCTATTGAGATGGCAAAGAAAGCCTATAAGACTTTCAGGAACTTTGATTGAAAAAACTTAAGCAAAACTTCACTACATATGACAAAAAGGAAGCAATATACCTAAAATATGGGCTTTTTGTCAGGTTCACGACAAATGCAAATTAGTGAATATTATCATTTACTTGCAAAAATGCATTGATCATTTGGCAGAAGATATAGATAATGCACAAGTGAAAAAAAAAAAAATCTATTCTAAAGATGAAGATATCTACCGTGTTTTACTACCATGACAGCTGCCTGTGTGATTACACATACAATTAAATTCAGCCATGGTTTAAAAGTTTAAGGCCAAATTTATGCTATTCACCTAGAGTTTATTAAATTCAAAGCTTACCACCAAAAAAGTTCATTAAGTTCAACACTTACCACATTTGCTTTGGGATGGGAAGCTCCAGATACATCAAAAGCACTCATGGTGTCAACATTTGGGCATCGTGTTCCAGGCGTCCAGAGACCACAGACCATATGAACCCACTGCTTAACAGTTGAATCAAATGCCCCAGCAGTAATGCTGTTATGTACCTTCACGTTATTAGCATTGCCCGAGGATTTCTGAAGAACATCCAATTGATTTGGAAAATCCATTTTCCAAGCAGCAGTACTTAGTGGCTCATTATTTACAGGTCTAGAAACAGGAAGCATACTGCTTTCAAGCATAGCCCCAGAGGAATGCAACATATTGAGATTGTCTTCCATGATTTGAGCTGAAGAGACAGCATTCTTGTGCCTACTGTCAGTTTCAATATTCCAAGCTTTCAAAAGGCCTTTCACAATTGTGCGACTTCGCAATGCACAAGTCATTGCCCCGCCACCATAACCACAAAGAACACAAACCTAGTGAGAAGTATTAAAGAAACTCAGTGTAAGTAGGCAACAAAATAAGATCAAATATGCATCTAGCGACTTCAAATATGCCAAACTCTTCCCTAAAGAAACCAAAATTACCAGATCAAAAGCAATTTGACAAACATTGAATAATCTTGTAAACAAGCAAAATCTATACATTTTATTATAAATATTAGGTTATCAATCATAAAATGTTCCCACACTTAAACAAATATGCTCTGAGGACTTAATGCAGCTATCTATCCCTTTTCTCCCCCCCTCAATTTCAAACAAATTCAAAAACATCAGATGGTAATTTCAAAACTAGGAAACAAATTTGGACCCAAAGTTACACAACTATGAAGTTGTGATCCATTATATGGATGTGAGAAACATAACCCCTACTACTCTCAAAACACTCTAGTTGGAAACATTGGTAACAGGGTTATGTGCATCTTACCAAGAGATTATACAACAACACTGTATAAGACAGCACAGGAAATGCAGTGCATTACAGAATGCCTAAAACTGCATGAAAAAACATTTATTATTTAAAGTAAAAGCCAGGTCTTACTATATCTCTAGAATTGGTTCTGCATGGTCTGCAATACCAGTGGCCTTTAGGAACTTTGGAAACACCGTAGCAAGCCTGATGCACCTACATATCATGACCCTAATTAGTACAATAAAACCTCTATAAAATATTATTGTTGGGACTAAGAAAAAATATCATCTTAGCAGGGTTTTTTTATTTATCGATAAATGAATAATTATTAATTTAAGAGTTTTATATTTTAATTACTTGTGACATCTTGGTATGTGTATTATTCCCTTGACCTAGATTCATGTACAAATTTCAAAAGTTATCATGTATATAAAAAATATATATATTAATAAATGTTATGAACATGTACATAGAAGCCCAAAAATTAACGTAAATACATGGTACATAGACATAAAATTGTTGTATGTACTTCTCAATTTTTTTACCCTAGAAGATAAAGTGTTTTAGAATAGATGCTTAAAGTACATAGAACATGAACTCTTCAAATATATTGGTCATTAGTTTTATGTTTACTCTCAAATCATTAGAATTTTTTAAAAGAGTTGAAGTGAGAAAATTAGAGTTGTCAAGAAAAAAGCCCTTTAATATTATGAATTTTATATGTTAATTATTATTAGTATTTTTGTATTTGACTAATTATTAATTTATATTTTCATTGGACCCTAAAGGATTCAAAAAAAAAATTATCTCATGCATTTATTGAGATTATTAATTTAGTACATTGGCCCAATAGAGACCAGAAGATTTCAATATTTAATCAAGGTTATTAAGTTATCCAACATTCATATATCAAGGTTTTACTAATGGAATAATAGTGAGAGATTCAGAAGAAATAGAATTGAAGTAGAGCTGAACTGCCACTTACTTTGATAAAACATCGACAGCATTCTATTATGCAATTGATTTCATCTTTGTTTGAGCCTCCACACACACAGCAGAATGCATCTGAATCCATAACAGCAAGAGATATGTGCTCTGGATTCAATCTGTATAACCATAAGATCAAAATAACCATCAGTATACTTAAACTAGCTATGATAGATATACATAATTACATACAAATATTAATTACTATATTTCATAGGAATTCTGTCAGTATAAATAATCTAATCAGACATCTTTGAGTATCAACTTCCTTACTTTTCAGAATTAACTTCGCTTGATACACGAATGTTTTGCTTGCTACGCACAGCATTTTTCGAAACTTTCCCCACTTCCATTTTAGGCATGCATTTTGAGATCTTCACAAGGGAAAAGCTTTCTGAAGTGGATTTTTTTCCTGGTAATTAAAAGTATTAGTACTGTAAAATGAAGTGTTAAATAAGGAACCATGGGATGAACCAAGTAGCAAAATAAACAAGTTTGGTCACATAAGACCAATTGACACGAGGTTATATTGACTTGTGAAATGAGCTAAACCCACTCTTCTTAACTGACTCCATGAAAGCACTAAAGGGCAAAAATCAACATCTGGAATAGAATGGAACACTGAAAAGCACTAGCAAGTTCAGTCACCAGAAAGTCAGGATGGCTGCAGGATACCCCTTAAGGCTAGCAATATAAATAAAATAAAAAGGTTTAATGACATGCATGCAGAAATACCAATTGTCAATCGACCTTCTGACCACATGGAAGGTCATAGATCAACACATTGAACTGACTGTAGTACTCAAAAGCACTAGCAGCTTCAGTCAATCAAATGTGCAGGTGACTGTTTGAACTGCCTAGGTAGGCAAATATGCTGTAAATGTTCACTATTGTAGATAAAGCAGTATTTAGTGATGATAGTTAGGTCTTACTTATTTACATAATCTCTTGGCAATGAATCAGTCAACTTGAATTCTAATTTTTACTAATAGCATCAACAATACTCAAAAGAAAAAACATAAAAATGATATTGGTATAACTACCATTATCTGTTAGCTCACAAAGACTGCGCTTCCGTATTTCCTTGCTCTTGGGCTTTGATTTAGTAAAAACCTTTCTGTTCAACTTACTGCAGTTTTTCTTGCTTTTATGATCAAGTTTTTTCTCCAACATTGAGTTCTCCTCATCAACACCATTGGTGAACATCTTCTCATCTTCTTCTAAAGAAAGGTCTACGTTCATTTCATTACAAATAGAAGAATGATGGATCGCACTTTTTTCTTCTTTCTTCAAGTTAGAGAATCCATTGTAACCAGCATCACTTCCGCAAAAGATAGTCTTCTTCAACTCATCAGGGAAAGTTTGTTTAGAGTCACATGTATTTGGGAGTGTATCTCTTCTAGAAGTTTTAAGAATCCTACTTAGAGGAACTATTTTCGCAGGCCGTGATACATCTCCAATCAGTTCATTACATATTTCACCATATTTACCACATACAACAGGCCTTACCTTCCTTGAACAAATATTTACCTCACCACTAGACAATGCCTTCATACAGCCAAATGACCTGCATCTCACACCATCTTTGGTGTGCACATGCGTTGGTTCTGCCATCTGAGACTTCCTAGTACAATCTGAAGTCCACGCCCTTCCAAACTCCTTAATACCAGAAAACTCGTGGATTTTGCAAGGATTAGCTTCTATCTGATAATCATTTCCATCTCTATCATCATAAATCATATGGAGATCTCTTTTACGAAAAAGTTCTTTGGATGAAGACAATGACCTTCCACATTTAGAAATAGGTTGAGGTGAACAAGCACCAGATATACATGTTTCCTGAAAAGATGGGTTATGCATTTCCGCATCTTCAGATGAGAAAGGCAAAGAGTCTGTACCTTTAGGATATTTGTAAGGTACAGTAGAAGGGCCTCCAGTTGGACACTGTGGCACCAGCATCTTGATTTTCCTTGCTCTCTTTTTCTTCCCAGTTTTGACGCCTCTCTCAATTTTTTTGAAATTGATCTTACCATGAACAGCAAGCCTGGTATGGGTTTGCTTCCTGCTCTTTTTCCATGTCAATGAGTTTAGGAGCTTAAGCTCATCAAGAAGACTACGAGATGATAGATTGTTTATATTTTTGGAAGATCCTTCCTTACTCAAGTTAGTCTTACAATTGGAGCCAAGGAACTCAGCACTTCTCTCACTTTCAAGTGCATCATCTGATGACCAGCATTTGTCAATTCCGGATCCTTCATCGACTATATGTTTGTTTATATATCTGGCATTCCCAACATCCGGAGTAGTAGAATCTAAATTGTTGCCCTGAACTGATGTGTGGGTAACAGCAGCAGCAGAACATCCTGACGAAATATTAGACATTTCTTGCTCTTTCAAGGAGTCACGTATCTTCATGGTTCCATAAGAGCATTTAGAAGTGGCATCTCCAAGCTGTCCATCTATGTTTCCTCTCCCATCTAACAAATCTTCTGCTGACAGGTCTAAACATGCCACAGTAGAAAACCCTTTATACTTGCTTGGCACATCTTTCCACTGAGAAGCATGACAGACATTACTCTTACGTACTTGCCCTGTCACTTTTGCCCTTTGATCTGAGGAAATTATTTTTTCCTTCAGATCAGTGCCATCTTTCACAAACTCTGAAGCAACTAACGTAGGGGTTATGACATTGACATTTCCCACCTGGTCCTTGAAGGTATTTGGAGCATTTCCAATTCTTGACTCACAATTGCCACCCGAACACTTACTATAAGCTGTACAGCTACAGTGGCCCTGAAAATATGCACGGGATACTCCTGGGTAGCATTTTGCATTTTCAATTGATGAACTGATGTGTTCACTTCTGCCAAGTTTGAAAAATTATATTGAAAATTGATGTTAAAAGGATTAAAGAGGATAGCCTGACATGGTATTGAAAATACAAATAAATCTAGGTCATAAGCTTGACAGATCCAAAAAAACAAAGGGAATTAAAAAGGTTATACATATGAATCTTACATCCCGAAGAAATAATATGGACAGTGATTATGGGTTCAAGATCTAAAAGAATATGATAGTTCCAAACTAACCTCAATGGAAGCTGCTTATTCGAAGGAGGATCATGAGGAAATTGGCACTGCAGGTCAATTTCTCTAGAAAGCAATGGATTCCCACAGATCCAAGTTGAGAATTCACAAGAGTTGTTCAAATCTGGACAACCACAAAATTATCATACAACTTCATACTACAAACTGGAATAAATGGATCATAAGAAGGTAATAACTCAAATTTTACAACAAAGAAGAGAATGTAAAAGTTCTTGCCTGCTATAGGGCTTGATTTCTCAATATTTACACCCAGCTTAGTATAAGCACTAGATGTGGGTGATAACATGGCAACTGCAGAACTATCTCGTTGACTGGTAATATTAGGTCCAGGTGTCTGTTCTCCAAATGCTGATGGCCCAACCAATGGGCGTATGTTGACATTAGAAAAGTTACTTGTTCTCCCAGTCTCTTGGTCCATCCCGAGGGAAGATATTGCTTGCTGCTGCTTGGAGAGCTCCAGTATCTGCCTCAATGCAAGGAATCTCATATTATCATCAAGCAAATAAGGGCTTACACCAGTTCCCTCTACTGTTGGTATAGCTGATGCCATCCCCTGCATAGAGGCTGAAGTTGCAAGGGGAGAGGCCATCGAGACTGCTTGTGATTGCAGAAGTTGTGATGAACTCCATGGTGAACCCTTCGATGTGAGAAAAAGATGATCAGTATGTCTACTGCTCCCAAGAGAAGGTACCTTCTCGGGATAGTTAAAAAGGTTTCGAGCATCAAATGCATCTGGTGGCACACCAGATGACTGATGTGAATAATAGATCTTGTCATGCACAACAGAAGAACAAGGATCCTTGCTGCCACCTATAGCTACTGGGCAAGTGCACCGGCTCTCCTGCTGCTTTTCGATATTAGAAACTGAATCTATTTTGGCATAAGAGCCATCTGCAGTACATCCTACCCCCTTACCCTTGTCCTTAATTCTGAAGAAACCCAACTCAGAAACATTCAATTGCCTTTCTGAACCATCGACAACAGTCCAGGGAACACGAACTGGGTTAGACTTGGCAGAATAAGGCTCACAATGAACTGACTTAGGTATGATATCATCACTACTGACCGTGTGATTATTAGCTTTAGAGTTTGCATTCATCTCGGGTGCTGTACTCACATGTGCTAATGATGGAACCATAGAAGTTTTGGTTACATTGCCGTCAAATTTATCCAGTTTGGTGGTATCTGTGACATTAGATATTCCAAATACATGGCGACCAATGTTCAAATTGCTTACATTTCTTGCAGATAAATTTGCAGGGCCGGCAGAGCACTGGAACTTTTGCCTGAGTGCCACTCTTTCCCCACAATTAGCTGCTGCATAATTAAAAAACTAATCCTTCAACAAATTTTCATCCATAAAGCAATTCATATGAACATGCTAACATTGAAAGAAGATACATACCATAAATAATATGCTAAGTAAAAATGTTTTATGACGCACCATTATTAGTCATCTGCTCCAGGAAAAGTGACCTGGGTTGAGCAACAACTGTGTCTAATAACTTTGGTTCAGTGAATAATGGAACTGAATTTCCTGAAGATTGACTTTGTTGATATGGTTGCCCAAGCCTCAACTCTATGTTCGACGAAGTAGCAACCCTCTCTGCAATAACTGGATCACATGCATTTTTTATTTTGCTGACATCATAATTTTCATTATAAGTTCTTGAATTTTGTGCAGGGTTGGTGATGCACGGGTCTCTGGACTTGAGAAAAGAATCAATGTAAGCATGTATGGACTGTAAGCCACCATCTGGTCCGCTATCCACAAACTTCGAAGATGTTGAACACCTAGACGTTTGGCACTCCATCACTAGGTTAGTACTTTCCCGACTATTACTCTGATCTTTATCACGAAAAGCATCACTCACTGAATTCTTGTCAGTATAAGGGTTCTTTGGATAAACAATGCTGTCCCAAGGCTGTCCTCGCTTTATTAAACCCCCAGATGAACTGACCAGTTTAGCTAAGTCAGAATAGTTGGGCATGTTGGATGCAGCCACGCTAGATTTCACCAAACCAGCAGATGCTGATAACGCTTCAGGCCAGTCCCATCCAGTCTGATCATCTGGAACCCTGATCTAAAGCATCATAAAAACATCACCACCCAGTGTTCTCGTTGCTTCAAACACATGCCAATAAGAAATACAACTCTCAATTCCAAAGATGAAGAAAAATGAGAAGCTAAAGAACTATAAGCTACAATGTCCCAAGAAATACTCACTTTCAATATTTGTTGTACATAAGTATAACATAACATATGTGAGCGTGCCTATGGAATGTAACTATAAATACAACCAATACCACCACTCTATGTCATAAGGCCGACTCTCTTGTTAAATAAACAAAGACGCCTTGCATGCTATCAGCTAGACAGACGCAATAATTCAATGAGTAGTCATAAAACTTAGTAAATTCTTAATTGATTGGCTTTAGAAAACAACTATTAATACCCGTTGTTAGAAATTTTTTACAAAGTAAACCCAAGAGCATAAATGATATAAGATCATACTAAAGCCAATTGGTAAAATCTTGCAGGTGGTGCAATAGGTCTAGAGTTCAAACCTTGCTCACATGGGTGGTAAGGGGATCTGATTTCCATTCACGCAATACTTGGGGAAAAAATTTCAACTAAATACAATGCTTAATTTCATACATGCAAAAAGCATTGAAGATTCACCAATTCATTGCTAGTTAGAATGGCATGTTGTCTCTACCTCAAGGAATATGGTAAAAGCTCCTAAAACAAAAACTAGTTCATAACTAGACTATCACACTTCACATCATCTATCCTCATACTTCTTAGTTAATACCCAAACTTTCCTTCATACTTATGTGCATGTATTTACAAGATAACATAGACACACTCTCAAGTATTTATGCAAAAAAATGCAGCTAAAAGCATATACACCTTACCCCAAATTTCCGGAAGTAGAGCTTTCGCCACTGCGCAATGGTCTCTCCACTTTCCATACGAACAGCATCCCCAGGGTTAACATCATATAATCCTAAATGCTGCAAAATAAAGAAGTTACAACACATCTTCAAGCACAACACAAGTGCCAAATGCAATGCAAATTGTTTCCCAAAACATGAAGACTGTACATAATTCAATGAACACAAAAATCAAGTCAAAACGAAGCAAAATCTACCTCACAAAATTTGGCAACAGATGTGTGAAAATGATGGCATGAGCAAACAATACCAAGGAGTCCTGTATTGCTAAGAAGCAGATTCCCACCTTCTCGAATCGATTTTCAATAAAAAAGAACAAAAAATGTCAGTATATATCATCTACAACAGTGCCACTTATTTGATGAGAGGAACTAAAGCACTTACTTGCGCCCAAGCAAATTACACGAGGGCATTCGCTAGTACAAGCAGATGGAAGACAAGGCAAAGAAGAATTTGACTGTAGGGGCTCTTTATGTGATATTGGAATACATGAGCTAGGAATCTTTGCTGCATGTCCCAGACTTGTATTATGCCATTTTCCTTTTATGGAAGAAAAATCCTTTGCTCTCTCATTACTAGAAACCAACTGATGAATAATTGCCTTAGCAAGGTCTGAACTCTGAACACTTACGTTCACAGTTTCAAGACCATCATGCAAGCCATATTTCGAACTACAATTGGAATTCGCCACAACTCTGGATGAGAAGATTGGGCTTGCCCCATTTTGGACATTTTGGTTACTCTGGCATTCAGATAGTAACCCGTTAGCAATTGGTGGAACACCACTTCCAACAGAAGCACTGATTACAACTCCACCATCAAAAGGGAGTTTGCTAGAAGAGGCACTGAAAGATTTCAGATTTGACTGTTCCTTAAAATCACACTGCAACAATGATGGGGGTGCAGAAAGAAGAGCCAAAAAAGAATTTCCCAGTTCAGCATTGCCCTGCCTGCAAGAAGATCCACTCCGGATGTTGGGAACTGAGGAATCTTGCACCTTTCCATGCCCAGAAGATCTTAAACCATGTGTACCATGAGGATAAAAACAGTAGCCAGAATCCATCTCCCTCTATATTGAAATGAAAAATAAAGTCATAAGTCCAAGGAGATGCCAAACCAAGTAGTAAACAGAAACAATCCATACATATCTGCACTGTTCCACGCACTGAGAAATCAGTTCATTACCGTCAATAAAAACTACTATTTGATTGAATAAAACAAAGTTCAAACAAATCATAACTTCTAATAAAACAAATTTTAAGGAAAGGACACAAATACTTGAACATTACAAACAAAACGAAACACTCCTCCAATTTCTTTCTTTCGTTCTATTACAGTGAAATATGTTTCTCCTACTTTACATTCTGTAAGACATTTCAGTGCCATATCCGTGACAATATCGTAAAAAAAAAAAAATAGTTTCATGTAAACTCTTGTCCGTGAAGAGAAGTTCTCACTATTGGCCAACTTGCCTAAACAATAACAGTAACAACAGGTAAGTAACAATGAAACGACAGCGCATTATCGTCAAACCTGATTTCGGGTTTCCAGTGATGTTGATGAGGCCATTGGTTGCGTCGATGAACCACATTTTATCTGCCATGAATTTTCCATCCCTCGCTACTCTCAAAACCCTAATCCTAACCTTTCTCCATAAAAAACACAAAATAAAATAAATCTCAAAAAAACAAAAATATTATCACTAAAACCAGAGGCCAAGCCAAAATGCCCGGCCAGAGTTTCAAATTGACACACTGTTGAAGTTAAGCAACGAATAAACCCTAAATTTTGCAGCCAAAAAAAAAAGTGACAGAGCGATAAAAGTTGTGAGGAGTGGTAGAGAGGAGTTGCAGAAACTGAGGAAAAAATGAAAGAGACTTTACAGAGAGAGCGAGAGTGTGATTAAAGAATCTGCAAAATTGAAGCACCTCGAGGCAGGATTTGACTAGACGCTGACAAGTTGACGCGTGTAATGTGTTGAGTAAATATGAGTGGTTGGATCTGGGATTCTGGCGATGGCATAAATTGGTGGAAGAGTGTGGGCCGTTGATTGTGAATACAGCTGGTATTTATTCCGCAAGGCATAATAAAGTGAATAGACACTGTACCGTTCCAAGGAAAAAAAACAAAAAATTAGGTCACGCGCGCGAAAGGGTGAGGTTACTGAGACGTGTTATAAGGGCATTGGCGGTAGTTGGAGTCTTGGGGAGGTGGGGAAATTTCTAGTGGGGTCCGCTTAATGGCTGTGCTTGGATGATTGGAAGCATATTTTCGTGCCAAAGTACAAAAAAGCTCATTTCACCGACACTTGGGAGCAAGGCAAATCCTAGCCCTTGCTCTTACTAGCTTATCTCGACCCACATTTGTTATTAAAGAAAAATATTTATTTTTTTCCGAACTAATTATGAAAAAGATTTTTAAATTGGTATTATAATTTAGATTAATTTTTACTCATATCGAATTAGTTTATGAAAAATAAAATATTAATTAAAATGATGATTTCTTATAAGAAGAGGGTAAAAATATTTAATTTTTTAATATAATTAATTGACATATAATTAAAGGTATATACATAAATAGGGCAAATCCAGTTGCCACAGGGTTAATTACTACCATCTTTTGCCTTTTGTCTGGGACAACTAGTTTGTTGAAGAAATATAAAAATAATCTTGCGCGCACAAATTTTAGGACACCGACATGTACACAATTGTCCGAGCATGTCATTTCAGACAACATAATTAAGTCTTCTTTGTTAATGCAATTTTCTATAAAGATGCCAATGCTTATATTTGACACAACTCATTAAATCCACGAACACAATATAAATAATTTGATTTTAAGAAGATAGCACTATAACTTTTTTAGAAAGTGCAATAAAAATATACTAAAAATCTATTTTTTACAAAAAAATTGAAAATTTATTAAATGAGTGACATGATAATAAAATGAAATAAAATGTGTCAGGTTAAAAATGAGATTCAGTAAAATAATGTTACAAGAACTTACTGCCATTTAAATTTGAAACATACTAAATTAAAGAGTTCCAACTTATAACATTTCCCTAAAAAAGAAAAAGGGCAAGTGAAACTAAATAAGAATGTGCGTAACATTAAACCATTTCACAAAAAATTATGAGGCTGCAATATCAACCATAGCTCAAATTAAGTTTTATTAACCTTTTGAAAATTAAACGAATGATGGTTACGATAATTATTTCAACATAGAAATGAATATGCCGAAAACCCAATCTCACTATAAATATACTTAATAATCAGCGAGTTCTCAGTTTAGTTCTAAAATGATTGTGAAACAAGTCACTTTAAAAACAAAAATTGATTTCCAAAAAACTAGAAATGGAGCAATTTTTTGCCAACCGGCTGAATTGATTTCTCAAACTTATTGGGCTGGGCCGCTTGGGCTGTTTATGAAAGGTTTGCGTTCGTAAAAGCCGAATCTCTCTCTATAGTCTGCATGGGCCAAATCACCGAGCGAATTGAAGGTGCACGTCACCAGTGCAGTGCAGAACACTTAATGCTAACAAACCCACATAAAACTAGGGGTGGCAACTGAATCGCTCTATAATAGATATTCATAATATTTATTTAAAAAATTTTAAATCTTAAAATAAATATTTTAAAATTATATCTAGATAGATATGGATAATTATTTTTATCCAATGGATATCCATTTAACCTAACACAAGTTTAAAAAATTTTAATTTTATAAACTTAAAAATAAAAAATATAATAAACAAACAATTGTAAAAATATTATATTAACTAGCAAAAAAGTTAAATTCCTCTTATATTAAAAACTAAAATTTTCAAAATTATCATTTAATTTTTTAACTTATTTAATATTATTAATAATTATCATTTCATTTATTAATTTAATATTATAAATAGACTTCCACCGGAAAGTCGTCGAACCACCACTAGGCCTTGCCGGACCTCGTCGGAATTCAGCCGGACCACCGCCGGACCTCGCCGGAAGTCTGCCGGAAAGTCGCCGGACCTTGCCGGAAGTCGGCTGGACCACCACCGGACCACCATTTTATTTTATTATATATATATATATTAATATAAATAATTTAATAACCAAATTTAATATTAAAATTTTAATTTTTTATATTTTATTTTTATATAATAAAAATAAAATATCCATGGATCTCCATGGTTTTATGAATAAAATCCATATCCATATCCAATATTAAATACTAGATATGGATATGGATATATCCATTATGGATAATTATGGATTTGTGTTTGGATGGATATTATCCATCTATAATTGGATATTTATCATCCCTATATAAAACCAACAAAGTATTGGTTCCACTGGTAATTGAGTCCCCCTCAAGTGACTTGATAAGATTTACTCTTCAGTTCGAGTTGTAAGAAAGTCATCTTTGTTAGGAGAATCTGTGCTTTCTAGTTCGAGTGAAAACTTCTAATATGAATTATGATACATGCTTAAAAGTGCGTAAACATACATTGAGCCTTTATTTAACCAATCTCCATTCTCTCTTCTCAAGCCTCGCCGCCTTAATGATTAAATTGTGTTCTATTTGACTGTTACTTTTCATTCACAATAATTAAATCTATCTCATCTTATTACACAAAAATAGAAGTAAGACATTTTGTGCACTTTAATTTTTTCACTTTTTTTCTCATCAGCGATCAATTGATTTAAGGTATCTTTTGACGTCTAAATTAAACATACTTTAAGAGAAAAAATGATATTTAAATATCAAAATGATATCAGGATGATAGAAATGACAACATTATGTGTGAATTCTATGCGTAAGCAATAACACTAGCTCAAATAGAAATAATGCTCTACTTTGAATGGCATGCAGCAAGTCCCTACCTTGAATTGTCCCTCCTCTCCTCACCTCTCCCCTCCTCCGCTAGATATACAGCGCGCCCTCAAAATGAATTATTAAGAAATTTTAAGTTTTATGTAAGAATGGTTACTGTTGCGTTAATAACGACTTACTCTTCTAATGTTGCTGCTGTTGTCCTCATTTGTTGTGACGCCAACACAAGTGAATGTGGTGATTCAAAGTTGCTCTTTACGATTATGGGTTACACTGCTGTACCTTTACCCATCCTCATTTTCTATGGAGTTTTTTATAGCTACCAGCACCAGGACACGCGGCTATTTTTATGGAATTATGCATGTTTGATTTTTCTTTTTGGATCTAAACATATATATCAAACCATTTTTTGTACACATCTCCTACCACGAGGAAACCAAATGAATAGATGTGCATGTGCTTCTTTTCATTTTGACAAGAATACTCGAGGGGTTTAAGTGACAAAAACTACAATCAACCAGCGCTCGAGTTAAAAATGATGCACTGCCGAAACTCGTGGCCATGTAGGTTTTCTTAATCCTTAATCACTACCCCTTAATGCTTGAAAACTTGTAAGTTGGATTAAATCTGTTGTTATCTCATCCATTTGGCAAGTGTCTTACAGTCAATCAACGATAATTAAGAAGCTAAGCTATCTTGTAGGGCACCATCAGCACGAGCATGAGCTTCAAAAGACTAATGAGTTGGAGAGTTTAGACATGGAACAAAATCCAAATCAAACTCGAACGTAACTGTTTGCAAACTATGTGTCATTTTCACAAAAGAGATGACCGAGTGTATCTGGCTTGAATCAACTTTTAGAGCCATGATCTTGGATACATACATATCTTGGACTTGGGAGTCTTGGACCACCAGCAAGTAAATGCCAAATCCAAGTTTTGCTATCCTCTCTCTGACTCGAGTCGGGGGAAGTTGAAGACATTATTATTTTAAGAAAAAGAGCAATCAAAGATTCTGGACAAAATTGCGGCTGCTCTACTCAGTATTTATTGTGGGTTTTCAGAAAAAGTTGTGTGATCATCAATCTAATTTCTATTTTTTTGTGCCACAAGGGAAGCTGGAAAAATCACAATAGAAAAGCAAATATTCCTCCGTTAAATCTCAAGAAACAACAAGCAAAAAGGTATCCCTCCATTAAGCAAGTAGCCAAATACTCTCAAAAGGGCGTAATATGGATGATTGAAGTATAATGGGGACTCGCGACTGGTACAAAAAATGGCAAAATTGTTGTGGTTCCAACTACTGAGATTAGTTTTAAATTTGCTTTGGGTTCGCAGTTTCCTACTCATCCTCCATCCTCGTTAACATTTGATTGAGTATGGCTTTTGAGCGTTTTGAGTTTCTCTGCTTAAGCTCAAAGGAAATACGCAGTTCACAATAGAATGTGAGATTAAACTGCAAGGGATTCAAGACCGTCCATGAGCTTAATCATTATTACATGATCAAGGCGAAGCAATTGATCCATTCAAGTTTTCAATCCTCCGAGACACTGTAATTGTAATTGAAATACCGAAACAATTGAAAGATCAAAAATGGCAAATTCATAAAGACAATAGAGATGTAATATTAGAAAGATTAAAACAAAGTTTTAATCCACAAAAGCATCACAATCTTTTCTAATCTAAAATGTAGACAGCCAAACCCTCAACTCACCCACGTTAGGCACCTATCCAGACTTTCTAACCCCAAAAGCCAAAAAGTGAAAAACACAACAGGAGATAGGAATTATTCTAGTTTCATTTTCTCTTCTTAGTCGGTGGCTGAGGAATTTCCTCCTCGTCTTCATCTTCGTCTTCTTCGTCATCGTCGTCATCCTCTTCTTCCCCATCATCATCATCATCATCCTCTTCTTCATCGTCATCATCTCCACTTGCACCATCACCATTGGCCTCAGGCTCATCCTCTGGATCCCCATTATCCTCACCTTCTTCACCAGAACCATCCTCCTCCTCACCTTCTTCATCATCTGGATCCTCTGCAGCATCATCATCATCCTCTTCATCATCCTCGGTGTCACTACCATCCTTGTTCTCAGGACCAGGCTTTTTCACTGCATAAAGCTCACCAAATGGAAACCTGCATGACAAAACTTATTTGAATCCTCCCCTGTGGAACAACATGACAGAAATTAAAACAGGGCAAAAGAAACCGTGTCAAAATTCACAAACCTTCCAAATGCGCTAGGCTCTTTACAAAGGAGACCTGTTCCATGAGGCATGGTCCCTATCTGGGAAACAAAATCAAACCAATGCTAAGGCAAGAATGTTTTCTCACAAGTATGTAATTTGTGAAAAGGGCACAATTATACAAGGAGTACTTCCAGAAGACTATAAAGATCCTACAAATTAAAGCACAATTAATAATGATACGCGAGCTCATAACATCCCACTTAGCTCTACACTCACCTAGATGGTAGCTAGCATGCTATAATAGAAGTTCATACTTGGAAAAAGCTTCCTCTATTCTTTTTCCTTTTTCAGAAATACATGAATGTCAGGTCTATACAAACCTAATTCCAACCAACTTTTAAGCCATAACCATGGAGTACGATGAGATATGACGATAACCAGCATTAGTATTAGCCTATAAGTGATGGGCGTTAACCACTAGTTTATATAAATTCTAAAAAACACTCTCTCTGTTTTCCCTCCCTTTCACTCACTGTTATATGCCCATGATTAAGCTATCAGCTTTCCTTCAGAAGCTGTAAGTCCATGGGTGAAAATTAAGAGAAACATACGTGACAAAATGCCACACTTTATAAATTCTTCAATGAAAGACAAACGCTCTAACATTCCATTCAATTCTCAAGTTTCTCCTCTAAGCACGCTCACTATTGGCTCTTGATTCAAGAGGGAGCAGATTATAAACAAACAACGTTATATTATTTCAATGAACTTTCTCCAGGAACAACCAAAACGCCCCATTAAGACATTAAATCTAAGCAGACATACCAAAAAGAACAGCGAATGACTATGACATTCAAATCTTCTACAAAAGGGCAGTGTCATTCTTACTTTAACAAACTTCTTCTTTAAGTAGCTGACTAGATTTTAAACAATCTAACAATTAAACAAAAACCCAGCTCATCCAAAACCCTAATTTATAGTTCACATGTACTACCATTCACAGCAAAGTTCTCTAATTTTATCCATTCCTCTCTATAAACAGGACCAAAAAACACAACCACGTGAATAAAAAGCACAGTTTTCGAATGAATTAGCATAATTTCTGAAAAATCAATATCTGAAAAATCAACCCTAATTGTAATGGGAAAAAATTTCTAGAAAATAGATAAATGAGTAATCAGAGTAGAGATAACGAGAAATATTATATTACCACCAAGAGGGACAAGGAAATAGACTTTGCGGCCACAATGGCTGTCTCAGCAACCACAGCTTCCATCGCAGAGCGAAGAGCCGTCCCCAAAGCGACGGCGCTTGAGCACAGGCTCTGTATTTCCATACTTAACATTAACCTATTGAGAGAGCGAAAAAGTTTTAAAAAAGGATAGAAGCCCTAATTGGGAGAAACAATTGAAAGGAAAATCGATTGCTACAACGAAACAGTGAGAGAGAATGGGAATTAGGGTTTTGAATTTGGGGGTTTTAGTTAGGGGTTTTGAAGATATACATAAGTATACACACTTGCTGTCAATGTTGGGGGACCACACTGGATCTAGAAAGAGTGCGAAATAAGATAGAGGGTCACCGACCGGTGATTGGTATCAGTGTGACAGGCAAGATCTGGGCCGTTCAATGCCGATCATGATGTGTCTCAATATGGACAAATTTGGTACTAAATTCATTTGATTGGGCTAAATAAAGTTAATGAGCCTAAATAAAATTTAGAGACACATTACTGAATTTTAGATGGATTGGGTAATTCAAATAAATTGCTACAGTATCTCCATTGAGAAGTTCATATATCAAATGAAAATGATAAAAAAAATTTATTGTGAAACGGTGTTGTGGCCATCCATAAAACCACTCAAATCTCTGAGATCACGTGCATGATGTTTTGGTTTATTAAAAAATTGATCTAAGAGCATATACGATTTTATTATTTATTTGAAGAGCTACATCAACATTTAAAACTCTAAAAAATACTCTAATTAAGATTCTTCAAATAAAAAATAATTATTTCTCTTCAAATTTGAATAGTTACTTTCTCCCTCCTCAATTTATATTTTATTACTTTTTGTTGAAAAAAAAGAGAAATGTGCTTTAATTACTATTAACTTTTCATTTTAAAAAATAATTATTTAATTAAAATAATATTAACTAAAAATATAAGATACGAATTGTTGTTAAGTGAAATGTTTCTCATTCCCACCTATACCTTTTGTTGTGTGAATGTGAGGCTATTTCAAAATAACGGATCGTG
>JAQOOD010000001.1:2817167-3127247 GCA_029633175.1 Citrus glauca
AATTTTCAAATGTATTAGTTTTAATTACATAAATTAATAAAATAATTATTAATATTCCTTATTATGTAAATCACAACTCTTTTATTAATTTAATTATGTAAATTAAAAATTATTGATAAGAACAACAAAAAATGAAACATTTTTGTTAATAGTACACTACGAAATTAATATTTTCTTAAAAAAATATTTATTATTAAAAATATTTATTATTTAGTATAAATAAATATAATAATATTTTATTTTTAAATAAATATGGTATATAGTAATATAATTAATTCTATGTGATAATTATCTCATTTTATTAAGCACACAAGTATTCAAGATGATCTCATTTTATTAAGCATGTAAGTTCTTTATCATATCAAAATACATCATTTATCTTCCCCTTTGGACATCATCATTAAAAAGTGATTTAAGTAGTAGTCCATAATCATATTTAAGAAATCAAGATAAATAACCTCAACGAAGATTAACATGACACTGAATTGAACTAAAATAATTTCAAATGAATTAATATATCAAAATACCTATATCTCTCTCCCACTTTTGACATAATCAAAAGTAAACAAGACATTAATGCATAAACAAAAGTAAAAAAAGTCCAAATATGCATTTTCATCAATTGTTGAACTCATAGGGTCAAACTTTATCAAGTGTGGACTATTAAGCTTATCAAGTATAACCATCAAGAGTCAAGGGGAAACACACATTCAAAATACACATTTCTTCTTCCCATTTTTACATCATCAAGACTTAAGCAAAGCAGAAGTTCATAAGATCAATAGATCAACGAATCCAAGATAGTTATCAAGATAAGCCATCATCATAATTTAATAGAACGAGTGATCAGATCCATAAAAACAAATAGTCATATAAGCTAATTTCATACATGATGATGATGCAAATCAATCAATAACAAGAATTCATACATATACAAGTCAATTAGAAACAAACCAAATGATCATCCAAATCAATCAAACAATTCACACTTCAAAGCGTACTTTCCATTCATCAAGATCTACTCAACGCATAAACAAAATGGAAAAATAGTTGCAAATGTGAACAAAAAATCTTTTCATCATTTTGTCTAAGTCTATGAGACTTTCAAATAGTCAAGTGATCACCCTCACAGGCCTTCACTAGGGAACTCTTTACCATTTTTGGATCTTAGAATGTTAGTCATAGTTAGTTGTAGTTTTCTTTGAAACCCACATTTCCTTAATACCAAGGAGTAATAATAGTGCTATAAACAATTGTAAAAACTTATTTTGTAGAAACTAATATGGCATAATTCATAGGTAAATACTTGTTTAGTCTCCATATTTTGACTTAAGTATTCATTAGTCCTATATTTTAAAAAATAACTCAAAATGCTCTTGTACTTAAATATATTATATTCTTACCCTAGCAATTCTTGATATTAATTCATTTATCTACAAAACTTTAATTAACAAATTAACCAATAAATATCATTATGAAAGAACTAGTATTTTTTTGTACCCATTCAACAATCTTGCTAATAATTTATTTATAAAGAAATTAATACAATCCAACTTAAAGCTACGTATATCCTTGGAACAATTTACTAATAGTTATTTTATAAAAATTAATTTGTCAAATTAATCCTAAAAGTGAAATAATAACATAAAAATTTGTGGAAATTTTTATGTTACTTTTAAGGCTAATATGATAACTAACATTTTTTTATTTTTATTAATATTATCAAGAAAGCAAAAATATTATTGCAAGGGTATTATTATAAAAGAAAAGAAAAAGCAAGGGTAGGATTGTAACATATTTAACAAAAGGGGGTGTCTTGAGGTAATTTTTTAAATATAAGGACTATATGGGCACTTAAGTCAAAATATAGAGACTAAACAATAATTTATCCTAATTTAATTGGTTGGATGAAATACCTCTTGGCCCATATAATTTATTTTTATTATTTTGTAATTTTATCTAACTAATAAATTTTTACCACATCTGTTTATACAAAATAAGCTTGTAGTCTTATGATCACTCAATATCAAAATATGCATTCTTCTTAATTGAACATGCACAACTTACATGACCAGTGCCATTACAATAATTGCATGTTATTTTAAGGTACATTATTTGATGTAGCCTTAGTAAGATTATATTTATGATACTTTTGTTTTTTGTTAGACTTATACCCAATACGTCCTCTATAAAAAATGATGGTGACAATAGTTTATAATAATTATTATAGTCCATGCTTAGTTATTCATTTTAACTTTTTACTAATGTTGACAAAATTGAAGTTGATATTCACTTGTATTTAGATTATTTTAGGCTGGTATTTGCATCTCTTCACCTAAATCTAGATATAAATTTACAATAGATTCAACAAATTTTCTTAATTTTATGTGTTATAAATTTTGATGTGGTATGTTGAGGTTGAGCAACACCATTATGCGGAATGAAACAGGCAAGGTGATACAAATTAGGAATCCTTATCATATTTGGATTAATTTCCTTATTATCTAAAGTGTAGGACTTTTGTTTTCCTTTTTTGTTTTTAACTTTGTTTTCCTTTTATGATTTAGAATAGTTACTACTAATATAATTAGCCCTCTTTTGTATCATTTGAAGGTAGATTTGAGTTCAATAATAATTCAGTTTTCAAAACTTAGTGTGAGTTTTTTAGGTTAATTAATTCTCAGCATTATTTGCAATCAACGGGTCTTAACCCTAGGCTCATGGCATTCTTTTGAATCAACATGAATTTAGATTGTTATTTTATTATGATATTTTCAAGAATTTATGGAATATTTGAACGTTAAACTTCCACAGCGTTAATTTGGTATTAGAGCTGAAATTCTGCTTTTTAACTTTCCTTATCCACCTGCCCTTTCTCTTTTTCCCCCTCTAGCTTTAAAAATAAAAAGGAAATGGAAAAGCTAGCCTTGCGTCAACCAACATTCAAGGTTGTTAGCGTTGATTTTCTATTGTCATTTCATTTTTCTCCACCACCATTTGGACCAGAAAGAACTGGCTATTAAACCTTAAGCAAAGATCATCGGTGATTAGCCATAGATCATCGGAAAAATAGCCATCACAATTGCGATTTGTGCTGGTCCAATTGCTAATTTTTGCTAAAATTTATCCCACAACACCACTATCAATCAACTATTCTCCACTAATTTGTCCATTCTCATCATTCTTCGTTGCCGATCGACGAATCTATCACCAAAATCAAAACCAACACAAAATCGTCGTTGATATCTCCACTTTTCTTACCAAAATACCACCTTTTTGATCAAATGACCACCTCCATCATATCACTTAATTGAAATATTTTAGATCCACTCATCCTTGCTTGATTTTCCGACCATTGTCACTGGAAGCCTAAACTTTCACTTAATTACTATTTTACTTAGATTTTATTAAATATTCAGTTTAACTTTACTTAGAATTTTATTAAATATTCAGTTTAACTTCCGAATTGGGAAAATGCCTCTAAGAAAAGCCTATACGTATTAAGCTCTTTATACAATAACTTATCACTAAGATAATGTTCTTAGAGATGAAGTTATGGTTAGCATGGTAGCAAGGATTGATATGTCAATTGCACAAATGACAGAGTTACTCGCTGAATGTCATCATCCACTAAAACACGAAGATAAATGCAGTGAAAATTTTGGTAACTCATTCTTTAGGTGTCAACATAGAACTAAATTTATCAATAATAGAAGATGAGAATCTAAATTGAAAAATGACATTCCTGAATTCCAAGGAAGTGGCCAGCTATAATAATTATTGGATTGGATTAATGCCAGTGAGGAGGTTTTTGAATACACATAAGTTCCTAATAACAAACTAGTCTCACTTGCTGTAACTTGATTTTGTGGAAGGGCCGCAACTTGGTGGCAACAAACAAAGCCCACAAGGATGAGATAAAACAAAAAGAAGATTAACTCTTGGGAAAAGTTGAAGAAGCACTTGCGTGGAGCATTCTTGCCTTAAAATTATGCCAAATTGTTATACCAATAGCTACAGAATTTAAGGAAATTAATTAATTAGTAGATGATTACACCACAAAATTTCATTGGTTGGTAGCGCGCAATAACTTGACAGAGATAAAAGAACAACATGATCACAATTTTAAGATAAGTTGAATTTACTTTATTTATACTCTGTCTCAGAAGCACATTAATAGGCTTTGCAGTTAGAGAAACAACTTAATTGGCACACTAGTGACTTAAACTTTTAGGGTTCTCAAAGTTTAAACTCAGCTTTCCAGCTCTGTAATTTTACTCTTCCCAATCCTTTAAATAAAACTAGCAAATCTAATAAGAATGGTCAAAGTAGCCAAACCCAATCCTTGGGTTCAAATTTACACTATTTTAATTTCAGGGAAAACGGGCATTGAATGACACAATGTAAAAAGAGAGAGAACTATGGCAAAAGCTTATTTTAGGTTACTAAAGAAAATAAAGAGTACCAAGATGAGGAAACTGAAGAGTTTGGTAAAGAATCAATTTTTTATAGTAGTGGTAGTGCACGATTCATTAAAGAACATGGTGATAACGGATCAATGTTGATAGTAAATTGCATGTTTTTCACTCCTAAAGGACAAAAGAAAGATAAGTGGTTACAATAATTTTTTTAAAAAAATTACTTGCACAATTAGAGGAAAAGTATGTCGTATGGTCATAGATTGTGGTAGTTGTGAGAATGTTATTTTAAAGGTGTTGTAATGAAACTAAGCTTAAAGATGAACCCGTCAAACTCCGTACAAGCTCACATAGTTGAAGAAAAGAAATCAAGTAATATTATTTAAATGTTACTTAGTTTTCTTTTCCATTGGATCAATCTATAAAGACCAAGTTTGGTATGATATTGTGGCTATGAATGCTTGTCATCTATTACTGGGTAGACCTTGGCAGTATGATTAAAACGTAGTGCATGATAGAAATAAAAATGCCTACAACTTTATATTTAACAACACTAAGATCGATCTTTTACCTAACAAGGGGATCATTTTCAAACAAGACTTGGGTAATTATTTGTTAAATAAGAAACCGTTTATAGATATTGTAACAAAAATGGAGAGGATCCATATATTACTTGTGAGAAAAGTCACAATAATTCAAAAGCACATGAAAATGTGACCCTTATATTGGAGGAATTTCAAGATTTATTCTCTAATGAGACACCACTAGGTTTACCACCCTTAAGGGATATATAACACCAAATTGATTTGGTACAAGGTTTTACATTATTAAAACGACCTTATTATCATATGATTCTGCAAAACATGAGGAATTGATGCGTCAAATGGAAGAGTTACTACAAAAATAATTTATTTATGAAAGTCCGAGTCATTGTGCAACCCTTGCTTTGTTTATTCCAAAGAAAGATAGTTATTGGAAAATGTGCGTGGATAGTTAAGCTATCAATAAAATTGTAGTTTGATATCATTTTCTAATTCTTTGATAAGATGACTTATTTGATCAGATTAATAAGGCAATAATTTTTACCAAACTTGATTTGAAGAATGGTTACCACCAAATTTGAATATAGCCTTTAAAATTCGTGAAGGGTTATATGAGTGGTTAGTAATGTCATTTGGCTTATCTAATGCTTCGAGCACTTTCATGTGAGTTATGAATCAATGTTTTCGTCTTTTCATTGGAAAGTTTATAGTTGTTTACTTTGTTGATATACTCATATATAGTACCAGCCACAAACTATATTCGCAACATCTGAGAGAAATACTTTTAGCTTTAAAAGCAGTAAGTTAATACACTATAGTACACATGTATTTTCTTGACAGAGAAAGTATTATTTATATGGCATATGGTGTCACAAGTTGATGCTATTTGAGATTGACCGCAACCAGCTATTTTTTTGCTGTTAGAAGTTTTCGTGGATTGACATCTTTTTACTGGCAATTCATTCCTCATTTCAGTATTATTATGGTGCCAATCACTAATTGCATGAAAGGAGGACAATTCTCTAGGACATATGCAACTATTAAGGCATTTAAGATTATAAAAAAGAAATTGACTACTGCTCCAGTACTTGTTACCAATTTACTTTTTCACTTTTGAAATGTATTGCGATGTATCTAGAATAGGCATTGAAGCTATTCTTAGCTAGAAAAATAAGCATATAGATTATTTATGCGAGATGTTCACTGGAGCAAACACATGTTATGACACTTATGATATAGAATTTTATGCAGTAGTCCAAGCATTAAAGTATCAACGTCATTATCTGATTTATTGAGACTTTGTTTTATACGCTAATGATTTGGCATTAAAACATCTTAATAATCAAGATAAACTTTCTTATTGGCATGCTAGACGAATAACATTCCTTCAATAGTTTACTTTTATAGTAGATGCACTTAGTCGACAAACTTCCTTGTTAGCATGAATGCATAATTAAGTTCTTGGACTTGATACATTTCGGGAGTTATATATTGTTGACCCTTTTTTTGTAGAAAACATTGTTGCAAGGTTCCACTTAGATTATCGTTTGTATGTTGATTTCTTTTTAAAGCTAATCAATTATGTGTACTTGACATAACTTTGAGATTAAAGATCATTGCAGAACTACAAAACGAATGGCATATGGGTTGTGACAAAACTTTGGCTTTAATAGCCAACATTTATTTTTGGCCTACTATCAGTTATGATGTCTATCACTATGTCGATACTAGTTACATTTGTCAAGTTTCCAAGGGTACTGCAACTAATGCTAAATTATATATGTTGTTACTAGTTCCATTAAAACCTTGGATAGATATTAACATAGATTTTGTTTTGGGGTCACCTCGCATTTAAAGGGGTATGATTTTAATATTTGTTGTTGTGGTTTAATTATAGAAAATGGCTCACTTTATTGCATGCAAGAAAACTAAAGACGCCTTGACTGTTGCTCGCTTGTCATTCAAATAAATCTCTAGAATGCATGGTTTACCACTTTTGATAGTATCTAATTGAGAAATATGGTTTCTTAGCCATTTTTTAAGGACATTATAGTAGTTGACAAACACTCGCCTAAATTTTAAAAGCACTTACCACCCATAAATAGATGATTAAACGGAGGTTGTCAACTGCTCTTTAGGGTAATATCTACGTAGTATAGATGGTGATAACTTAAAGGCATGACATCATAAGTTATGCCAAGTCAAGTTTGCTTATAACCGTTCCGTTAAGCGTAGTACTGGTTTAAATTATTTTCAGGTGAATTACGAATATAAGTGGTAACTCTATGAAATGAGAGTTATCATGACATTTTTAGACTTAAATTAATATTACGTAAAGAGTAAATTATATGTCTTTATGGCATTTTTAGTTATATTTTGCATGAGCATCTGTTATAAGTTTAATTTTAATAAATTAATTTTTTTTTAGATCACTTTGTGCTTTGATTATGTGCATTATTGTAGGTGATAAAAAAGCTCGAGCTGTATGGATGGAATACCACAGCAATAGACTTGCAGAAATGACAAAGAATTTGTCTGCAGATGAACTAAAACAAGTCTGAATCAGAGAAAATATTGTAGCAACTGCTGCAACCATCCAGGAGCAATTACAAACAAGACTTCCCACGTGTTAACTGACAAAGTAGAGACATGCAACATTAAAAGAAATGTGATCCGAGGTTTCCAAAAAGAGACATATGGCCACATGCTTTTGGTTGCCCTAATTTCAAGATATAAAAAGAGCACACGTGAAAGAAAAGAAGAGAGGGCCGTCACACAAAGAAACAATAGAGCGAAAAAGAAAAATATAGAGAATAAGTGATTTATTGAGAAAAATCAGGAGAAATCACATAAATCTAGCGGAGCACAATTTCTTATCTTTATTTTCTTATTTTCTTCTCTCTATAGGAATGTATTAGATGGCAAAAATGGGTTTTGTTATTGTTTTATCGTATATCATGAACTAAACTTTGATGTAGTTGGGTGTTAAACAAGCTTAATGGTTATTTGACTTATATATGTATATTGCCCAAAATTTACAGTAGCATTTTGTCTTGATTTATTTATTGCAAATCTCTATTTCTGTTGATGACTCATTTAATGAATACTAGCTAAGAAGGAGTTTAAAAAAAATCTTAGTAGAACGAATCAAGACAATAAATGGTTTTAGATTGAGTTTTTTAAGTTGAGTTAATCTCGATTTGAATAAGACCATACTTAATTTAAGATTAGTGGATAATTAGATATATGGATTCACTTTGCAGGACAATTGAAATCTAGAACGCATAATGTCATATCTACTATTAGCATAACAACTGGTCATTGTTACGTTGCATATAGATATAAGATATCCAACATGTGAAAATTGAGGATGCTTGAGAGATTCTACCCAGTGCTGTAGTAGATGTTGTAACAACAATACTGTAATTGAAGAAAAATAGTTAATACCATTAAGTAAGTTTAGACACTCAATTACTCATTTCCCATTGATTATATTTTTGTATTTGACCTAAGATTTCTTCATTTGCATTTTGTTTATTGTATTTTTTTTAATTTCATTAGGTCATTAATACATCAATCATTTTATTTTTAATTAGACTTAGATTGCATTGTTAAGATTACTGTAGCAAGCCTTATAACATCAATTCATGTGGAGACGATTTGAATACTCATCATTATATTACTTGTTGTGTACACTTGCACATTGACACCTATAACAATATGCATCAATAATAAGCCATGAGCACTCATCGAATTGTACACTTGCACATTAACGCCTATAGCAATATGCAACAACAATAAGTCATGAGCACTCATCGAATTGTACACTTGCACATTGACACCTATAGAAATATGCATAAAAAATAAGCCACAAGTACTTATTGACTTAGCTCCTAGTTTTAGATTTAGTTTGCCAAAGCAGTAAGGCAAAAGACTTTAATAAGAAGGTTCAAAAGATTCATACAGCTACACAAGCGTCTCTAAAGAAGACTATTGAAGGTTATAAAATATAGGCAGATAAAAGACGTCGAGCTTTAAAATTTTAAGTGGGAGATCTTGTTTGGGCTCTGCTAACCAAAAACAAGTTTTCAATTAATGAGTACAACAAGCTTTTCATAAGGAAAATTGGACCATGGGAGAATATAGAGAAAATAAATCCTAATGCCTACAGATTAAAGCTTCCTAGTCATATCCGCACCTTGGATGTATTCAATGCCATGCATCTTATACTTGTTAGAGGTGAACATAATGCAGATGTTGTTATTGACAATTCGAATTCGAGTGCAAATCCTTTCCAACTTGATAGGAATGATGCAAATTATGAATCTTTATCATATTTGGATTAGTTTCTTCATTATCTAAAGTTTAGGACTTTTGTTTTCTTTTCTAGTTTATAATTTTATTTTCTTTTTACTTCATGATTTAGGATAATTACTAATAATATAAATAACCCTTTCTTGTAGTCTTTGAAGACATATTTAAGTTTAATAATAATTTCAATCTTGAAAACTCTATGCAAGTTTTTGAGTTTAGTTAATTCTCGGTATTCTATGGAATCAAAGAGTCTTAATCCTAGGTTCATGATATTCTTTTGAATGAATGTGAATTTAAATTGTTCCTTTATTTCGATATTCTCAAAAATCAATAGAGTACTTAAACATTAAACTTTTGTTGCGTCACAAGGTTCTAATTGTAAAAAATCTTTCTGAAATTAAAGTGTTAAAATTAGTTTCCAAGGGGACTAAAATGTAATTCTCGCAATAAATAATAAGACAAATACATAGAATAAAAGTGACGTGGGTTAAGCTAATATATATAATGCACATAGAATAAAAACTTGGATTATACCAATCGAATTACTTACTTTCAATTTTAATTAAAATAGTAAGAAAACTATCAATGGACAACAAAGAAGTAGATCTTTTGATATCACCTACTAAAAAAAAATCTTGAACTGTCGAATCAAAGTAAAGAAGGAAACAAACTCGCAGGCCAAATAAGGAACACCGAGATCGGATGCACAATAACATTTAATAGGTAGCACAATAACTGCCATAGGCATGGACATGGTTATAGTGAATAGCAACATTACAATTGACATCCTCTAAAAGGCACCTCCCTCAACGTATGAAATGTATAAGGAAGAATTCAGCATAGTATAACTGCAAGTGTGATAAAATAACAAGTTACTTTGTAAGTAAATAATACAACTTGCTAGAATTTCATTTTGTATTCACACATAGAAGTGAGAATCACTTACTTTAAAAATGAACATATACAAAGATTGCATTGATTTAGCATCGGAGAGAACTATCGTTCGACTTTGATGCCACAAAATGAAACCCAAAACAGAGTGGCCTATCATCTACAAGGACAAAAAAGTGTTAACTAATGATTTATAAAGATCACATTCAAGCACATACTAAATTTTTGGAAGAAAATTATTAAAATTCTTACGGTGACAAGTTTGCATAGCAAGAAAGGCGAAGAAGCTCCAGTTAGTATAGCAGCTCCATAAGCCATTAATAGCATACTAACAGAAATTGAAAACACCTATAGAAAAGAAAGCATCATCTGTTAGCAAATTCTTATTTTGTGATTCATTTGATTATCTATAGAAATCTAAAAGTGATAAAGAAAATAATTTACTCACTTTTTCTTTTCCCAAGATGACAGGGAGTGTTCGAAGGCCAAATTCTTTATCGCCTTCCACATCAGGTAAATCCTATTATAAGTCCGAAACAAGTAAACTAAAACCTGTTGCTGATGGTGAATATGATATGTATATATAAAAAGTTAGCTTCGGTCTGAAATTAAAGTTTAGGAGTTTACATCATTGTAAACTGTCATTTTCCTGTTTTACAATGTTGTGGACTCATCTCAAACTTTAATCTTAGATTAAAATATTTTCGCTATATATATACATATTGAGTAATTTTACAGTATGGGGATCAAATCCCTTTTGATAAGTTAAAAGATACAAAATACATATTTTAATTAAAAAAAACTGTATTTTAGTGTATGTGTGTGTATATTTTTTTTTTAGGTCAATTAAGTTGTCTTTTACACACACACTTGACCCAAATTTTGAGCCATTAATTTTATATATTTTAATAGTATATATTGAAAGTCAAAATAGCATTTAGTGATGTCAATTTATCCACCATTAAATTGTACAAAATCAATAGCTCAAAATTTATGCAAAAAATTTAAATAGAAAGATATATATTATATGTCTGTACATTCAATTTCTAAAATTACCTTGACGAATGCAATTGCAATGTTGAAGATTCCCATGAAAGCAGCAGCAAACAACAATGATTTCGTGAATTCTAGAGGTCTACCGAGCACATATTTCTGAATAGACATATCAAACCCAATTTATTAATTGATTTGAAAATATCACCAAATGATGACGTGAAATCTGCAAGGCTCCTCGTATTATTTCCACTCGTTGGTTCCTCCTTCTATTGGTTGAATAGCTAAAACCCCAAGATTGCCCTTATCATTTCGAAACAAAACCCCACAAGTAGCCTTTCCCGGACTAATGATTGTGATTTTAGCTATTGAGCAGGCTCGTGAGCATTACTGGCATCATATAGTTATTTAGAGGGATTTTATCTTGTTTTCAAAGAGACGCTCATGGCCTTCAGTCTTATAGGTTCTGTAAGGCGATGTTTTTTCAGCTATTACTACTGTTGTTTCTGGCCTTTCGTCTTCTGTTTAGTTTGTCATTTATCTGTTTTGTTGGATTATTTGGGGTCAAGTTGTTTTTAATTTTTAATTTTATTAAATCAATTTTTCCTTGCTTCGGCAAGATTTATTCAAAATTAAGAATTTGTGTAGATATACCTGAACGTGTACAAAGTAAGGAAATTGAAGCAGAAGTCCGTTTAGAATCATGATGGTCACCGCAGCCATCAGTGGACTTCCCTTCCATCGAAGAAGGGGCAGCTGGAAGATCGAGAAAAACAATTAGATGCAACTTTATTTGATCGAATGATCAATTTTGTACAATAAGTAATCCAAATGCTAGATCATATTTAGTAAGTGATTAAATTGAATTTAGTTCTCTTAGAACTGAAGCACTTGAATTTCTGATTAATTTGGATTTTTATTATGCTTACATCGATGGAGTAAGCAGCTCCAACTATCCACCAGGTGATGAGGCCGATAAAAAGTGGAGGAGATCGAAGCATAATCCCCATAGCAACACTCTGTAAATAAACTTAGATCATTCAGATGAAAGTAACGTAAAGTGTCCCAATAAATTAAAGTCCCTTTATCTTAATCAATAACGGATCCATTTTCACGGGTTAAATTGAAAAGTTAATAATTGAGCCATCCGATATCAAACGATAAATCAAAAAGATTGATAGCATCCATCCTGATTACTAATTAGAAAAGATTAATTGACTCTTCACTAATAAATCATTATTCCCAAATTATATTAATCTTTTAAGTCCAAAATCACTTGTGCGAATTAATAAGAGTGAACTGATTAGAAGCAATTGTTAGCCAATGCTTACCGTCATTGTTGATATTACAGCAATTGCAACTACCTCTCCTATTGAAAAGTCTCCAGAAGCAAGGGGGAGATGAGGCTTGTTAACCTTTGACAATGTTATGCTGAATTGTTAACATAGCAGCAAAAAATAACATTGAAGTATGCATCAAATTTAAAATCATAATATGAAATACCTTGTCTATTTCAACATCAGACAATTGGTTTATGGCAGTCACAAAAATATTCATCAGTATCGCTGGCACCATGGACTGAATTATCAACAAAAAATAGTGTCACAAATAACTGTGATAATATATGACAAGCAAAGCAGGCAGTTTCTCGATCACTTAAAATTGGAAAATGATATTTAAATATTACAGAGCCATCAAAATAACAGAAACATATAGCACTGTACACGAACAGTGTCGTTTTGGTGTGTCTTAGTGTTATTGTTCAGTGAACAGTGACAATATTTCAATCTTAATTATGGGTGCTCCCTAAAATTTACCTTTAATACTTCCATAAAAAATGTGGGAGTCAAATCAGCAAGACTTTGTACCGGAAGTAAAGAAGTTGACAATATCCCTACAATCTGATCAAATTAAAAAAAAATTAATTATAACTATTAATTACAAAATCTTATTATCACTGTATTTATGAGTGCTGGTCAAATCTGGAATTAAAATTCGGGATGGAGGATTCCAACCCTGGATCTGATAAGCACTCTTTATATGTATACTTTTAAATAAGTAGTAAGGTTCAAATAAAACTATTATAAAATGAGAGATTTTTTGGAAAAAAAAAATTCACTCCAATACATTACATGATAAAATACATTATATTAGAATATTCATTTTTCTTTTTTTAGTTTATCCATTTTAATAAAGTAATGAATATCTTATTAGATAATAATTTTCTAAATAAGATATTATATAGCCGAAAGCGATTTTCAAACATCTTTCTTTATTTAAGATTATTTGTATTCAAATCTTGGGATTGAAAAAGGCAAAAAAAAAAATTTGAGATTTATTTTTTATCTTATATAAATAATCATTTTTTGGTGAGAACATCTTTATACTTTTTAAATGAGAATGTTATTAATATATAAAAAAAAACATAATTTTTAATGTATTAGAAACTTACCTTTTGTATTAATGACATCGTCATTTTAATATATTAAAATGGAAACGTCCTTACTAAAGAAGAGTGTGTGTGTATGTATGTATAGCTAAAAATTAAGCAGCTCACTATGCCAATCCAAGTGTAAGGACGAGTAAGACGATAGAGTGCATCTAACTTCCTGTTCAAAACACCAATAAAGCTTGTCGAAACAATTTTACTATTATCATCTTGTGACGCCAGAGGAACCGTTGATTTGTTCAATGTTTTATGATTTCTGTTGATTATATCCTCCTCCGTTCTTGTTTTATTGGTTAAATAAAGTGAACCTTGCGAGGGGCTTTTTTGGGAGGAGCATTTGATAGGATACTTTTTGCCTTCTCTTTTGTATACCAAGCCATGTCTTTGCGTCACGGGCGACCAGAATGTTTTAGTAGAACCTGAAAGGGCCAGAGAATATAAAATATTATCAAACAAATATAAAAAAGCGTGAAAACTCAAGATTCAAAGTCAAAGGTGAGAAGCTCGGGTTGAAGGATTGAAGCAGCAGAAGCACCTTGCAGCAGATCCGTGGCACTTGCAGTAGATCGTTGGCCGCGGCACTTGTAGCAGCAGACCGACGGACGTGTAGCAGCAGATCGGCGGCACTTGCAGCAAATCGGCCATGGAGACGCGCGGCAAATCGGCCATGGAGATGCGGGTGAGGCTGTGACTTGTGCGGCGGCCTCCGTTGGCGGCTTGGCGTTGGCCCAACACCGTTGGGGGTGATTGTGCATGTGTTTTGTGTAGTGAGATTGCGGATTGTGTAATGAGATTGGGGATTGAGGAGAGTTGTGAGTGTTTGTGTAAAGTAACCGTGTATTGTGAAAATGGGAATCGTGATTTGTGTGTGCAGCGTGTGTGTGGCTGTTTGCTGTAGGCTCAGGATTTTTTTTTATAGAAACCCGATTAGGTTTTGGATCGGATCGAACCGGATCCAATCATAACCCGATCGGATTTCATTGTTTTGATTCGATCCGGTTTTCTTCATAACCCAATCCGAGCCCAAAAATTTTCAGATCGAGTCGGGTAATTTGCGACGAACTCAGATAATTTAGTTTGGATTTAATTTGTACCGGCTTAAAATAAATCTGATGTCTGAATTAAATTTTATTAATCCAAACGTGTTTGAATCCGGTTCCGAGTTCGGATGAACCCATATATCTGAAACCCGAATCTGAATATATTTAATTTAAAATTATTTTTTACTTCAAAAAACAAAAAGAGAGAGATGCTCTAATTTCACATTTTCACAACCTAGCCGCATCTTCTCTTCTCGTCTCATTTTTTTCCTCCTCCAACTCTTCTCTTCACAAATCATGCCAAACCTATGTTAAGAGCAACGTAAGTTACGTAACATACATTCAAGAGTATAAAATATCTGTAACAACCCTCAAACTTTATGGAAATTACATTAATAGAATTAAAAGAAATACTGTTAAATCTTAAGAAAGAGATAAAAGAAATAAAACAGGAAATAAGAAAAATGAAAATAGAAATATCTGTAATGCAAAAAATTCAGAAGAAAAATAAAAAGGTCGAAAGGTTTGAACTACTAAAATTATGAATAATTAGAACAAGTTTTAGGAAATTTGTACAAAAACCACAAGCAAATATCTATGATGCTTGGTTTATGAAAACTCAATATCCAAAAATATTAAAAGAATCAGAAGAATTAAAAGCAGAATTAAAGAAAAAAAATTACAAATAAAAGAAGCTACCCCTACTGACTCAAACTCAGATTAGTGGAAGACATATTAGAAAATTTGACTGAAAAATTTAGTGACTTAGAAGATTTTGAAAAAGAATATCAAATAAAAATGAATATTGCTGGAGGGCCAAAAATGAAACCTAATGTATCAGAATCAAGCCATAAGTATACAACAAATAAAAGGAAAAGTAGACCATTTTACGAATATATACCACCCATTAGAAATTCACCTTGGAAAAAAGAATATAAACCTAATCAAGAAACCTTAACCCCGATAAGTAATACTGGAGCATTTTTAAATTTAGATTGCATAATAGACCCCCACAAGACTTTGATTGAATGGGGAATGCAAATGAAACTATTTTTCATATATAATGGAGCTAATGATGATTGGAATGTAGAAACTGAAGAAGAAAAAATAAATATATTTGTTGATATCCTATTAGCCAATTTTACAAGAAATGTATTTAACTAGTGAAGATGACTAAGTGAAAATACACAGAGATTAATAACGGATTCAACTAAAATAGTTTTTAGAAGAAGTAAAGCATTAGGAATCGAAAGAATGATTGAATATATTGCTAGTGAATTTTTAGGAGAAGACTGGTTAGAACATTCTGAAGAAGAAGCAAAAAATGATAAATTAAGTGCTAGAATGAAATTAATGAACTTAACAATTTGTAACATGTGTTATGTAAAAGAATATACTTGTGAATTTAATAAATACTATTATGAACAGTATGTAAGCCTAGAAGATCAAGAAGTTTATAAAAATTTATATTATTCTAAATTACCATATCCCTGGAATGGTTATTTTATAAATGAATACGAAAGAAATAAAACTACTAGTAGACTCCCATATACTTTAGGAGCAAGAATAAGATTTTTGAATAAAAGGTTAAGTGACATATGTATTCAAAGAAGTTTAATAAAAAGAAGTAAAAATATAGGAGAAATATGTTGCGAAAAGATAGAAATGCCAACCCAATTGGGCTGTTATACACCCCATAAACGAAAAAGAAAGTTGTATAAAAAAGAGAAAAAATATAAAAAATATAAAAACTTCAAAAGAAAGTATAAAAAATCTTGAAGAAAATACAAGAATCAAAGAAAACAATTAGATAAATCTAAGTGTAAATGCTGGAATTATGGACAAATAGGACATATCCGTACCGATTGTTCCAAGAAAAAGGTTAGAATCTTACAAGAAGATTTTGAAACAATACAAAGTGATTTAGAAGAAATAAGTAGTGTATATCAGAATATGAAGGAGAAGAAGTATATATGATAAAAGATTTTGGAAATGAATCAGAATAAAGAAGAATTAATTAAAAAAGAAAATATAGAAGAAATAGAAGAAATAGAAAAAGAAGAAAATAAAAATGAATATAGTCTTGTAGCTACTTTTAATAAAGAAAAATATAATAAAATTTTAAAAATAAATGTAGAAAAACCAAAATATGGGATAATACAAAAACTTAGAGATTTGTTCAAAAGAAAACGAATAGTATTACATGAGTACTATGAACAAGAAAAAGCTGTAACAATGACACAAATTGAGGGAAATATTAGATTTAGTCTGATAAATAAAAGAACAATAGATTTAACATTAAGAAAAATAAAAAGTGAATCAACAAGGGAAAAAATACAATATGTATATTTAGCAGAGATCCAAATCTTAATAAAATCTCTCTTCCAAGAAGGAGTAGATAGTCTCATAGTCTTGTCAATACATGACTAGTGTTTCCATGATCCCAGTATAGGACATTTAAGAACAATAGAAGGAAACTTGTGTTATACTAAACTATTGTTTACATGTCATCCTAGATATTGTGTACACATAAAAGATAAAAATATAGATGAAACATTAAGTTTACACTTTAAATTACTAAAAAAGAATTATGAAAGTATTAAAGCACAGGTATTTATAAATTCCATATAATTATGAGTACACAATATCTATATTTTTATTAAGAGTTCTGTGCTTTAATAGATACTGGTAGTGAGATCACAATTATGAAATCATTGTTATCAAATCAATGGAAACCAAATTGAAAACTAAAAATTATAGGAATAACAGGAGATAAACAATAGGTCAATCAATCTTTAATAAATTTTGAAATACTTTTAGGAAGTAAAATTATAAGAATCAATCAAATATATCAATATGACCAGATGGACTGTGATATACTTTTAGGAAACGATTTTATACAACAATTCCAGTATTATCAGCAAACTACATATTTGATCACCCTTAAAACGCCATGTAATCATATCATTCATATACCTCGCGAATTTTAACCTTACAGAGTTTAGCTAGCCCAGTGTGGTAATAATCTTATTTATGAAAAACATTATTTAATTTCTAAAGGACAGAGTTATAATATACAACTAGAAACAAAAAAATCACAACTTGAACAAGTTTATAAAGATAATTCATTAGCATTATAGAAACCAGACCATCCTAGAGCAAAAATAGAGTTAACTGAAAATAGGATAATAAGACTTAAACCCATGATGTACACAGAAGAAGATAGAGAAGAATTTAAAATCCAAATAAAAGAATTATTAAACTTAAAACTAATTAGACAGAGTAATAGTCCTCATAATAGCCCGACCTTTATGGTTAGAAAAAGATCAGAACAAGTAAGAGGAAAAGGTAGAACGGTAATTAACTATAAAGAGTTAAACAAGTACACAAAATTTGATGGATATTTTCTACCGAATAAAGAAGTATTAATAAATCTTGTAAAAAATAAAACATACTACTCAAAATTTGATTGTAAATCAAGATTTTGGCAAATAAAAATAGAAGAACATAGTATACCTTATATAGCTTTTAGTACTTCATAAGGTCATTATGAATGGTGAGTAATGCCTTTTGAATTAAAAAATGCACGTCAGATTTTTCAAAGCCGAATGGATAAAATCTTCAAAGATTATAAATAGAGTAATGATACAGCCACAAACTCTTGTATAAACTTATTTTGTACAAACTTACGTGGCATTAATTCATTGGTTGACTGAAAATATAAATTAATAAAAACAAATCATATGGGACAAGTGATATTAAATTCAACCAATCTTATCATGCCACATCAGCTTGTACCAAATAAATTTGTACAAGAGTTTGTGGCTGTATCATTACGCTTATAAATATATCATAGTTTATGTTGATGACATATTAATAGCATCAGAGACATTAGAAGATCATAGAAAACATTTGAAATAATTTGTTAATATATGCATTAAAGAAGGAATAGTTCTATCAGAAAGAAAAGCGGTTATAGAGCATAAGAAAATAGGATTTTTAGGGATGATACTTGATAAACAAGGAATCAGACTTCAAAGCCATATAGGAAGAAAGATTATAGAATTCCCAGATAAATTAGAAAATAAACAACAGATACAAAAATTCTTAGGTTGTTTAAATTATGCTAAAGGATTTATAAAAGATTTAGCAAAGAAAGGAAATGTACTTCAAAAACTACTTAGGAAAAATAATACTAGATGACGGGATATAGAGCATACAAAAACTGTAAAAACCCCTAAAAGGAAGAATGTAAAAATCTCCCTTCATTAAGATTATGATAAAATAATGATAAATTAGGGGTACAAACTGATGCATCTGATTTGCATTGGGGAGCTATACGCAAAACTGACATAAATGAAATCTGTAGATATACCAGTGGCACGTTTAATCAAGCTCAAACCAATTACTCAGTACATGAAAAAGAACTTCTTGCAATATACAAATAAATAAAAAATTTCCCATTATTTCTATTACATAAATAATTCATTGTAGAAATAGATAATTCCCAAGTAAGCTCACTCATCAGTAAAATTTTACCAAATGAGCCTTAATACAGAAGATTACATAGATGGCAAGCATACTTGTCTTATTATAATTTTAAAATTGTTCGTATAAAGGGCACTAACAATTTTCTTGCTAATTTCTTAAGCAGGAACATAGAATTTGGAAAATAAATCCAGAGATAAATAAAACTATCTCTGAGATAAACACCGAAATACAAAGGCTTAAAACAGAAGCATCTGATATGGTATATGCAATAAACTATTTAAAAGAGGCCTCAAAAGCCCATAAGAAAGGAATACACTTGTTAGAGTCATACATAAACGACTTGACAAGATGGCTTACAATAAACACCAACCCAATAAACAGTAGACCAATGAAAGTAGGAAGTAGTAGTGAACCCTTTTTAGAACATAAACCAATCTCTGACCTATCTCTTAACCGAACTATATCTATAAAAGTAGAATCATCAAAACGAAGTTCTTTAAAAAAGTTTATCCAAATAAACAATCCCTCTGAAGAAGAAGAAGTTTCTTCTCTAAATCCAAAAGAAGAAGAATGTAAACAATTTTCTACATGGGTATATTCTATCTGTTCCTACAATAACACCATTTTTAAAGCACCTGGAAAAAATATGTATCCCAGGATGATAACCATAAAAGGAGCAAATCCACTCCTTGTTGGGAAAATAGCCCGATATGGATCTTTAGATTTAGTATACCTAGATACAGACCTTCGAGAAATAGCTAGTCTCAATGAACTATTAGTTAAAGAAATTTCCAAGTTTGCCCAAAAAAGACCCATATACCTGAAATTCTAGACCATAAGCCCAGAATGCCATCCAAATATTGAATACTAAGCATTTTATATGATTTCTGTGGGCCATCTCACAAAAAACTTTCAAGTAGAAGTAGGAACTGAATACACAAAAGTTCCTCAAATAACCAAGACTTAGATCCAAACCCGTAGAGAAATTTGGAGCATAGCCAAAGACTTGTATAAAAGAAATTTCAGAACCATTATTTGATTCCAGAACTATATTCTCGTCACGACAGAATACAGTCATACACAGTCAAATATCCTGCTAGAGCTGATCAATGAAATAAGCACTATGTGTTTCCCTAGCAGCAGTGAAACCATGCACCAGGCTTACCAGCTCATGGAGATAAAACAGTCAGACATATAAGAATGCTCGTAGCAGACAAAGAAGATAAAAAGAGAAAAATATTTATGGCAAACAGAGAAGATAAAAAGAAGGAAAAAGAATGCTCGTGGCAGACAAAATAAAGAAGATACCTAACATGATAAACAAAAAGGAGAGGCTCGTGACTACCATAGATAAAAAGAAGACCACTTGGCATGAAAAGAGATTTTTGTAATAATGTAATAACGTAAGGAATGATGAAAAGCCCAATAATGTAAGGGCAATGATGTAAAATGTAATATGGATAGTGGAGAAATAAATAGAAAAGAAAATAGAGAAGGCTCTCAGAGCTTATCATTCCCATAATTCAATCATCTTCTACAGTTTTTTTTCTCTGAATTCTCAACAATGAAGAGCTAAACCACTCTGGTGCTCTAAATCCTAAATCAAGACATCATCGGTTAAAAACAATAAACACCATAGGAAGGAAAGGTGAACCTAAACTTGTTCAACGTTCTTTAGCAAGACGATCAGAATCCATACAGTAAAGCCGCTCGAGTCCGCTGATCCCGTTGAGGTAAGGAGGCCGTTAAGGGAATAAGGACAACCAGGCTGCAGGTCACTGGAAGAGGATTGAAAAGCAAAGAATAGAGAGTAATTTAGGTAATAATACTCAATCCTTATCTGTTGGTGGGAGTTTGTTGGTAACTGTTGATGAAAAGATTTATGGAGGAAGAGCATATTTCAAGAATGAATTTGAATTTGTATCATTGATTACAACATGAATCATAAATTGTTAGGAAATTCTAAAGAACATATGATAAATCCAACTAAAAAAATAACATATAACAATTATATGATGATAATAGACTTTAACTTAGGATCATTTACACAAAGTTCATATCTGTTTAGTAAACAAGAACTTATTATAACAGAAGATTTACAAGCAGTATATTCGCTCAATCTTCCTCAAGAAATAAAAAGAAAAATTATAAAACATATTGAAATAGATGAATTAAAACATAATATAATCATGCTAACAGTAGAAGAAGGAATTGACGTAGCTAAAAGATACATGGAATATAAAATTTATGAAAGTGAACCTTCATATATAAATAATTCAGATAATGAAAAACTTGAAATATAATCTGAAAGTCATGAGAAGTATATCGGCTGGAAAGCACTTCGGGTTGCGGGCTACTGGTCCAAAAGGCTACTTGGATAGCTGTATCTAGCGATAGAACAACGCCACATACTTCTATGATAAAAATTTCAGTTAATAAACAGTATATGTAGATTTTATGTATAAAATTAAGTCACAATTTGAAATTAGATATATAGAATTATTATCTTTTTGAATATCCATTTATAAAAGAATATTGAGTTTATGAGATTATTTTTATAATTCTGTTTATTCTGTAAGTTTGTTTCTCTGTTTTTAATGTAACGGCACAAATGGTATCAGAGCCATAAAACCCATCAAATCCCAAAAGACTCGTAAGTTATACAAAATTTTTAATCTCATAAAACTGTATGGATCCTATAAGAGCTATAATAGATAGTTCATATACATTAAAGGTGTTTCAAAAGAAAGATATAAAAAATTTGAAAAAGGCGATTAAAAGTGACGAAAATAATATAAGAAATATAGAAATTGAATTAACACAAGAACTATTAGAAAGATCTATAGATACAACTAGGCTTGTCAAAAAAGCCCGCCCGGACCGGACCCGGTCAATCCGGTCCGGGTAAAACCCGGACCGCATGTATATAAATCCGGGTCCGGGTTTGAAATTCCCAAACCCGGGTATTTCCGGGTCCGGGTCCGGGTTCAACAAAAAAAAACCCGGAACCCGGACCGGACCCGGTTTTTTTAGTAAATTTTTTAAAAATAAATATATTATATATAAATATATAATTATGAATTTATAATATGTTGGATGTTATTTAAATTTATTGTGTGATTATTGTGTTGTTGAATTTAATTTATTTATTTTATATATAAATTAAATGAATTTAAGTTAAAAATTGGATGAATTTAGGTATTAGAAAGTATTGAAATAATTTTTATTTATCATTTGTGCAAAATTTGTATTGTTAGTGTGTTATATATTTGTATTTGACCATTTTCTTTTCTAAAATTTCAAATTGAATGAGTTTATTTAATTATTTTTTTTAAAATTTGTATTGTTAGAGAAATTAAAGAAAAAATTAAAAAAAATTAAAAAAAAACTTTTTAAATTATCACATCCGGGTTTTAAAAACCCGGATCAAAACCCGGACCCGGAAGGTGCCGGGCTCAAGCCCGGACCGTACCCGGAAAACCGGGTTTTAACCCGGGTCCGGGTTTTCATTTCTCTCATCCGGGTCCGGTCCGGGCAACACCAAAACCCGGACCGGACCCGGATTTTGCCAAGCCTAGATACAACAGGTAGTGAAATTTTAATAGAAAAGAAAATGAAGTTTATAGATGAATTTATAAAATTTTTAATATAATGGTATAAATCAGAAGCGGTATGAATCAACACGCATTCAATACAATACATGAATTAGTAGAAAGCATAGATCATATGATTCTCGGATGGGAAAATATAATAAATGTGTACATAAATCTAATAAATCAAAAAATAAATTTGATAGAACAAGAAAGAAGAGGAGTAACAAATTTAGGACCAAAAATTTATTCTGAATTTATGGACTTATACGAATTTGATAATCACTTACTAATGTTTAAGGAAATAAAGAAAACCTTAGAGAAAATAAGAAATAGATGTCTTGGAAGAAGACAAATGCATCCATGAGTGTAAAAAATAGAAAATAGGAGAAATTAAGAGGACTCGCATGAAATTTGCCAAAAGAAAAAGACAAAAAAACGTAAGATACATCTAACGTAACTTAGACACTCCCGTGTGTGTGTGTGGGGGTTGGGGGGCGGGGGGGGGAGTGTTAAGGAAGCACGTGTGAACAGCATGGTCAGCAATGTCGATGAAAGGAGAGGACGAAAAATCAGACGGCTTTCGTGACTTTCCTTGCACACGGCTTATTATTGTTTTTCATTTCAAGAGAAATTTACAATCCACTCACAGGCTCACAGCTCATCATTGAAAATCAAACATTATTTATTCAATCCTAATAATTTAACAATCTTATCTTAAACAATGCTATTCCAAAAGTGGAATAATTTAGAGTCTCTGTACATATTTTATATTTTTTATTTTAAATAATATAACATTTATAAATTAATTAATAAAATAGTACAACTAATTTAATTAAAATTTATAAATAGTTATTAATTATTTAATAAATAATACAACATTTTAAATAAAATGTAAAATAAAAAATTTAGATGTTCATCATTGTTTAATAATTTAACAACCTTATCTCAAATAACGTTATACCAAAAATAAAAAATAAAAAGTGCAATAAATTATTTTAATAATTCAAAAGTCTTAAAATTTGTTCGGTGCCACCGACCTTTCCACCCTCTACACAATTAAAATAGCTTATCTTCAACAGGAAACGGAAAGCCAATTATCCCGATGGCCGAGGGAGGCTCAAACTGCGAACCCAGAAATTATTACTATATATATTTTCTCTTTTAAAATTTAAAAATCTATTGAAAATCTAGAGTATTATTTCTCCAAACTTCCAGAGTTTCAGAGATAGAAGTATCTTTTTTCTTTAAATTTATCATAGCTGCCCCCACCTTGTGCGACAACCACCAAACCTATACATATATATTTTTTAAAAATATTGATACTTTCTATGTTCTAGATTTTGATTGGTCCTTATCCACTTAGATCTAAATTTAAATTTGCGATAGATATAACAGTTTTTGATGATATTATTGTCATGACCTGGTTTGTTTGTACTTACAGGTTTTCGGCATCCAAAGAACTTTATTTCTTTTTATTTTTACATAACAAACAGTTGGATCTAATTAGGGGACTGAGCCTTACCCCTTAAAATAACTATATTACTATAACAAACATTATATATAATTTATATCTAATTTAAGTGTTATACCTAGTAAAACATGTTAATAATTAAATAATATATTTAATTTATTAAGTGTAACTCTTAGGGCTTGTTTGAAATTACTTGAGTCTCAAAAGTTATATATGAAAGTTAAAAGTTAATTTTATTGTTTGGTATTTTTTTTTTTAGAAATCACTTTTGAAAAAATCACTTTATCTTACAATAGATTTTAAAAAATAAAGAAGGAGTAATTTCTCAAAATTTGATTTTAAAACCAAATAATAATATGTTGAGATAACTAAATAAAAAATAAAATTAATAATATAAAAATATTTATTTTAGTTATCAATTATTATGCATAAACAATATAAAATTTTTTTTACATACATATTTATAAATGTTTAAATAAATTTTATTCAACATTATATCTAATTTATTAAACACATTAGATTACTTTTAAAAATAATTTTTACCAATGTTTAACTGATTCTTTTTGCAGTTGATTATATTTATAGCATAGTTAATAACAATTATTTTAAAAATTACAATATAAATAAATTATAAATTGCATATAATTTACGATGACCCTGAAAAACAATAACAAAGAGCAAACTTTAAGGAAAAGGTAATCTCCAAGTTACATTTAGTGTACCTTAAAACCATTAAAAATATTATAAAAATAAATAACAAACAAGTGGGACAAGTAGACCAATCTCTACTTTTGTCTAGTTTCTTATGATTGTAAATTATAAAATACATGGGGCTTAAGAAAATTTATAACTTGAAAATTGCTAAATCGAGTGATAAGATGGCAATTGAAAAGAACTGAAGAGGTAGTCTTAGTCTTGGTTATTTATAACTAACTCACTATATTGGCCCCAACTAGGAGTGACAAAATGTATAACGAATCATATTCAAATTGAATCGTGAATGAATTGGGTTAAAATTCTGCTGACTCGGATTTGATTCGTTTATTTAACGAATTGAAATCTCAGGATTTGGATTCAATTAATTTATTAAACGAATATCCGGTTCAATTTATTTAATATGTTTAGTAGAATTAATAAAAAAAATCAAATTCAATTTAGATCCTTTCACAATTCCTTCATCCTATAGAGAATCGAATTGAATATAAATTCGTTTACAAAAATATAATTAATAAATAAAAATTAAGCAAAATAAAATAAAAAACTATAAATTTAACATCCTACAAAATACAATTTATTATCATTGATAATTACTATAATAGCCTCCAAACTTATAATTTATTTTCATGCATATTTAAGTATAAAAAATAATTTAATTAAAAAGTTTTTAAAAAAATGGATGATATTTGATTCGTTTATAACCTATTTATTAAAAGAATCCTAAACAAATAAACGAATCAATATCCTAAAACCTGAATTCGATTGGTTTAGTTAGCAAATCGAATCGAATTCATCTATTTATTAGAAGAATCAAAATTTTCAAACTTAAACTCATTTATTTTGCATTGAATCGAATAAATAAATTCTAACCCAGATTGCCACCCCAAAATCCCCAGCTAAAGGGAAAAAAATGCATGTAATAACATAAAGGACTGCATTGAAAGTTTACGAACGTAAACAGTGGAGTTAGACCTTAGTCTCTAAACCAAAAGTCCTTGTTCGAGAATTGAATGTGATAGTGAAATCTAAACAACATTCATATATATGCAGTAGTCTGTTTAAATCGAGCTTATATAATTATAGTGCTATTATACTATACAATATGTCAATATGTGGTATTTGTTGAGGGAAGGGGTAGGAGTTGGACGCAAGATTACTTGGTCATAAATTCGAAAAATTAGTCTATCAGATAGAGATATTTATGATCTATGAAACTGGTAAGTTAGCCATTATTTTTTACGGTGACTCTTTTTTACAATATGAAATAAATTCAGTTTTTATAACTTCTTACTATGTAATTTAATTTTGGATAAATTTTTTTTGGATCTGTTACTGTGAAGTTGTGTACTATTGTCTAATATGTAAGGTAGCTAGAATGACTTTCATTCTCCCTCTCCATATAATCGATATATACACTTGAAGATCATTAATAATTTGACCAATTATAGTGTAGCTAGCACATTGTCTTTGAACGGTCAACAAACAAGTTACCTATATTGCAAGTATTTACAGCCTGGCTGCTTTCAAATTGAGCCGACATTACCACAAAAAAATAATGTTTGGGATACCAACGTTTGAGTTTCACTTTTGTTCGAATGTTATGTGTTACTTATTTATTAAGTGATGGATTTCATAACTAATAAAATTATTTAACTATCATCTAATAAATTAATGCCACCTCAATTATGAATCAAATATATGTCAGGATACCTAACATTGCTCTACTTCAAAAAGATCCATAAGAATATGTCCTATGTATCATCAGACCCGTCTTTATAATTGCAATTTTATCCTTACAAAGAATTACCAAAAAGAGCATATTTGTATGTATGTATGCAAATGTGAATGTATATAGTATAAGAGATTCTCTCAAACATCAATTTGATAGATATTGCTGCAGTTATCTTGCGCAGAACATACATTCTTCATTTTTATATATATGGTCACTAGTTAATGATGGATGTTTGGCTTTGTTAGAGTACTTTTAGATAATATCTTGTGTGATCTTGTTAAGTACGCTACCTCTTGGACGGAGGAAGCTAAGGAAATATAATAGTGCTATAATTTCTTGTGGTGGTTAATTTCTGAGATAAGAGAAGTTAAGACTCTCGGTAATCTTCTTTTTTGGAGTACTTATTACATTTGCCCTTTGAAATCCTTAAGGATATAGAGAATAGCAAAGAAAGCATCAAATAAGAAAGAAAGGAGAATGAGGACCACAATTACCTTAGGCAATACTAAGTTCCATGATTTGTCTTTCTCTCTCCAAATTGTTTTGTAGCCTTGGTGCGAGAAGGCTTCTAATGCACTCGTGACAGCTCATCCACAATTCCAACTAATCATTTTCTTTTCCAAGCAGGATTGATAGCATTTCAGTTAGTGGTCCTAAGGAGACCAATAGGGATGGGATCACACTACGTTACGTTAAACATAACGTACACACACTCACAACAATAGTAACAGGTCACATCTTGTTACTGTTGTTGTGAGTGTGTGTATGTTACATTTAACGTAACATAACACAGGCCATAAGGATGACAAGGACCCCAAGGATTAAGGGCACCTGACTCCTCTAAGTTACCCAGGATCCCACAAAGAAATGTCACCTATCAGGTGGTCCTAATTCCCACCAAACTTACCAATGGGCATTTGGTTCAATGGAAGAAGTCTTGCACTTACAATGTTGAGTGTAAGGGTTCGAGCCTCCATAAGAGCATTATGGATGTTAATTTCAGTTCTTCCTCAATTATCAATTAATTGATTAGAGACAGTCTCTCCCTTACGAAATATGAGTGGGAGTAGGCACCCCTCGAATATTAAATAGGGTTTAAAGTATTTGGGCAAGTGCTTCAATGGGTTAATGTATGGCGGTGGTCCTAATTGTTTAGTACGATTGTAAATATTGTAATTATAATGTCTGATGTAATATCAGTAACAATTTATATATAACAGAATAAAAAACAAAAAAATAAAAAAACTCCCACCAAACTTAAAAGAAACTACTAATCGAGGAGTTACAGACGTCAAACAAAATAGAAACATCTCAAGGCTTTTATTTGAATGTAATGTCCACACATCATTATGGCCCAACCTGAAGAGGGGCTAGACTAACCTGCTTCTTCCTCGTGTCCAAATGGACTTAAGGACGCCCTCAGGGCACTCTGTATAAAAGGTCATTCTAATATAAAGAGAAAATTTTGACTTGCTCTGTAGTGACCAAAGGGACTAATCATTTTCACTAGTCTAACTTGACTAGCTGAGTGCAATCGTTGGCTAACTCGACATTGACTTCTAATAATGTTTTCTTTTACACGTCGCTGAGGCACCTATCCCATCATAAATGCTTTAAGAAGAAACCATTTTCTTGTCCCTTAATCACCTCATAAGGCGAATCTTCTTTAATGTTTTAGCTCAAAAAATGGGTTAATGTACATCCTAGGTTTCTATAAGTTTTATCTTAAATAAGATGATATTTATCAATTAGGTTGTAAGACAATACATTTAATTTACTTAGATATTTTATGAAGAATTAACAATCATTCAATAAATGACACATTATTTAAGATAAAATTTGAAATAAAAAATTTAAAATGTGTATCGTTACTCATGAAAATATACCATCACTAAGATTATTGTACCATTACCATTAATTATCTTGTGTGATCTTGGGTTTTCAACACATAAGATCTGAAGAATATCAAGAGTAATTGGGAACAAAATTGGGTAAAATATATATTAGTATGTCCGGATATAAATTTGAGACTGCTTCTATAATTTCAACCGTCTGATTAATTTGAAGGCCAAGATTGCTTTAATCTGACAATGTTGACATGCTGCAACAATCTATATCATATGATCTCTTATAATTTATTACTTATTTATCTGTTTGGTTGGCAGCCCATTGTCATCATACTCGTCATCGTCGTTGTCTTCATCGTGTTTGTCGTTAGCTATCCTGTGTCGTCGTTAGCTATGTCTGTCACACAGCTCCGATTTTGATTTATTGCTTATTAATGGAATTATCATTATTAATTATTTATATTTTAATTATTATTCATTATTATTGTTATTAAAATTTATTAATGTTCTTCTTCTTCATTTTTATTATCAATGATGATACAATTATAAATTCTTGTACAAAAAAATATGATATTAATAATGAAAATATAAAATAATATAAATAAATTATGTGGGCCAAGCAATATTTAATTTAACTAATTTTATCATGCCACATCAATTTATAGAAAAATAAATTTGTACAAGAATTTGTGGCTATATCATTACTCTATTATTATTATTGTTATTTTTTATTCATAATGTTATTATTAAATTTATTCTTATTATTAATATAATTATCAAAGGACAATAATTAACAAATGACATTTTAGTACATTATAGTAGTTCATTCTGATTTGAAGACAAAATAAGTACATCATCAATGGAAATGAATCTCATTCTAATTTCGATTCTTACATTTTAAGTATAATTTATTCTGATTTTTATTCCTAATTTTGATTCCAACTCATTCTCATTTCAGTTCATTTCGATTCTGAAAAGATTTGAGAGGAAGAAGTTGTTTTCCTTATGCATCCGTCAAGGATATATATTTACAACGAAAATAGCTACTAATCTTCCTAAATTTGAATACAAGTACAACTAAGGATAAAGCCTAACTAACGAATATTCAGCTAGATATATATTTACCAATTCAAACTGATAACTAACTCAGTTACAAAGATATACATTATCTCTAATACCCTCCCTCAAGTTGGAGCGTGAGGATCATGAACGCCCAATTTGCGAAGAAGAAACTCAAACTGATCTCGACCCAAAGCTTTGGTTAGAATGTCTGCCAACTGTTCATGGCTTCGAACATAAACTATTTTGATCATACCAGTTTGTATCTCATCACGAACAAAATGGCAATCAACTTCGATGTGTTTGGTGCGCTCATGAAAAACAGGATTTGCAGTTATATGCATTGCGACTTTGCTATCACAAAACACTCCAGCAGATTGATCATGATGCATTCCCAAAGACAATAACAGACCTTTAAGCCATTTCAATTCACAAATCGTTGCAGCCAAAGAACGATATTCTGCTTCAGCTGATGAGCGAGAAACCGTATGTTGTTTTTTGGTCTTCCATGAAATCGGAGAGCTCCCAAGAAAAATGAAATAACCTGTAAGTGATCTCCGAGTTAATGGGCAACCTCCCCAATCCGAATCGCAATAAGCTTTCAGTTCAAGATTACAATCAGCTTTGAGTAGAATGCCTTGTCCTGGACTACCTTTCAAGTATCGTACTATGCGCAAGGCTGCCTCCCAATGCTCCTTCCGTGGCTGTTGCATAAATTGTGCTAAAATATGCACACCATAGGACAACTCAGGTCGAGTTAAGCTCAAGTAAATCAATCTTCCCACCAGCCTTCGGTACTGTCAGGGTCTTGCAGTAAATCACCTTTGGCTAAAGCGAGATGATGATTTTGCTCCATAGGAAACTTCGAAGGTTTAGCATCCAACAATCCTGCTTCATTAATGATATCTAAAGTATATTTTCTTTGACACAAGAAAATCCCTTCAGCATTTCTAGCTACTTCAACACCTAAAAAATACTTCAAAGCACCTAAATCTTTCATGTGGAAACATTAGCTCAAGTACGATTTGAATTCATTGATCAAATGCATTTTGTTTCTAGTTATAATAAGATTATCCACATACACTAATACAGCCAATTGTATCTCATCTCGCATCAAAGTAAACAAGGAATAATCAAACTGTGACTGAAGAAAACCATATTGTTTTAGAACTTCAACCAATTTTGCAAACCAACAACGTGGTGCTTGTCGTAAACCATAAAGTGACTTCCTCAACCAACATACTGCTCCGGGCTGGTTAGTGTGAAATCCAGGAGGCATCTTCATGTAAACCTCTTCGGCTAAGTCGCCATGGAGAAAAGCATTATGAACATCCATTTGATGAAGCCTTCATCCTTTAGCTGCTGCCACAGAGAGAAATGTGCAGACCGTAACCATTTTCGCTACTGGTGCAAAGGTTTCATTGTAGTCAATCCCTTCAACTTGGTTGTTGCCAAGAATTACCAATCGTGCCTTGTATCGTTTAATGGTCCCATCAGAATTATACTTAATTTTGTACACCCATTTGCTGCTTATTGTTTTTTTCCCTGGTAAGTCAACAAGAGTCTATGTGCCATTTTTTTCAAGTGCATCAATCTCTTTTTGCATAGCTTCTCTCCATCGGACATTTATAACTGCTTAATGGTAAAATTTTGGCTCAATGTTGGTTGTGATGGCTGCCAAGAAAGCTTGATGACATGGTGAGAACTTTGTGTAATCAACATATTTAGCTAAGTCATAGGACATACCTGAGAATGATGATGGTTTGGCTGAACTTGCAGAGGGGCTGTCGCTTTGAACCGCATAAGTCACACAGTCCTTCAGCCTTGTAGAAACTTGCTTGGAGCGAAGTCCACGTCCAAGTGCCGTCACACCTTCTATTGTTTCTATGTTCTTCATTTGAGGTTCAACTGTTGTACCTCCCTCCCTTACGTCGGCATTTTCATTCTGCACACAATCCAAATGCTCATGAGCTTCATGAACATGATCAGGCTGCTCCTTTTCTTTTTCGTTTGTCCGACCATTTACCTCTTCTTCAAAGTAATCATCTATTTGAGATGGTATTGAATTATGCTTGTAGATTTGAACATGATCTGGAGCGTGATCAGCTGCAAATGGAAACCCATCTTCACAAAATACAATATCTCGAGACACAAAATACTTTCTTGTTTCTAAATCAAACAAATGCTAACTTTCTGTCCAAATGGATAACCCATAAAGAGACATTTACGGCTTCGACTAGCAAATTTATCATTCTCACGATTCAAGTTCTTTGCATAACACAAGCAACCAAATGTACGAATTAAGCGATAATCAGGCAAGTGACCATATATCATTTCATAAGGTGTCTTTCCTCCTAGTAACTGAGAAGGAGTACGATTAATCAGATATCCAACAGTTAAAACACACTCTCCCCAAAAACTGATTGGTAAGTTGGCCTGAAATCGCAAAGCTCTAGCCACATTTAGTATATGTCGATGCTTTCTTTACACTCGTCCATTCTGTTGGGGCGTTCCCACACATGAAGTTTGATGTATTATCCCTTTGTTAGAAAAATATCCCTTCAAACTGATGAACTCACTACCATTATCACTTCTAACTATCTTAACATTCTTATCAAATTGTCGATGAACCATAACAACAAAATTTGGCAAAATATTTCCAACTTCAGTTTTATCTATCAACAAATATATCCATACACATCTCGAAAAATCATCAATAATCGTAAGAAAGTAAGATGCATTACAAGAACTAGAGACTCGATATGGTCCCCACAAGTCACAATGAATCAATTCAAATGCTTCATTAGCTCTACTGTCACTAGAACAAAATACTTCTCTCGTTTGCTTAGCTTTAAAACAAGCATCACAAGTTTTATTTGAACCTAATTGGATCTTAATTCCAGAAATTAAACCTACAACTTTTGAAGATGGGTGCCCCATTCTTCGATGCCAAAGATCGCATGAATCCAATATCCGAGTTTGAAGTGCTTGGACTGGTGTTTCCTTCTTGAAATAATAAAGCCCCCTGCATCGTTCACCCGCTCCAATCACCATCCTCGAAGTGCAGTCCTATATCAAACAAAGCTTATTAGTGAACAACACATTACATTTTGATTCATCAACTAATTGTGATACTGAGATTAAATTGCAATGTAATCCTGGAGCATGAAGAACATTGTCTAATCGAATATTCTGTCCCATGCGAATCAATCCTTTTTGCAATGCTAGCACATGTTCTCCATTAGGCAGGCCAATTGGACAGCCTAAGATATGGTTTAAGCTAGATAGACAACTCGAATTTCCTGTCATATGCTGCGTGGCGCCGGAATCAATTATCCAAGTAAAGTTTTCCTTACCAGTCACCTTCTCATTATTCCTTGATTCTGAGCTGCAAGTGTTCAACAAACTCATAATTGCCGCCCATTGTTCATTCGTCAGCCCTTTAGGAGTAGCGTAATCCTTTGTTTCAGTAGTGGATTCTTCAATTACTTGGGCTGTATTAACTCGTGCGCCATTCCGTCATCTTCCTGACATCCTGCCATGACCTTTTCCTCCATTCTGTCTTCCTCGACCTGAACTAGACATTTTAGGTCGATCACCCCACCAATAGGGATATCCAATTATCTGAAAACATCCCTCAGCATCATGCCCTTCGCGATTGCAATGTTTACAAACGACACTTCTATCTTTGTTTCCTGATTTGGATTGAACCATAAAGCTAGCAGTTTCGTTGTTAATCTCTTTTTTCTTGGAAATATTTCGAACCCTTTCTTCTTGGCACATCAAGGAATATGCCTTGCTCACACCAGGCAACGGAGTTGTGCTCAAAATGTTCGATCTCACTGTTCTATATGCATCGTCTAACCCCATCAGAAATTGATGAAGTTTTTCGTCTTCTCTTTTCTTTGTTATTTCAGCTACTACATTACACTTACAACCCCCACACTTGCACGTAGAGATCGCATCATAATTCGCCAGTTCTTCCCACAATTGCTTCAATTTGGCATAGTAACTCATAAGTGAGAGTCCTTGCTGTTTGCAATTTGCTAATTATGTCTTCAATTGTTGCACTCGTGCACTATCTGTCACTGAGAAACATTCTTTCATGTCTTCCCATAAATCCTTTGCAATCTCCCTATGTGTCAAAGTAGATCGCACCGTTGGCTCAATCGTGTTCATCATCCATGATATAAGCATGGAATTTACTGTCCACCAGTCTTCTAATGCATCAGAATCTTCATCTGGCTGTGCTATAGTTCCATCAATGAATCCGAATTTCTTCTTGGCTTTGAGAGCAGTTCGGATTGCTCTAGCCCATTCATCATAATTATCCTCTTTTAATTGTACTTGGGTGATTATATTTCCAGGATTATCATTGGCATATAAGGTGTATGACGACACAATTTTCTTTCCATCTCCTTCCTTTTTTTTTTTTAGTTGACAGAGGTTTGAGGCTCTGATACCATGAAAAGATTTGAGAGGAAGAAGTTGTTTTCCTTATGCATCCGTCAAGGATATATATTTACAACGAAAATAGCTACTGATCTTCCAAAATTTGAATACAAATACAACTAAGAATAAAGCCTAACTAACGAATATTCAGCTAGATATATATTTACCAATTCAAACTGATAACTAACTCAGTTACAAAGATATACATTATCTCTAATAGATTCTACCCATTTCGATTACTGATTGGTGATACATTTTAAGTAAATAATTTATTCTGATTTCTATTCTTTATTTCGATTCCAACCCATTTTGATTTCAGCTCTTTTCGATTCTACTACATTTCGATTACTGATTGGTGGATGTATCATTAGTGCCTTCGTTCATTCTCATCGTAAGAAGTGAATAAGGAGATATTCAGCATAGAACAACTGCAAATTCAACAAAATAATTAGAAGTCAATCTAGAACTAAATAATCGAACTTGCGTGAATTTGATTTCGAATTCAAACATTAAATTAAATAGATCAATCACACTTGCCTTCCAAACGAACAAGTAAAAAGAATATGCAGATGCATTATTGGAGAGATCCACAGTTTGAGCACGAAGCCACAATAAGAAAGCAAGTGTGGAGTGGCCAATTATCTACACGATAAAAAATGTCCTAAATAAGTGATCTAAAACACATTTCGACAACATATACAAAGCAAAATTTGTTGTTGAAAGTAAATTCAGTTCTTACACTGACAAGCTTGCCTAACTGGAAAGACGAAGAAGCTCCAACTATGACAGCAACTCCATATGCACAAAAGAGCGAATAAACACAAAGCCGAAGTACCTTTTGAGAAGACAAAACACATTATGCTGTCGAAGGATAAAAGTGTAATGGTAAAAGAACCCCAACAATATTTTGTTTTCATTTTTGTTACTATTGTAATGTTTAGATGAAATTAATGGATAATTAAAAATTAGAGGTCTAAACGGTAAAAGGGGGGGGGGGGGGGGGGAAGCAACTTAAGCGTTATTTTTCCTGACATATTTACTAATTTACTCACATTTTCTTTCCCAAACTTGGAAGATATTGACTGAAAGCCAAATTGTTTATCGCCATCCTCGTCGGGTATATCCTGTTAAAAGTTCAAAACAAGTTATAGAAAATGGAAATAATTTGCAACACACACAAACACTCACAATTTGTGAATTACCTTGAGGAGTGACATTACAGCAGAAATGGTACTGATGAAAGCGGCCGCAAATACCAATGGTCTCGTAATTACGACCGGTCTACCAAGCACATATTTCTGTATAGATGTACATAACACACTTTAGGTGAAAAAAACCCTAAAGAAAAAGTAGAAAAATTAAATCATTTTCTTTAACTGCAACAATTAAATAAAATTTAGTCAATTTGTTAAATAATATAATCAATTGTATTATACATGATATTTTACTATTTTATCTTGATAGTTGTTTGATGTTGGGAATATGAGTAACTGCAATTATTTAATTAATTAAATAATCTTTATCACGATTAATTAAAAAATTAAATGCAAACTTATGAAAAAAGTAAGGGAATTGTCATAATCTTTCCATTAATTCTGAAAAAAATTTAGAATTAATTCAAAAGTTTAAATGCTACACACACACACACTTCTTATTATGAAAAATAGTACAAAAAGTTATGAAAATTCCCTTACTTTTTCCCATAATTTTGATTTTCAATTAATTATGATTAAAAAATTAGTCAACTAATTAAATAATTAAAAGTTACTCATATTTCCAACATCAAACTATCAAAGGTAAAATAGTAAAGTTAGTAAAAAATTGACATTCTAGAAGGTTTGATGTACTTTAAAATATCGGAAAATTTCATTTGTTTCATCAAATAAGCATAGGTATCCTCATTTTTCCCAACTTCCATGACATTAATATTTTAAACTTTTGGAGAGCAATCTTTCTCTGTGTAAGACAAATTTAACAGTCGATAAAATGAATGAACTTTAAAGCTAATTTTGAAGTAAAAAGGTAGATAGCCAATGAACTATTGGTAATGTCAAGGGGTTTTTGTGTGGTCAGAAACATGACGAAAACATAGTTAATTTTGTAAATAAGAGAATTTTGGCCCGTTTTCCTGTTTTTATTTATGATTTCTTCTCATCAAAGATTCTCTTTTCCAACAATAATGTAATTCTATTTCACTTATAATCATTCAATTCGTAGTGTGTATTTGTTTCCACATCCCTTTCTACTAATTAGACTAAATACTATCACCTCAAAACCCACGATCAAATTATAAAACGAAAGCATGTAATTAACAACTCTGAATCATGTCATTAAGGTTCATTATGTTCCTTCGTTACTTGTCATTTTCTCTACTAACAAAACTAAATACTATCACCTCAAAACCCACGACTAAATTATAACATGAAAACATGTAATCAACTGCTCGGAATCATGTGATTAAGGTTCATTATGTTCCCTGATTACGTGTCATTTTCTCCTTTTTCTTCTTTTTTAACCATTCTTTGTACTGCCAAATTTTACCACAAAAAAAAAAATATTGCTCTAGATCGGACAAAATCCCATAATTAACATGATATAAGAATTTATATATACCTGGAAGTGTATGAAGAAAGAAAATTGGTATACAAGTCCGAACACAATAACCATGCACATTCCAGCTAGAAATGGATTTGTCTTCCATCTAAGAAAGGGAAGCTGCAAGATTGGGAAGTACCAGTTAAATGAACTTGTGCAAGTGAATGCAAAGTGCTCTACCATAGTACTAGTAAATTTGCTTGAGTTCTCTCAAACTGAGACACATAAATTTATAATCTATTCTTTTTCGAAAGATGTGAATATATATCTCGAATCACTTTAAGCACTTACGTCGACGGAATAAGCAGTTCCAAGTAGAAACCACACAAAGAGGCCAAAGATAAGCGGTGGAGATTGAAGGCTAAGCGCGATAGCCAGGCTCTGAAAATTGAGATCAACGAATTAATTAGAAACTAAAGACAGATTTTGCAATGCTAAATGTTAATGTCACTAATTAACATGAAGGTCGCGTTAAAAGCCAGGGGGAGAGAATGGAAGAAACTACTTACAGTCAAAGAAAATATTAAAGTGATTGCGAGTCCAGTTCCCATTGATAAGTCACCGGAAGCTAGTGGGAGTCCAGGCTTGTTAACCTTTGGCAATAATGTCAAGCTTGATTAGTGGCAAAGTAGCTGAAAAGTTTGAAGCCATAAAACAAGTATAATATGTGCCAGTCTCAACCAATATTTCCTGGAATAGCCCAGAGCCCAACCCAATTTAGATTTTTAAGGGCTTTCATTTTTCTTTTTTCAAACGTTAAGAAGTGATACCATCAGCACCCCCCTGAAACTCTCATAAAACCCCTATTCTAAGAAAATTCCATGAAATAATTTTAAAAAATCATTATTCTATCTTAAAATGCTTTATTTACAAGTATAAATTTTGTTCTTCTTTTAATAAACCCCACGATTGAGAGATATCTTTCCTTCATGCATAATTATGTTCTTTTTTTTATTTTTTTTATCCAATAAGAATTCTAATGATTTGGTATTTAAAAACTCAATCAAAATCCAAATACTACATTGTAAAGTTCATTCTCTTCATTTCTCATCTTTCAGAAAAAAAAACTATAGCATACTTAATCAAATTCAATATCAATGAATGATATTTTATTCTCAATTATTCTTTTGAGCGAAGAACAGATACTCATATTCCTATATGCAAAAAATATATAATTAATTAATGTAAGGTATTTCCATTTAATTAATTTGTATTTTTGTTGGCTTCTCTAAAATACAATTTATATAAGTTTTTTGGTGCTGATAATGAATATTGTCAAATTGAACTCCGAAACTTCATGGGGTAAGGAAGAGTTCGTAATTTATGCGATAAAAGTACTAGTCTTTGGTAGATTATGTTGCTTACTATTTTTTTTTAGTTGTTTAAGGACTTTTTTTTAATCGTTTATGTTGCTAAGGATTTTTATGGAATTAAAACAAATATATTAAAATTTCTAGTTATGTGGTCAAAGGAAAGGGGTTCGATGAGAGTTTTCAAGGGTACGTGCTAATAGCTCCACCCATTTTCATTTTTTTTAAATTTTTAATTTTAATCACCACAAAAAAATTACATTTAAGAACATTTACAAGAATAGTTAAATTAAATCCTGGTTCATTTTTTTAAATTTTAAATCTTTCTCAACAACAAATCTATCTTTGCAAAATGTATGCTTATAATATAAAATTTTTAATTATTTGTTTTAAGGATTTCAGGTCAAAATCCTTTTTATCAATGGTTATTTAACTTTTACAAAATTGGAGACGGAAACAAAAATTCAATAGGTTAGCACAAGTATTTTAAAAATCTTTGTTATCAACTTCTTTTAACTCAACAAACCAATTAAGTGGACTATTACTAAGCCAAAAGAAAATATAATAATGAAAGGAGTTTAATTGAAAATTTAAGATATAAATAAGCTAAAAAGAAATTGTCTTCGAATCTGAAATATATTTGTTAGTAGTCAACATGAAATAAAAATCCAAATAATAATTAAAAAAAGTTCTGAACATATTAAAGTGTTTAACTGTAACTCTATTTGTCCTTTTATATAATTTTTAATAAATATAGATTTACTAACGGAAAAGTGGTGTAACTTGATGAGAATTTTAGAGGGTGCTAATAGTTTCATCCTATTTTTTTTCGTAAAGCTCAATTGGGCCCGCTCATGCAGAATCCAATTTAGGTGATTTGTTGTTAAATTTAATATGTTACCTGATTTATTGCTCACTTTATTACTAAAATTTAGATTATTAGCCACAATCCAAACAACAACTGTCTTTACTAAAATATCTAATGAAATACCTTGTCAATTTCAACATCGGCCACCTGATTTACAGTCCCTACATAATTGTTCATCAGTACTGCGGAAAACAGGGCCTGAAATGTCAAGAAAGATTTAATGTTAGCCAAAATAGCATTACAAGTAGGTGTCCTCTCTATTACCCAAAATTTACCTTTAAGAATTCCATGAAATATTTTGGAGTCAAATCAGCAAAGCTTTGCAGTGGCAGAATGGCAATTGATGTTATCCCAAAAATCTGGTACATAGAATTCGGGAAAAGAAAAAATTGTGTCATGCAATCTACAAAAAAAACTTCACATCATTTTTTCTGAAGAAATATAGTAGTTAACAAGTGTGTTGCCGCCTAAAAATTGGACACAACAAGATGGAACTCACAGTGCCAATCATAGCGAAGGGACGAGTAAAAACATATAATGCATGTAATTTCTTCAGGAGAACATCCCGAAAGCTCGTCGAGTTAATATCATCCTCATTGTTTGATGCACAACCTTCTTGTTGTAATGTGACAGCAACGCGGTATTTGTTGAACGGTTTACAATTTCTGCTACTTGTGTTTTCATTGTTTCTGATTTTATTGCTCGAATAAAATGAATCACTTTGTGTGCATTTGATAGCGTAATTCTTGCTTTCACTTTTGTTCAAGCCGCCATGCACTTTTGTCAACGGCAATTGAAGTGTTTTGACGCAACCTGAAATAGTCAAAACATAACAAATAATCTAGAGCTGGCAGAACAAAAACTTTAAGGGGATATATATATATATATATATATTTTTTTTTCTTTTAAAAGATAAAAGGGGCTGAGCAAGCCTAAATACATTTTTTTCCTCCTTTACCACTCTCAAGAATCAAACCCGGATTTTGGTAGAGGCTACAGATTCACTGCAACCAACCCGACCACGCCCTTGAGGGGGATATATATATTTGTCTTTCTAAATTTATAAAATGATTAATAATAATTTCCCAAAATTAAAGTGAATAAGTAATATTGTTTCACTATCCATTTGTTTAATTAATACCACCTCATTTGAGATGAAATTTATGATAAAAATTTATAGTGTTTAACACTACTCATTTGAAATATGTCATAAAGTAAAATCTAAAAATTGCTAAACTTTCAAACAGAAACCCATAATTTTAATGATTTATAATTAGTTGATAATTTTATCGTAAAGAGGCCAATAGAATCTCATATTTCTCCTTAAAAGTCTAAACACAAAAAAATTAAGGGGAGACTACAGGGAGTTGTAATCTAAAAGTAGTGCTAGAAAATCCTAAAAACTTCATCTAAAATATTATGATATTCATCAAGTGGATGATGTGATAATATAATTAGTTCAGTTAAAATTTGTAAAAATCTATCAATCACTTAGTAAAAGGCACATTACATGTCTTATTATTTAAAATAAAATTTTGCAATGCAATTTGAGATTTCTATCATCATAATATTATAGTGAGTAAAATATAAATGACTCCTTTTATTTTTTTTAAAGTAAAACTTTTTTGGAAAGATATAAAAGTATTTTAATGTCCATTTTATTATATTTGAATACAATAGAGTCAAATCCTTATATAAAAATACATCCTTTATGAAAAAAAATATCATATGAATTGTTTAGTAGGGTAGCAAAAAGGCCAAGAGTTAAAAAAAATTGTATATAAAAAAATGAAAATTGTATTAGAATAAAGCTAATTGACAAAAAAGTTAAAAAAAAAAAAAGGGAATGAGAAAAACTCATGGGGAAGCGATAGACTAACCAGCATGTGGCAAAGGATAGTAGTACTTTGGAGAGAAGCTTGAACTCGAATGCATTTGAAACATGATTTCCACTCTCTTAGACTCTATTCTACTATTTTGCAAATGGTTATTTCAAACACTCAATAAATAGGCCAGTGCTATGCGGATGACCACTGCAATCGGCAACCCACTGAAAAAAAAAAAATACTGTGGCAACTCGGAAAACGACAGAATTTGATTTAGTCAAAATAAAAAAAATCATAAAGGAAAGAAAATGATAAGATAGTTCGAAGAGTTGAAGGTCTTACTGTGGCAAGTGGCAACTGAGAAAAATGACAGAATTTGATTTAGTCAAAATAAAAAAAAAATCATAAATGAAAGAAGATGATAGGACAGTGTGAGGGGCGAAGGCAACAAGTGGAGGTGGGTATTAACACATTTTCCTTCGACGTGGTTGGAAATTAAACGGCTTATTACCAATTCGCGTTGAATATTAAAATCTACAAAACAATGAAATGATAATTAATGGTATGGGACACACCGTTTATCCGCAAATTTTGCATCATCCATAGATAGTGACACGGCGTAATAAATAGCAAATTTAGTCAAGTTTCAATGAAAATGGTCAGATCTTTGAATGATTGGTCAATAGTTTTTATTTTAAAAAATACGTCTATGTGAAGACAAAACACCGACCCCTGTTTTGGCTTCTCATGAGTGCACATGCAAAGGGGAGAGTCAAGAGTTGAAGCGAACGGAAAAGGGGGGAGATGTCACCACAGACTTCTGAGATCCGCGCTGCCCACCTATGATTGAGAGCCCGACCAATAGTGTGCTAATTCCAGGAGCTAAAGGCTATTAAAAAAAACATTGGAAAGAAGACCATCTTTGAATGATTGGTCATAGTTCTGATTTTAAAAAATACGTCTATGTGAAGACAAAACACCGACCCCTGTCTTGGCTTCTCATGAGTGTACATGCAAAGGGGAGAGTCAAGAGTTGAAGCGAACGGAAAAGGGGGGAGATGTCGCCAAAGACTTCTGAGATCCGCGCTGCCCGCCTATGCTGACTGAGAGCCCGACCAATAGTGTGGTAATTCTAGGAGCTAAAGGCTATTAAAAAAACATTGGAAAGAAGACTTTACAAGTCTTCGCACAAGTAGAATTCTATTTCCATTTTTTTTTACTTCACTGGTCTTCTCAAAGAATACTAATAAGTCATCTCAATTTTAGTCTTTCAAAGAATACTAGTGGTCATCTTAATTTTTACTCAATAACTGAATTCTATTTTCTTTGAAAAATCAAACAAGATGTATTTCAAAAACACTATGCTTATCCGTGTAATTTATGTTCTCTGCGTGCCTGTCAAACTTTAAGAAAATTAAATGTATAATAAACATTTCAAAACAAAGGAAAAAAACTATAATCAAACTAAAAAAAAATTGAAAATATCACAAATATCGGCTGAGATTAATTATATGTTGGGCTAAGAAGATAAGCTTGAATCTTTTATATGATATTAGATCATGTACTCACTCTACTTTTTAACGTGACAATCACTTAGGTCTTCTATATTAATAATTACTGTGGCAATCACTTAAGTCTTCAATATTAATAATTAAGATATAGAGATAGATTAGACATTTTACACTCTAGTAAATTTGACAAATATTTAAAATAGCTTTGAGCATGAGTTGAGGATATGATCTTCTACATGAATTAGCAGACAAATAATACTAGCGGAGGATCTTTTCATGTTAACAAGTTATGAAAATATTAGATATTTTAATATGAAAATTGTCTTAAATGAAAAATTAGGAAGAAAAATAAAGAATAAAATGTAAAAAACAAATAGACAAAGAACGAAACATAAAAGCATAAATAAACAAATTAAAGGAAAAACTAACTGCCCACATCTAGATTTTAATTTCTAAGTGAAAAACAGACCAAACATAAGCGCTCTTATTAAAAAAAATAAAAAAAAATATTATTATAACATAAAAGAGTATATGATAGTGATAGAAGTTTTTAGGATTGAATTTGCTGATTAGAACGACAGGAAGCTTTGCCGTTTCGAATTAGAGAAGCACAAGCAAGGCACGTGGTTCTTTAATGACGTGTGAAGTTCGATACGAGACAGTCACGGCATATGCACCTCACGAGCAATTCTAGGCAAGCTTCTGGGTTTGCTATAAAAGCTGTTAGACAGCTGATTCTGGTGTGGCATTGAGAGAAATCCAGAGTCATTGAGAGAGAGAGAGAGAGAGAGAGCTTATGAGAAGAGAGCATTCTTATTCTTTGTAGTGAGCTATGTTATCTCTGTAACAAAAAACTTGAATCAATCAGCTAAACTGATCAATCTATTCCTCTCATTTGTGTAGGTCAATGTAAATTAGCTGAACCATGTAATTGACAGTGTCTTGTGATTTCTCGACATTTTGTTTATCTTTTGATTGTTACTGCTTTAATCGTTATTCTGTTCACCTTTAGATTCACAATTAGCTTATCAGATCACCTTTAAAGCATCTTCTTGTATTTGAATTGAAGATCTTGGCCAGTAGTTTGTGAAGCTTGTGTCGAGTGCTTCTGAATCACTACATTATTGAATTCAAATTGTACTTATCATTAATCATACGATTTTTCTTAATCTCAGTTATTGATAAATGGATTAAAGTTCTCTCTTAATATGAATTTCTCTTAAGCAAAAATCCATATGTTGGTTGGTAGTTAATAAATTTATAATACAAATAAGTTATATTCTATCTATACACTATTACTACATGACATATGACATAAGATTATTAAAAGCTCAAAAGTGCTAAGATCAAAAGAAAATCCTAATCCTTAATAAAGCATGTGTTCACAACAGCAACAAAAGCCCTAATGGTGAAAATCAGAAAGATAAAAATTTAGTAATCAGTTATTTTTTTACCACTCACTAAATCAATAATATTGACAAGTAAAAAAAATAAAAATAAAAATAAATATTGACCAAGAAAGATAAGAATTCAGTAATCAGCTATTTTTTTTGCCACTCACTAAATCAATAATATTGACAAGTAAAAAATAAAAAATAAAATAAATATTGACCAATAATTCAGTGCTTAATGAAAATTCAACTAAGTATTGAATCCTAATTCAAATAGGAAACACAAAATAATACTAACAAAGTAAAGAATCCAGGAAAAATAATAACTATAAAGCTTAATTTAAAAAAAAAACACAAAATATCTCCCAAATTGAGCCTGCCCCTAACTTTTTCCCTTATTCATAAGGTAAAATGTTAGTCTCACTGAAATTTCTCATTCTGAGAGTAATTTTCTTTTCTTTTTTCTTTTTAATTCCGATTTAATTATACACCTTTCCATTTCAATCTATTTCTTTACAATATTGTACTGAAAAAGCAATCCATTTGGAACAATGTAATTGATAGACTTGCTTGCTGAGGCTAATGAATAATCTGAGAGTAATTTTCTTTTCTTATTTTTAATTCCGATTTCATTATACACCTTTCCATTTCAATCTATTTCTTTACAATATTGTAATTAAAAAGCAATCCATTTGGAACAATGTAATTGATAGACTTGCTTGTTAAGGCGAATGAATAAGCATAAATTATACTAGATATACTGCAAAACTTTATTATGTAAATAATCCACCACAAACAATTATTTGTAAACGTATAGGAATCTGAACCCTTTATTTCGAAGCATGGGCAGATCCAACCATTAAGTTTTCTTTTAAATAACTCTAAGTCCCTTATAAAAATATTAGATAAAACAACTTGGACACATTTTTCATTGACTAAAAGTCTTGTGGTTCAATGGTAAGAGTGTTGTTTAATGATTTTAAAATCTTGGTTCAAATCTAATTAGCCACATTATTTTATTTTTTTAAATATTTTGTGGAAACTACTTCAAAAAATAATATTTTCACGCATTTAAAATACTACTTAAAAAATGACATTTTCACGCATTTAAAAATAATAATATATTACTATTATTATTTTTAATTTAAAAAAATAAAATTTGAATTTAGAAAACTTAAAATGTATTCGAGTGAACATTAAAAAAATCTAAATTAAATAAAAATTTTTGAACTAAGCCCCCCCTTATTTTAGTTTCTGAATCTGCCACAGTTTCGAAGTATAATGCAAAATAATAGATGAAAAGAGTGTCATTGCTCTCTGCTACAGGAATTTAAAGCCTTCATTACTTTCTCAATGTACAAAATGAATAAGCAGGCATTCAACGTAGTGTAACTGCAGATGCATTTAAATAACAAGCTAGTTTCGAGCTAAATGATTGGAACCTACTTGAATTTGATTCAATATTCTCATATTAAAAACAAATCACTTCATAAATTTTTCCATGTTTTGGCAAGATTTATCCAAAAAAAAAGAAAAAGAAAGAGAGAGAGAAGAATCACTTATCTTCCAAATGAACATGTAAAAGGATTGTGTTGATGCATTACTGGAGAGATAATCAGTTTTAGCTCGAAGCCACAGAATAAAGGCTAGTATGCTGTGGCAAATTACCTGCAAGAGAAGGTGGAAAAAAAAAAAAAAAAGCTCTTCATATGTAACTGAATCAAATTAAACCACAAGTATATCCAATACTAAATATCTTACAAAATGATGCAATTCTTCCGGCGATAAGCTTGGTTAGCAGAAAAGATGAAGAATCTCCAACTTATAGTAGCTCCAAAGCAGTTCACATCATATAAACACAAAGGCAAAATACCTTTTGAGAAAAAAGACAATGTTTTTGTTAGCCATTTTTCACAATGCATTACTTGTCAAATCTTAAAATAAATTATGGAAATGAAATATTACTAATTGGAAATGCTAAATTTCCTCCATTTTTTTTTGTTTCTACCACTCACTACCTTAAAGTTTCCATAATAATTCAATATTTTTTAATTTCAAAATTTTAATATAAAATTTATTGTAGTTATTTTTTTTCCTAATTTGCCCACCCTTTCTCTCGCTGTAATGACACTGATCGTTTGAATATCAAATTTCCTGTCACCATCTACATTCGGTAAATCCTTTAAAGAGATCAAAACAAGGAAATGTATGTGCTGCTATTTAGGAAAATGAACTAGATTAACTATATTTTTTTGCTATGAGCATTCAATTTTTTAATTACTTTTAGAAGGCCATTTGCAAAGGATAATACGCACATGAAAGCAGTTGCAAAGATCAATGGTTTTGTAATTACTACAGGTCTTGCAAACACGTATTTCTGTGTCAAAATATTCATTAAAAAAACCGAAAGAAATTACAAGGAAAGAAGATATATCATATAAGTAAAGATATGACCAATCACATACCATACGGACATGCAATAATAAAGTTTATCCAATTGAGCTATGTAGTGAAATTCACTGCAATAGATATCACAAGAGTATAAACACCAAAAACTCACTACCACTCATAGGTATACTAGCAAAATTAATCCGTTGGTTTCCATCAATCTCCTCTCATCTCTTTATTGGACGCACATAGTGCAACCCCTCACATATCTTTCTCTCATAACCGATAATTAATATATCATATTTAACCTTTCTTTGTCTGCTTAGAACTCCAATTGAAGAAGGTAGATTTTGAATGAAGCTACTTACTCCTCAGCAATCCTTTTCTTTCCTAACATTTTTTTAAGACTGATGCTACACATCCCAAATTTTTTATCTCAAAAAGTTATCCCAAATAGCGTGTCATTAATTGAGTGGTTGATAATTTTTTACAAGATCCAAGTGAATTAATTGTATTATCTCACCAACTAATTTATAAATGACACATCATTTGAGATAATTTTTTTGGGATAAAAAAATTAGAATGTGTAGCACTACTTTTTTTTTAATAAGAAATTTCATAACAATTTAAATGTATCACTTGGAATTAAATATTTGACCGCCTATTTTGACTGCAAGAGGTCAAAACAATTGGATTATCAATTTGAAGATACATGAAAGCTTAAAATTATCTTCTCTAGATCTTTATTAAGAAATAAAAGAGTTCCCAATTATTAAATATGAAAAATTAGTGTGTGTGTGTGTATGAAAAATTTGTGCGCGTGTATTTATATATCCCAGTATTTGAATGAAGAATAGCAACGGATATACAAGTTCCATCAAAATCATCATGGAGAACGGTGCAAGAAATGGATGTCCTTTCCATCTTAGAAAGGGAAGCTGCAAGATTGAGGACCAACAACTAACTGAATTTGGATTAAAAAAAAATTATAAGGCAAGAAATTGAAGAAAAAAACTATTGCAAAGAAAAATGCTAGATCTATTTGAGCAGTTGGATGGAATAAGCGATTCCAAGTAGAAACCATATGATGAGGGCCGAAAGAAGTGGTGGAGATCGTGATATGACTCCCATAGCCAGACTCTGAAAATTGAGAAATTTATGGTAACAAAATTTTTGATGGCATCTATCTATTGAGAGTAAATACAGACTAGTAAAGAAAGATAGATTTTTTTTTTCAATAAACATTGGTTCTCAATCTAATCACACAAGTCTTTGATTAGCAACTAGAAGACTTAATTATGATCATGGTTGATAAAAAAATCCGGGCCAACCTGGTTTAGGCTCGTGGGTTTTAAGCCTAATCACGGGCTAAAGTCATGGATAAAGGCTAAAAAAATATAAATACATGTAGGCCTGAATAAGGGCCTTTTCAGAAAAAGAATAAAAATAAATTAACAAAAAAAAAACCCAAAACAATCAACTAAACAAGTGGCGAAGCGAAAAAAAGGGTCAGCAGCCGACATTGCAATGGCCAACAGTTAGGGGTAGACGCACACCCACCCAACAATTGCAGTCATTGTCGTCCACCGATCGTCGATTGATTTCCATCCATTCGGACGCAGCACGCAGCCGCGGGAACCCTGCACGCGACGCAGCAGCAAACCAGCACCAGCACGCATCCATTCTTCTCTCTCTCTCTCTTTTTTTTTTTTTTGTAATTCAATTATTGTTAAAACTAATTGTAATCAGAAAATTTAATTTTTAAATTCAATTTTGTGTAGGATTATAATGGGAAATGTTTTTGATCTACTTTATTAAAAAATATGAAAACTTGTGTGTGCCTAAACTTGGATGGACTTCTAAAGGGCTGATCTCTAAACAACAACATGGCCCTACCTATAACGAATTTATACTTGTGCGTGCATAAACAATGGCCAAAAACAGCAGCTTCCTGAGTCGTTTTGAAGAGTATGCGAATTAGACAACAAGCTGTCTTCACAAGTGCGACATAAGATATAACTTACAGTCTTAAAATTTAAGTAGATCCTACTTAAATGTTACAGTTTTTTACCTATTTTGGAGTATTAAAAGTTACATTTTATGTACAAAATCCAACTATCAAATGACTTTGTCGGTCGTTTTAATTTTGAGATAATTTTGAACTGATATTTTTTCCAATTCAAACTAATAGAATGAGGGATCCCCCACTTTCACATTCTAAACTGAAAAGTCAAAAGTGAAATATTTAGCCACCCAACAACATTTATAAGCGTTTGCTATGTTGGCAGTTGCTCACTGTCAATGAAGATATAAAATCAATTAAGATTCCAGTTCCCATTGAGAAGTCATTAGAAGCAAGTGGGAGATCAGGTCGGTTAACCTTTAACAATGTTAAGTAAAATTATTAGCAAAGAAAGTAAAAAAAAAAAAAACCTTTTAAGCCTGAAAGCATATAATATTGAAAATTAAATCTGTTACATAGTTTTCGGAGAATTTATACCATATGATTTCATTAAGGTTCCATTTTCAATCTATATATGCCCTTACCTTGTCTATTTCAACATCATACAATCGGTTTACGGCCACCACATAAATGTCCATTAGTAGCGCGGGCACCAATGCCTGAAGTATCGAGAAGAATTAGTGTCACGAAAATATTTAGTCATTACTAGCATTTACTTTCTTTGTCACTTAAATTTACCTTCAGTATTACCATGAAAAATGTGGGAGTCAAATCAGCAAGATTTTGTATTGGAGGAAAGGAAACCAATTTTATCGCTATAATCAGACAAACATCAAAAATAGGGAAAAAAAAAGAAAAGAAAAGAATACTCATGAGATATGACAATTTATGGAAACCGCATGTCATTATTATATATATTTACTTGTTCTTGATTAAGAAGAATATTGCAGCTAAAAAGCACTCGCAGTTCCAGTCCATGTATAGGGACGATTTAGACGGTAGAGTGCTTTAAAATTCCTGAAGAAAACATCTTAAAAGCTTGTCGAATAATTGTTATATAGCTGTTTTAGTTCATAACCATCTTGTAATGTGGAAACACAACGGCATTTGTTGAACTGTTTACAGTTTTTGCATGGACTTATGTTTAGGACGCAATGGATCTGTGTCAAAGGCAATTGAAGCGTTTTAATGCAACCTGAGCTCGCCAAAAAGATACAATTTTATCTGATAATAAAATATAAATAACTAATATTTGCTGGCTACCAACCGTGGATATTATATAATGACGAGGATCATAAATTGTATATATGAAGTTATATAGTCATACCCAAGTCAAAATTGACTGTGAATCTCCCTCTCTCATTGAAAATTGTACGCAAAAACTGTTGAAATGAACTCAAACTCATCAGAACAACTTGTCGTTTTAAAATTGTAAAGATGAGTGACATGTCATTTCACTTAAACGAGATTCCAGAGCTGACAATTTGATAATGTCTTACAAAGACCATTAAACCTCACATGAATAATGCATGCCTGTTTTAAGCTTAAATGACATTGCTAGCAGTCGTTTAAGGAAGGTTTTAAAGTGGCGCATGAGGAGCTCATGACTAGTTGGTTAAGACTGTTAAATTTGAAGGGAAATTTTTGGATCAGGTACGCCTGCGTAACTGATATATATATATATATATGAGCTGGTTCGGGTATAATCTTGTTGTATTAAGGTGAGAGTGATAAGGCTGCCATAGTGAGAGTTAAGCTTTGTGAGTGATGTTTGTATTGTGTATTATCATCTCTATAACCTTAAAGCTTAATAAAGTTACTCCCTGAGTTTTCTCCAGTGGATGTAGGCACCCTCAAAGGTGCTGAACCACTTAAGTTTTTGTGAGTTCTTATTTCTTTGGGTTGTGTTCTTTGATTTGATCATTGTTCTTGGTTTGCTTAGATTTGATTCTTGAGTCTTTGGGTTTGAGTTAAATCTTGGGGTGTGATTAATCAAGTAATCAAAGGGTTAATTTCACAACAAAAACAAAGCTCAATCTTTGTCAATCAATGCCAAGATTGAATGTCAATCAACAAAATAATTGACTTACTGTTTAGATAATCAATTAATATTTTCATTTATTTTCTTTGTGAATTATAAAAGCTAATAAATGAAGAATTATAAAAGCTGATGTAAAGGATGATATTTTGGAGAGAAGCTTGAACTCGATATCATGTGAAGCATAATTCTCTATCTCTCCTTAGCTCTGTCTTAGGTGATGACAACGAGTTTAACAAAAATCAACATCAAAAAGCAAAAATGGATGTTTAATTTATATAATATTGCTTATTAATTAATGTTCGAGCTTTAATAACAACTAGAAAAAGAATATTGTATATAAAAAAAATATTATGTAAATCAAAACTTCCGTCCAAAATGGACAGAAAAATGACAAGACAAAAGATGCAGTTGAGGACACAAAAGCCAATGAAGAAACTATTTACTGTTAATACCACGGACTGTACCACGAAAGTGTCGTTTGAAGAGATTAAATTTTCTTCATTGTATTTGTCGATACAAATCTTTAGAAACAGCGTTAATTAATGGAAAATGTTATAACAATCCTGTCAAATAAAAGTTTCAGACTTTCAATGCAGAAAAATAATTATGTCATGTATTCTTCTCGAAAGCATAGGCAATATATAAAGCTAGTTACATCCTAAATGTTTCTATATTTAAATACATGATTGCTCCACTAAAAAGATTCCCACGCGTAATTACAAACTCAATTTTATAAATGACCGCACATGCCAACAGCCCATGCTAGCTCGTGCCGACACTCCCCCTCAAGTTGGAGCACATATATCTATCATGCCCAACTTGTCAATTATATCATGAAATCCCCTTCCTGATACTGCTTTTGTGAGTATGTCAGCCAACTGATCTCCAGATTGAACAAATGGGAACTGTATAGTTTTCTCGTCAAGCTTCTCCTTGATGAAATGACGATCTACTTCAACATGTTTTGTGCGATCATGTTGTACAGGATTCTGGGCAATCTCTATAGCTACTTTATTATTACATTTGAGATTCATGGGTTTTGCATAATCAATCCCCAAATCTTTCAGTATGTTCTTGATCCATAACATCTCACACACACCTTGTGCCATTCCACGAAATTCCGCTTTAGCGCTTGATCTTGCCACAACCTTCTGCTTCTTGCTTCTCCAAGTGACGAGATTGCCTTCAACAAATGTAAAATAACCTGAGGTCGATCTTCTTATTGTCTGGTCACCTGCCCAATCAGAGTCTGTATATCCTTCAATGTTTGAGACATTATTTTTTGAGAACAATAAACCTTTTCCAGGAGCACACTTCAAATATCTCAGAATTCAATAAACTGCATCCATATGTTCTTCACTTGGTGAATGCATGAATTGGCTTACTATACTTACGGCATATGCTATGTCTGGCCTTGTGTGGGATAAATAGATTAACCTCCCAACTAGCCGTTGACAACGACCCTTATCAGTTGGAGTTTGATTTGATAAAATCCCGAGCTTGTGATTCATCTCTATAGGCGTTTCAGCTGGTTTACAATCAAGCATACCAGTTTCAGTGAGGAGATCCAACACGTATTTCCGTTATGAAAGAAAAATTCCACTTTTCGATCTTGCTACTTCAATCCCCAAGAAGTATTTAAGCTGCCCAAGATCTTTCATTTCGAATTCAGCAGCCAAATGTTCTTGTAGTGCTTTCATTTCAAATAAATCATCCCCTGTTAACACCATATCATCAACATACACTATTAACACCGTCACTTTTACGCCTTTGTGTTTTATAAACAAAGTATGGTCTGAATTACTTTGTTTATAACCAGCAGCTTTCATCGTCGCTAAAAACCTCCCAAACCATGCCCTAGGTGACTGTTTTAGTCCGTACAAGGACTTCTTCAGCTTACATACTTCATTCCTACGCATAGAACCTTGTTTGACACCAGGAGGTAGCTCCATGTAAACTTCTCCTTCTAAATCTCCATTGAGAAAAGCATTTTTGACATCAAACTGTTTCAAGGGCCAATCTCGATTTACAGCTATAGAGATAATAATACGAATGGTATTTATCTTGGCGACTGGTGCGAAAGTGTCTTGGTAATCTATTCCATACCTTTGTGTATATCCCTTTGCCACTAGTCTCGCTTTATACCTATCAATGCTTCCATCCGCTCTGAGTTTTACGGTGAATACCCATCTACATCCAATTGTTTTCCTTCCCTCAGGTAGTGAAACCAGTTCCCAAGTGGCATTTTTTTGTAGAGCTTCCATCTCTTCATTCATCGCCTTAGTCCATTTTAGGTCCTCCAAAGCATCATGTACACTACTAGGAATAGATATAGTGGATAATTGATTAATAGTTGTTGTGCGCGGAATGCGGAATCAAGCGCACCGAATAATCACAGAAAAATAAAGGACACAAAATTTACGTGGTTCGGCAATATGCCTACGTCCACGGGAGCAAGAGAAAAATAATTGTATTATAAACAATTATTTGAGTACAAATTCGAGTAAAGAAATCTCACTTCCCAGAACCCAAATACACCCGGTACTCTCACACACACTCTCCAATTGCTCACTCTCAAAAGCTTAGAAATTCATAAGCTTCACAAATTTGGGATGATTACAAATGAATGAAATCCTTAGCTATTTATAAGAAAAATGAATTACTATGCTAAGAATAAAATAATTAAAAATATATTTTTAATTATTATTATTTTTCCAAATTCATCTCCTTTGTCCATTCTTCAATTTCGGCTCCGTAATTTGTGTTCAAATTCAAAGTTGGCCGGTGCCAACTTTGCCAATTTAACACGTTTGGCATGCTAGAAAATTTTGGCCAACTTTAGTTGGCTGACTTTTTTAACAATTCTCCACCTCGGCAAAAATTTAGCCAAATCTGAGCCGACTACCAATGAACCAGAATACTTCATCCCCAAATGATCCTCGAAAAGATCCAAGGCGGCTGCATCGTTGTGACTGCCTACGTACCCAAAATTTGGGATCAAGCCCACCGTAGTTCATAATTCCCGAAGGAGATAACTTAACACAATCGAAAGATTTGAATTAGTTTTAAGCAATGTTGAAACTTAACTCCAGAAACTATCTTCGTCAACATATCTGATGGATTATCTTTGGTATCGATCTTTCTCAACAACACAACACCGCTCTCGATAATCTCCCTCACATAATGATATTTTACATCTATGTGCTTCATCCGAGCGTGATATGTTTGATTCTTCGCAAGGAATATCGCACTTTGGTTATCACAAAAAACCGCAATGTTTTCCTGGATTACTCCCAAGTCACCTAACAAGCCTTTCAACCAAATAGCTTCCTTTACAGCTTCAGTTGCTGCCATATACTCTGCTTCCGTAGTGGACAGAGCAATTGTCGATTGCAGAATCGACCTCCAGCTAACCGGACCTCCACCCAATGTGAATACGTAGCCCGTTGTTGATCTTCGCTTGTCAAGGTCTCCAGCGAAATCAGAATCACAATACCCAACACATTGTTGACCACAATCCTTCTTGAATAATAATCCAACATCAACTGTCACATACAAATATCGGAGAATCCACTTTACCGCAAGCCATTGAGTTTTACCCGGATTGTGCATATATCTACTAACCATGCTCACTGCTTGAGATATATCGGGCCTTATGCATACCATAGCATACATAAGACTACCCACAGCACTAGCATATGGAACACGAACCATGTAATCGTGCTCCTCTTGAGATTTAGGACATGAAGAAGAGCTTAATTTGAAATGAAGAGCTAGAGGTGTACATACCAGTTTAGTTTTGTCATCCATACCGAATCTTTCTAGCACTTTCTTCAAATAAGACTTTTGAGTTAACCATACGTTCCCATTCTTCTTGTCTCTACGAATCTCCATCCCAAGTATTCTCTGCGCATCACCCAAGTCTTTCATCTCAAACTCAGAAGCCAGCTGCTTCTTTAATATTTCGATCTCATCTCTATTCTTCGAAGCAATAAGCATGTCATCGACATAGAGTAACAAATAGATGAAAGCTCCATCTGGTAGTTTTCTAAAGTAAACACAATGATCGTGCTCACTTCTGGTGAATTTCTGCCCTTGTATAAATTGATCAAATCTTTTGTACCACTGCCTTGGCGATTGCTTCAGTCCGTACAAAGATTTAATCAACCTACACACATGATTCTTCTTTCCAGCAACTCTGAAACCACAAGGCTGAATCATATAGATTTCCTCCTCCAAATCTCCATGTAAGAACGCCGTCTTAACATCCAATTGAGCCAACTCTAACTCATACTCTGCAACTAAGGCAAGTAGGATACGAATGGAAGTATGTTTTACAACTGGAGAGAAAACTTCATTATAGTCAATGCCTTCCTTTTGAGCAAAACCTTTTGCCACGAGCCTTGCCTTGTATCGAGGAGTTGTTTGATTTGGAGATCCTTGCTTTTTGGTGTAGACTCATTTATTGCCAATAGCCATTTTCCCCTTTGGTAACTTTACAAGTTCCCAAGTCTGGTTTTGATGGAGAGACTTCATTTCTTCCTCCATAGCTAACTTTCACTGATTACTTTCACTGCTGCGTAATGCTTCACTGAAAGTGTTGGGGATGTCATCATCAATAACTGGAAGTGCATAAGCTACCACGATATCTTTAGTAAGCCATCCGGGTTTCTTTATTTCTCTTCTTGGCCTCCTTGTTGCTATAAAATCATCATTATCTACATCATCGATTGTTTCTTCATTTTGTGGGACATCAGAAGAAACAATCTTTTCTTCAACTCTAGGTGTCACCTCCATAATTGAACCCTTCTTCGATGTAGAACTAACTGGTACATATGGAGTTGCATCAAACTCCACCCGCTGCAATGCCTCTGTGGTCTTGTTCTCCACCTGTTGAGAACTTGAAGTTTTCATCATTGAAGCTTCATCAAATGTGACATCTCTACTACACACAAACTTTTTATCTTCGAGATCCCAAAGCTTGAAGCCCTTTACTCCACCTTTAAATCCCACAAAGATAGCCTTTCTAGCACGAGGATCCAGTTTACCATCTTTGACATGATAATAAGCTGGACACTCGAATACACGAAGGGAATCATAGTCTTGTGCATGCTTTCTAGACCACATTTCCATAGGAGTTTTACCTTCAATTGCAGCAGAAGGCAACCGGTTTACCAAGTGACTTGCGTAGCTCACAAATTCAGCCCAAAACTTTTTATCTAAACCATTATTAGATAACATACACCGTACTTGCTCCAGTAAAGTACGATTCATACGCTCAGCCACACCGTTCTGTTGCGGAGTATGTCTCACCGTGAAATGTCTTTTAATACCCTCGTTCTGGCATACTTGCAAGAATGGATCAGAAGTATATTCACCCCCATTATCAGATCGTAATACTTTGATCTTTCTGCCAGTTTGAGTCTCCACCAATTTCTTCCATTTCACAAAAATCTCTAGAACCTCATCCTTTGCTCGCATGGTGTACACCCACACACGTCTAGAGAAATCATCAATAAATGTAACAAAATAATGGCTTCCACAAATTGATGCAGTCTTGGTTGGTCCCCATACACCACTATGAACATATTCAAGAATCTCACGAGTATCGTGATTAGATGTACCAAACTTGACCCTTGTTTTCTTGCCTACTACACAATGCTCACAGAAATTTAATTTACAGGTTTTGGTACCTTTTAAGAGTCCATGCCTCATCAGAGTTTGCAAAGACTTCTCTCCAGCATGTCCCAGTCGTACATGCCATAACTTGGTGGTGTCACTGTGCGCCTCAACAACATTTGCTTCATCAGTTGTACCTTCCTTCAAATAGTACAAATTGCGACGCCGAACCCCTTGCAGAATCACCATAGCCCCATGTGTAAACTTCATTATACCATCTTCAATGGTAACCTTGTAGCCTTTAGCTTCTAAAGCACCCACAAAAATTAGATTTTTCTTTAAAGTTGGAACAAATCTAACCTCTTTGAGTTCTCTGACCATTCCATCAAACATTCTGAGCCGAATTGTTCCTATCCCCATTGTGCGACAAGGTTGATTATTCCCCATCACAACTGCACCGGATTCCAGATTACGAAAATCTGTAAACCATTCCTTAATAGGACACAAATGATAGGTTGCTCCACTATCAAGTATCCACTCGCTCGAACTAGCCATGTATGCTGCAGGAGTAATACTTAATGAATAATCAGAGTCTTCATTTTTCTGTGCCATGTTTGCTGCTGCTGGTTTCTTCCCTTCTCTCTTTTGAGCCTTTGGACAATCTTTCCTCCAATGGCCCTTTTCATGACAAAAGGCACACTCATCTCGAGCTATTTTTCTGCTTCTCGATTTGGATCGAGAATTCTTTCCACCACGCTTCTTTTGTTTCTCCATCGCCCAATCTTTACTCACCAAAGCTTCAGACGATGCTCGTTCAGAATTTTTATCATTATTCCGAATCTCCAAGCTTGTCAATGCTGTGCAAACATCTTTGAAGACGATCACACTTTTTCCATATATCAAAGTAGTCACAAAATGGCTATATTCCTCTAGTAGTGAGTGTAACAGAATCATAGCCTTGACTTCATCTTTAATATCTTCATCAAGATTCTTTAAATCAGCAAGTAACTTTTCAAATCTTGAGACATGATCGTGCATTGACACTCCATGCTTCATCCGAAAACCATATACTTGGCTCATTGCATGAAGGCGATTTTCAGGACTTTTCACCAGGTACTTCTCCTCCAATGTACGCCACAAAGTCATCGCACACTCCTCATCTTTCACCAAGTATTTCACCTCCTTGGTCAAACAAGATCTAATCTGACCACAAGCTTTCTCGTTCATACGATCCCAAATTTCTTCATCATACAAGTGTCTTTTATTTTTCAGAACCACATCGAGATCGATTTGAATAAGGGCATCCATAACTTCGCGCCTCCACATGCCGAAGTTGATTTTCCCATCAAACTTTTCAACATCGATCTTCTGGCCTCCTATAACAGGTGCTGAATAGCGATTTGACAAATCTCGCCTCCCACCTGAAGTATCTCCATAAATAGTCTCAGTAGATCTCTCCCCAATTCTGGAAGTTTCACCTTCTACCATTTTCACAACGAACTATTTCCACTTGAAAAACAGTCTCTATGATGTTAATTTCGCGTGAATAAATGCACCAGGAAAGTTCCCAGAAAACTGGACGGGAACTCAGTCCCAATTAAAAACCAGAATCCTTAGACTTTTATCGCCTTGTTGACAGAACTTTCCTAGACATGCAAAGATACACACTACTTACAATAGACTGTCTCCCAAGTACAAATGGCCGTCTCCACCGTATACGTGAACAGTACCGTATGTGAACAGTACCGTATATGTGAACAGTACCTTATCCCCCAAGTACGAACCGTCGGCTCTGATACCACTTGTTGTGCGCGAAATGCGGAATCAAGCGCACCGAATAATCACAGAAAAATAAAGGACACAAAATTTACGTGGTTCGGCAATATGCCTACGTCCACGGGAGCAAGAGAAAAATAATTGTATTATAAACAATTATTTGAGTACAAATTCGAGTAAAGAAATCTCACTTCCCAGAACCCAAATACACCCGGTACTCTCACACACACTCTCCAATTGCTCACTCTCAAAAGCTTAGAAATTCATAAGCTTCACAAATTTGGGATGATTACAAATGAATGAAATCCTTAGCTATTTATAAGAAAAATGAATTACTATGCTAAGAATAAAATAATTAAAAATATATTTTTAATTATTATTATTTTTCCAAATTCATCTCCTTTGTCCATTCTTCAATTTCGGCTCCGTAATTTGTGTTCAAATTCAAAGTTGGCCGGTGCCAACTTTGCCAATTTAACACGTTTGGCATGCTAGAAAATTTTGGCCAACTTTGGTTGGCTGACTTTTTCAACAATAGTAAGTGCATATGATTCACACAACCTATGAGATGACATGTAGTTACTAATTGGGTATTTTATTTTGGATTTGGGATCAGGTTCATATTGTTTCTTTGGAACTCCTCTATTTGACCTTTGTGGATATCTAGGATTCATGTCTTCTACAGGAAAAAAAGCTTCATTAGACTCATTAGATAATGGGTTTGAAATTACCTGAGGAGGAACACTTTTGGTTAATTCTTCAGTTAATGGTGTAGACATGGGTAGCTCTAGTGGCCTTGATTGTGCTTCAGACATGTCCAGAAAATTGGAGGGATCATATTCGGTTTCAGTCATGTTATCACACCCTTGTTGATCCTCATTTCCATCACCATTTTGAAGTTTTTCAACCATGTCTTCTAATTCGACAAATTCACCTCCTCCTTCATTTTTCCTTCGACCAGTCTCTTCACACAAACTCTCCCCCTGGAGGGAATGGTGAGAGACTCCCCCTGAATAATAAGGGTCTAATTCATGAAAAGAGACATCGAAAGTTACATGTAATTTTTTTGTGTGTGGATCATAGCACCTATAACCTTTTTGAAGGTCAGAATAGCCAATAAAAACACAGCGTTTGGCACATGGATCAAGTTTAGTTCGTAAACTTTTTGGAATGTGAGCATAAACAACACAACCAAATATTCGAGGTTCAAGATTAGGAAGATGAGGAATTGAGAGTAAGGATTGCATTTTTTGTTGGGGAGTTTGAAAATCTAGCACTCGTGAAGGAGTTCGATTAATGAGATAAGCTGCAGATTTTACAGCTTCTCCCCAATAAAACCGAGGCATGTTCATGCCAAAAAGAGAAGCACGAACCACCTCTAAAATCTGTCTATTTTTTTCCAGCCCGTTTTGTTGTGGGGTGTAAGTGCATGAAGTTTGATGACGAATTCCATGAATATTTAAAAACTTGCCAAGAGAGGGATCCATATACTCAGTACCATTGTCAGATTGAAGTACACGAATCTGCTTTTGATATTGAGTACTTACCATTTTGTGAAATTCTTGAAAGGCTAGACATACATCACTTTTGTTTATAAGTAAAGACACCCAAATCATTCGAGTACATTCGTCAATAAATGTCACAAAAAAACGAGCTTTAGAAAGAGAAGCAACTTTTGCAGGACCCCAAACATCGGAATGAATCACCACAAAAGGTTCTAGACTTTTATTTAAACTTGGTAAATAAGAAGTCCGGTGGCTTTTAGCCATCTCACAAATATCACAATGAAAATTCAAATCATTTAGAGTTGAAAAAAGATGAGGCTGTAATTTTTTGAGATAACTAAAAGAAAGGTGTCCTAATCTACGATGCCATAACCAAACATTTGCCCGAGTTCTATCTTTATTAGAAGCTTGATTTGCCTGACTGATCTTTGGTCCCGCATTTTCTGTCAATTCCAAGTAATAGAGTTTACCCTGTCTAACACCATAACCAAGAATCTTCCGAGTTAGGATGTCCTGAAAAACACAAAAAGTGGGCCAAAACGTTACAGTGCAAGCAAGTGTGGAGGTAATTTGGCTAACTGACAAAAGATTATATTCAAGAGATGGGACAACAAGAACTGTATCTAATGTAAGAGTATTATTCAGGGTAATAGACCCTTCCCCAATTATTGGAGAAGTACTACCATTTGCAGTGGAGATAACAGACTGAGAAGAGGGAAAAACAGATTTTAATTGGCTAGAATCTCTGGTCATATACTCAGATGCACCTGTATCAATAATCCACATTCTATTCTTAGAAGTTACAGAACATACAGATGCCTTACCAATTATACCTGGGTGGGCAACATTTGCTGAAGAGGATGGCTGTTCTTCATCCTTTGCTGCTGTCACATTAGCCTTCCCAGATATTTTCTTACGGGGCTTCTTTGAGAAATCCCACCAATCTGGATAGCCAATGATTTCATAGCATCGTTGTTGTGAGTGACCTTTTTCTCCGCAGTGAGTGCACACAAGGTTGTTAACTTTGCTGGATGATTGATTTCCTCGATTTTTTGAAGATCCATTTCGGTTTTGACTGGCTAGCATGGCAAGGTTCTCCAAAATTAAATGAGAGCCTCCCATTGTTTGTCTCTGTTGGTAATCCCTTCTAACATAAGCATATGTGCTCTCTAAATCAAGTTTTGGGTCTTTTCGCAATATTTCTCCACGAACCTGTTCAAACTCTGAGTCGAGGTCACTTAGAAAAATATGAACTCGAAGCCTAGCCATTGCAGAATGCAGCTGTAACACCCCTTCGACTGTGCCTTCTTGAGTGGTAGTCCTATGATCGATTTCCTGAAAAATGGCAACCAATTCATTGTAATACGTTGGCAATGGTCGCCCATCCTGTTTGGTAGAGAAAGATCTCTGGTTCAGCTCAAAGATACAGGTTTCATTAGTTCCGTCATAGAAGGTTTTCGATACAGCCTCCCATATATCTTTGGCTGTCGGAAGACGAATAAATCATTGCATCAACGATGGACTCATTGAGTCAATCAACCAGCTCTTGACTCTTTGATTGCCAGTAATCCATGATCCAAGATTAGGATCTCCAGGTGCTGGTTTCTTCATTTCTCCATTAAGATAACCAGCTTTGTTGCGAGCACTAATCCGCATCTCCATGAGTTGAGACCATAATGAGTAGTTGTTCTCATCTAGAGTGATTCCAATTGGAAATGCCGAGTTGTCTTGATGAACAACAACTTGTGGTGCTGGTGGTGGGATAATATCCATTGATACGCCTGTGATATCAGCCATAAAGTTCACAACAACGGTGAGTATTCAAAATACGAATACGAATTTCGAAAGAAAAAAGAAAGTATTCGATTGTCAACAAAAGTTCTCTTGATGAGGAACCTGCTCTGATACCATGTCAAATAAAAGTTTCAGACTTTCAATGCAGAAAAATAATTCTGTCATGTATTCTTCTCGAAAGCATAGGCAATATATAAAGCTAGTTACATCCTAAATGTTTCTATATTTCAATACATGATTGCTCCACTAAAAAGATTCCCACGCGTAATTACAAACTCAATTTTATAAATGACCGCACATGCCAACAGCCCATGCTAGCTCGTGCCGACAAATCCGAATATATGCAGCAAATGATTCTTGGTTCTATTCAAAGTTTATTAAGATTTAAATAAAAAACATGGCACTAATCGACATTTATGATTAGTTTTTCGCATTGCATTTGTGTCGTCCAGACACAAATTAACCAAATCTGTTGCATATGAGACTTCTACGGTTTTCACGCTTTGTTAAAGTACATGGTGAAGGCGAAAGAAAACGAGATTGTTGTTGTCACGCAAACAATATTCAAAAGTAAAGAAAAAACAAAAAACAAAAAGCCGGGTAATTTTTCTATGAAGCCATTCTATTTAACGCCAGCTATTTTAGTAGCTACCGTTCACAATCAGGTTAAAAAGTTAACCATTTTTATTCTTTAAAAAGGAAATTAATTAATTGTAATATCTGGAGTTAGAGTATTTATTTTAGATTCGAGAGTCACTGCCTCACTGGCTGGCCCCCACTCACAAGCAAAACAGAAGCAGCAGAGAGGCTGGTGGTTAAAAGTCAAAACTGTGCACTCGGTGCCGTTTTTGATCATGCTCTGTATTAGATATGGCTAACGGGATGGATTTACTTAGGACCGGCCGGAGACGTGTGCCAAATTGTGGCTTGAGCCGCGCCTTGCCTAACGAAAAAAAACACGATAATATTTTTTTTTTAATTTTTTTTAAGAGAGCATGTTAAGCTGTTAGTATATTTTTTTTTAAACCTAAGTATTTTGTTTGGATCCAAATGTCTTAAATTAAAAGAATAAAAAATTCCAAACTCAATTCTTATTCAATAATAATACGTTAATAATGGTAAGAGAAAGTAATATTAACTATTAAATTTGACCCTACGATATTAGAACTCTTTTCTAATACTTAATAATGACAAGAACAATAATAATACATTTTTCTTAAGAGTTAATTTAGTATTAACTTGAACTTACATAAAGTTATAGATTATAGTACATAATAACATTAATACATACATTTTATAAAATCATGATATTTATAATTTTATTTATTAAAATCATAATATCATCTATTCGTTTAATAAACTATAAACATAAAACAATTAGATTTTTTTTTTGAATCTAAGAATTAAAAAATCAGTGCATGATCTGAAATTAACGAAATTTAAATAAAAAGTTGAAGTAATTTTATTTTTTTAAATATAAAAATGATATAATATCATGATCGTTTGAAACCAATTAGTGTAATAGATATTATATTCAATTTATAGGCAAAAGCTACAATGCTAGGTCTCAATGCTCGGCACCATGCCATTATTGGTTTGTAACCGTTGGATTGAAGTAAAATGAATCCAACCGGTTGAGATTGAATATGAAAAAAAGGGGGCAACTTGTTAAATTAGTTTCTGAAATAGTTTTCCCTTCCTCAAAATTTTTCCCTTTATTATGTCTCTCACCGTCTCTCTCTAATCACTAATTTTTCTCCTACTTTTTTTTTTTTTTACTAAGCACATAAAATTGAAGCTACCATCTCCCACACAGAAAACAGCAAATCAAATCCATCAGTCGGTTGCTGTCATTCGGAGCTGTTGAACACATCTGCCTTTCGTCGTCTATAATTTTTGAGTTAAAGATGAGGTAAAGGTGTAATCTTCACTCTTGTGCTTGTTGTGGTGACTACTGAAAATGCAATGTGAAACAATTAGAGGTTTACGCCTTGGATTAAATTGTTTGTGCTATATGAAATAATTAGGATTTGTAAATTTTGAGTGGAAAATGGTGTTTAGATAATGAAAAATTGTTACTGAAGAGATGATTAATGGGTTGGGAGCATGAAATTAGGAAGAAAAGCATAAGAAAATAGTGGGTTGTAGTGAGAAAAGGGAGTGGGTTTTGAGTTTTAAAGAGAGAAGATGATGAGATGAAGGAAGAAGACAATGAAAAGTAGGAGAACCGGCTTATTGGATGGGTTTAAGTGGCTAATCGCTTGGTCTTTGCCATCCCAGTGATTAGCCGCTTGATAGATGTGACTAGCCTCTTGGATGGTAGAGACTAACCAGCTAGCTGCTTAAACCTATCTGGCAAGTCAGTTCGCTTGCTTTTGATCGTGATTTCCCCTGTATTTATCACATCATTATATGCTGTTATTTGTTGTTGTTTTAAACTTTCTTTGGTGTTAATAATTAAATTGACATTCAAATACCTTGTCGATTACAGGACTTGAACAATAGAATCCATTTATAACATGATACTAAAGATGATACAAGTGCAAGACTTGGTTAGAGAGCATGGATATAATTTTTGTAAGTATGAATTAATTGATTTGTTTCAAGTTGTTATGTTAGTAGTTAGTTTTGTTTTTGTTATTGAAGTAACATTGATTATTGGTTACAGTAAATATAAAGCAAAAAGGCTAAGGTCAGAAAGGTTTGTAGAGCCACGGTTGCTGAAAAATAGAACAAATTAACGAATGAGTAGAAGCGTCAATTCTAGACAATGCCAGAGGACCTTGTTTTGGATGTTGCTGAAAACAATGGTATAAAAATTAATAAAGGCTAAAAATTCGAGGATAAACATGACCACTTTCTTATATCTCACTGTTATGTGAGTGCATTCACTGAAGTTATTTCTATCATCTCATCTGAGCAATAAGATGCAATTAAATGAATTGGCTTCAAAATATCCTACACTTAAATTGTGCTCGGTTGAGACATGAGTTTTGTGAATCACTTTTCTAAAAATGTGACTTCAAAAGGCTTTCAATATTTTTACATGGCAAAGAGTATTGTTTAAACCCCATTACCTTCAACATCATAATAGGGATCAAAGATAGGGGTGAACCCATGGACGTATAGGAAGAAGTGGGTGATATCACCGAACTATATACTAAGTATAAAATCAGACATAGAGGAATTGAAATATCAATAGTTAGCGGTAAACTAATAGCCAACAAGGGCTATAATGATGACTTTAAGATCATGTTTTCTCTGTTTGTTATAGGAACTTTATGTCCCACAAATGCCACTCACATTAATTTGAAATATCTCCATGCCCTTAAAAATGTAAAGTCAATTGGGAAAAACAATTTGCCAAAATTTGACATTTTGGTATGAAAAATAATATGATATAAATATTGGTTTTGTTGTGAACAACTATTATACTTCACTATTGTTCTATATGATCGTTGTTCTATCAATATAATAGTGTGTCCTATTAGTGTATGGATCGAGGAAGAGATTTGCCAATTCTTGAAATGAAAGAAAAAGTTCGGGTACATTACAAGTATAGAGGTTTGTATTATTCTTTATCTTGTTCATGCATGGTAACCAAATTGCGTGCATTTTCATTGTCAGTATTTATGATTGTTGTTCTCATTTATTTTAGTTTCCGATGCATAAATCAAATTTTTTTCAACTCCCAAGTCATTTTCCTCATTCTGAATATATCAAAGATGCTAACCTGTGCGTTGTTAATATGGAGACAGCTTTTAGGGTGCCTATAGAGTCAGTACAAAGAATGATAGAAAATGGATTCATTCAATGTAAGAATGGAAATGGTTGAGAAGATTTTAGAAGAATCGAGATCACAATGCTTGATTAGTGCACCATCAAAACAACCATGTGATCGGTTGCCATCTTCAATCTTGAAAAGTCCACTCGGAAAACCCAGGCAACTAGTGATAGGAAAAAAAAAATGATTATCGTCAGTGATGAGGACTTTGTGCAGCGCAAATTGAACTTGAACCTCGATAAATTGATGGCCTAAGTTGGGATAAGTCATCTAGTAAGTGAAATTTGTAGATATTCCTCCTACTTTGTTGGAGGTTATATCCTTACTCTACCACTTATTCTCTAAGATGAGGTATAGTTTTTTTGTAAATTTTATTTACATGATAATTCATTAATGAATGAATTTACATATAAATTAATTTTATATAGGATATATACGAACTAGTTAAGTAGACAAGAACCTCAAATATCTACTAATGTCAGTGTTCTGCCAACCAACCAATTAGAAATTATAGGCTAGGCCAATATCAATTTTCATCCTACGATCAAGTGTCACAGGGAAAAAATCCCAAGTACAAATATGGTCTGTTTCAAGTTAATGATCCTATTAAATTAAAGCTTATTCACTATGCTTTTAACATAGATACTAATGGAAGGTATTCATAGAATTATGTAATAATTTTTGTGCAAATGTTTTTTATAAAGTATTACTAAAATTATTGCGTATTGTCTTTAGTAAAATCATTGTCTCTAGTTATGGTGAACTTGTAAATCAATATTCTTTATTGAGCCTTTTGCTTGGGACATGTCTATGTGGAGAGGTATTTACCAACCAGATAATGTAGGTATATGTTTGCAGTCATGTCATATGTTTGTAGTCTCTAGTTAATGTAGTCATGTCACGTTATATGTTTGTCGTATGTTATATATTTTACTCAATTTCATTATGTTCAGGTGATTTCCATGAAAGCACATTAGCTAACCCTCATTGAGCAGTAGATAGAGAAAAATGTGCCAATTAAATGGCATTTACCAACCATATATTTTTTATCTCTTGTAAATTATGCAATTTTTTTCTTTTTGTTTTCTAAAGTGATAATTTTCTCACGCTTATGTCTTTATTTTGTGTAGCAATCATTTCTAATGGTAGAAGCTAAAGTGGATTATTCTTCTAAAACATTTGTAATTGTTATGATAGATTTACGATTTAATAAATGATGAATCATGTATTGATTTCTACTGATTGTGAATGTGAAATATCAAAGTTCTAAGATATGTAATCCTTTTTTGGATCCTCGTAGTAACAGAAGACAACACGATCAAGCGTTGTGCATCATATGTCACTCATGTTATTTTAAAGTATCAATTCCATTTTAGTACATGCTTATATTGTGTTAAACTTCATATCAATCGGCATTGTTTTTTGATATTTTCGATCGTTCTATTTCCTTGATTCAATTCTCCAACCAAAAATGCCAAGCAATATAGGACATATGAAGGTCCTTTAATTCCTAATTAGTTATGGCATGAGAGTTTTAAAACAAATGAATGGATATGATTATAGGGTGTATGTCATAAACTTTATGAAGAGCCCGCAATTTGTCCCCAAAAAGCCATCGACTTTGGTACAAATTTGCTAAACTTGTTAATTCGTCAAGCTTTTTATATGTAAATTTTAGTTTTTTGCAAACTTGTTAATTATATGAAGATAATTTATTATATTTAAATTTGAATAGCACAATTCGGAATATGCAGAGGGAAGGTTAGACATTTAACTACTAATTCCCCATTGAATCAAAATCAAGATAAATTGCTTGAACAAGCTAATGTTTAGTTTACGAAACATGTTGCAATGATAAACCCTATCTCTGATTAGTTGAAAAAGCTATCTTGGTAACAAAGCATTAAAAATTGAAAGGAGGTTAACAAGAGAGCACGTTGTTGCGGACCGCCCAATTCGTTAGCCTAATTGCCCACAATTTTGGGCTAGAGAGCCAACACAAGGCCAAGAGTGCTAGCTTGGCCCAATTCCGGAAAATTCTAAGCAACTCTAGCACAATTGACTTGTAAATACTCTAGAATTCTCCATAGAATTCCAGCACATGTACAGAGCTAGAAAGTGATAGAATTTTCTAGACTCTCTAGAGCTTGACAAGCCTCCCCTATAAAAATGGGATGGCATTTGGCATTTGTATTCAACAAACACAACAACAAGCATTGTAATCTCTTTTTGTGCAATAGAAGTTCTCTTTTGGCTCAATTGCTCTCTTCTCTAGTTCGAGAAGCTCTAGGCTTACTTAGCAACATTCGGCAAGTTATCTAAGTGCCGCACGGGTTAGCTGCGCAAATTACTCATCCCGTGACAAGTGGTATCAGAGCTAAGGTTTGCACACACGCAAAATAGCTCACGAAGCAATGGCCAACCCTTCGAATGTAGCACAAGAGGGTGTTGTTGGTGTGGATGCTCCACCGGAACTAATCTGTGGCCGTGAGGGAGAACGTGCCCAAGGCAAGACTCGCAGCAAGTCCAAGGCCCCATCCGTGGATGCGTTGGAGCCTCGTGTGAGTACTCTCGAAATTGCATTGTCCGTCGCTCAAGAAAGCCTCGAGGGATTGGAGGAACGAGTGGACGGTCTCGAGGGTGAATACGCTGAGTTCACGGTGGCAACCAAAGCTCTCATCCAAGAGCAAGCGAACACTCTCCGAGGTGAGTTTCGTTCATTTCATGATGAATTGCTAAAACTTCGTAGTTTTGTCTAGAACGAACTACGTGATGTCCGTGCGGAAGTGGATGAAGTCCGCTCGGATTGGGCATGGCACAAGCGCACACTCACCGCAAGTCCAGCTTCCGTAAACTCGAGTGATGCGCGCCGCATTGACGTGCCGAAGCCCGACACATATGATGGCACACGAAATGCCACTATCGTGGACAATTTTCTCTTTGGGCTTGATCAATACTTCGATGTCATGGGTGTACGAGATGAGGCATCGAAAGTGGGCACTGCACCCACCTACCTTAGAGGCGCCGCACAACTATGGTGGCGTCGCAAGCATGGCGAGCTGGGCAAGGGTATTTGCACCATTGACACTTGGGCTGACTTCAAGCAAGAACTCCGAAAGCAATTCGCCCCAAGCAATGCGGAGAAGGAAGCGCGAGCGCGCCTACGTCGCCTCAAGCAATCGGGTAGTATGTGGGACTACATCAATGAGTTCACTACCCTCATGTTGGAGATAAGCGACATGTCCGACAAGGACTCACTCTTCTACTTCCAAGATGGCCTCAAGGATTGGGCCAAGACCGAGCTTGATAGGCGTGGCGTTCAAACACTTGACGACGCCATTGCCGTTGCGGAATCACTCACCGAATATTCTACCCAATCCAAGGACAAAAAGGCCAACCAAGGCAAAGGTGGGGGAGAGAGTCGCAAGGACAAGAGCAACAACCGCAAAGATTGGGGGCAGAAAAAACCGCCTAGCAACAAGAGTGGGCAAGGAAAGTCAGAGGGCAAGAAGGAGGGGCTAAAGCCGCGAAGCCCATGCTTTATATGCAACGGTCCTCATTGGGTACGCGACTGTCCGGAGAAGAAGTCGCTTAATGCTCTTGCTGCCCAACTAAAGAGCAACCCCACAATGTCCTTGGAGGAACCCCAACTCAGCATGGGTTCTCTCCAATGCCTCGGCGCACTCAATCGCCAACAGCCCACACTCGTCAAGAAAGGGCTCATGTATGTTGGCGCAAAGATAAATGGCCAGTCCGTTCGCGCGCTGCTAGACACGGGAGCGACGCACAACTTTGTGTCCGTAGATGAGGCCAAGCGCTTAGGCCTCAAGGCCACCAAGGAAGGAGGCACAATGAAGGCTGTAAACTCACCCGCCAAGCCAATTGCAGGAATTGCACAAGGCGTGCACTTAACACTCGGGACGTGGAGTGGAAAGATTGATTTCTCCATCGTGCCCATGGATGACTTCAAGATGGTCCTCGGCATGGAATTCTTCGACCAAGTCCATGCCTTCCTGCTGCCCGCTACAAACTCCCTAAGCATCCTCGACGGGAGCAAAGCATGCATGGTACCCACGGAGCGAGGCAAGTCCGAAGAGAAGACACTCTCCGCCATGCAATTTAAAAGGGCTTTCAAGAAGGACCCAAGCTTCTTGGTCTCCATTCGGGAACTAAACGAGGAAGGAAATAACGGAACGTCGCCAAGTCCCGTCCCTCCACAAATCCAAGTAGTCCTTAATGAGTACAAGGACGTGATGCCTTCAGAACTTCCGAAGAAGCTCCCACCTCGACGAGAGGTAGATCATGCGATCGAGCTGGAACAAGGCGTGAAGCCAGCCTTGGCGCCCTACCGCATGGCGCCACCCGAACTTGAGGAGTTGCGGAGACAACTCAAAGACTTGCTGGACGCTAAATACATTCGTCCCTCAAAAGCCTCATTCGGTGCACCGGTCCTCTTCCAAAAGAAAAAGGATGGATCACTGCGGATGTGCATCGATTATAGAGCGCTCAATAAGATCACCATCAAGAACAAGTATCCGATTCCCTTGATCGCGGACTTTTTCGACCAGCTTGGCAAAGCGCGGTACTTCACCAAACTCGACTTGCGCTCCGGGTACTACCAAGTGCGCATCGCCAGAGGAGATGAACCAAAGATGGCGTGCACAACAAGGTACGGGTCTTTCGAATTTCTTGTGATGCCTTTTGGCCTTACTAATGCACCCGCCACATTTTGCACACTCATGAACAAGGTACTTCAACCATTCCTTGACAGCTTCGTGGTCGTGTACTTGGATGACATAGTGGTGTATAGCACCACGCTCGAGGATCATGCCCAACATTTACGACAAGTCCTCCAAGTACCTCGAGACAACGAGCTCTTCCTCAAGTTAGAGAAATGCTCGTTTGCACAGCAAGAAGTGGAGTTCCTTGGCCACAAGATTGCGGGTGGGAAGATTATGATGGAAAATATCAAAGTGAAGGCCATCCTCGAGTGGGAACCTCCCTCAAAAGTGCCCGAGCTTCGCTCATTCCTTGGCTTGGTGAACTACTACCGCCGCTTCATCAAGGGCTATTCAGCCAAGGCGGCACCCTTGACGGATATGCTTAAGAAAAACAGAACGTGGCATTGGTCCAAAGAGTACCAACGTGCATTCGAGGAACTGAAGAAGGCAATCTCGGAGGAACCCGTCCTTGCACTTCCGGACCACACAAAGCCCTTCGAAGTCCAAACGGATGCCTCGGATTTCGCCATAGGAGGAGTCCTCATGCAAGAAGGCCACCCTATAGCGTTCGAGAGTCGCAAGCTAAATGATACGGAACGCCGTTACACGGTACAAGAAAAGGAGATGACAGCCATCATCCATTGCCTAAGAGTGTGGCGACATTACTTGCTTGGCTTACACTTCACAATCATGACGGATAACGTAGCGACAAGCTACTTTCAAACTCAAAAGAAGTTGAGTCCGAAGCAAGCACGGTGGCAAGATTTCCTAGCGGAATTCGACTATCGGCTCGAGTACAAACCGGGGAAAGCCAATGTCGTTGCGGACGCTCTAAGCCGCAAGGCAGAATTGGCAACACTTAGCATGAGCCAACCGAAGTCCGACCTTGTCTCACGCATCAAGGAAGGCCTCCAACAAGATCCGCTAGCAAAGGATTTGCTGGAGAAGGTGCTCGAGGGAAAGACAAGGCGTTTTTGGCAAGAGGAAGGCATCCTCCTCACCAAAGGAGATCGGCTGTTCGTGCCAAGGTGGGGAAACTTACGGAAGGAAGTTATCAAGGAGTGTCACGACTCCAAGTGGGCTGGTCACCCAGGAATAGAGCGCACCGTCGCACTAGTCCAAGCCTCGTATTTTTGGCCGCACATGAAGGACGACATCGAGGCATATGTGCGAACTTGTCTTGTGTGCCAACAAGACAAGGTAGATCATCAACTTCCAGCGGGATTATTGGAGCCTCTACCATTAGCAACAAGGCCATGGGAAAGTATCTACATGGACTTTATCACATCGCTGCCTAAGTCCGAAGGTTGCGGAAGCATCATGGTCATTGTCGACCGATACAGCAAATATGCCACATTCATTGCCGCACCTGCCGATTGCAAAGCGGACGAGGCAGCCCGCCTATTCGTCAAACATATTGTGAAGCTTTGGGGAGTTCCAAGGAGCATTGTGAGCGACTGAGACCCTCGGTTCACTGGACGCTTTTGGACGGAACTCTTCAAGATGTTGGGAACTGATCTCAAGTTATCGACAAGCTTCCACCCACAAACGGATGGACAGACCGAGCGCATTAATGGCCTCCTCGAGATGTACTTGAGGCATTATGTGAGCGCTCATCAGCGGGATTGGGCGAAGCTACTTGACATCGCCCAATTTTCTTATAACTTGCAGCGAAGTGAGGCTACGGGCAAGAGTCCATTCGAGATCGTCATGGGATTCCAGCCCATGACCCCCAACGCCATAACCTCAACTTACGGAGGAAAAAGCCCCGCGGCACATAAGCTCGCCCGCGAATGGCATGAGGAAGCGGACATCACGCGAGCATACCTCGACAAAGCCGCGAGGAAAATGAAGAAATGGGTGGATACGAGGAGACGGCATGTTGAGTACAAGGAAGGTGATCAAGTCATGATCAAGCTCCTACCCCAACAATTCAAGACGTTGTGGAAAGTCCACAAGGGGTTAGTGAGGCGCTACGAGGGACCCTTCCGAGTTGTTCGACGTGTGGGCAATGTCTCGTATCAACTCCAACTTCCGCCAAGACTCAAGATCCATCCGGTCTTCCATGTGAGCCTCCTCAAGCCATATCACGAAGACCTGGGAGACCCTAGTCGCGGAGACTCAAGGCGCGCGCCAACCGCCGTTGTCACCGCGTTCGACAAAGATGTGGACTACATCATTGCGGACCGAGTGGTTTCGAGGAGGGGCATGCCAGCACATAACGAGTACTTGGTGAAGTGGAAAAACCTCCCCGAGAGCGAAGCCACTTGGGAACGTGAAGAAGATTTGTGGCAATACGCTGAGCACATTCAGAATTTCAAGCATGACAGCGCGACGAGGACGCCGCGAGCTTAGGTGGGGGAGGATGTTGCGGACCGCCCAATTCGCTAGCCTAATTGCCCACAATTTTGGGCTAGAGGGCCAACACAAGGCCAAGAGTGCTAGCTTGGCCCAATTCCGAAAAATTCTAAGCAACTCTAGCACAATTGACTTGTAAATACTCTAGAATTCTCCATAGAATTCCAGCACATGTACAGAGCTAGAAAGTGATAGAATTCTCTAGACTCTCTAGAGCTTGGCAAGCCTCCCCTATAAATATGGGATGGCATTTGGCATTTGTATCCAACAAACACAACAACAAGCATTGTAATCTCTCTTTGTGCAATACAAGTTCTCTTTTGGATCAATTGCTCTCTTCTCTAGTTCGAGAAGCTCTAGGCTTACTTAGCAACATTCGACAAGTTGTCTAAGTGCCGCATGGGTTAGCTGCGCAAAATACTCATCCCGTGACAACGTGCTTAGATGTCGAACAAAATTTGGGAATGATTTCCAGTTTCAGATATGCATATTGGTGCGTATATCATTTTCTTCATGATGCAAAAATGGAGAGAAGTAATATGCAATTTATGCATCTTGATGATTATATATTCATATTTGATTGAGATTGAAGTTGATGACATGGTTTTACATTGTTGATTGATGTATTAGTTGATGGTGAGATATATTGATAAGTATCTTTTGATATTCAAACTGGTTATGTAGGTTCGCAATTGATAATTATAAATTGAAATGGTAATATATATTCATACCTGGTCATCTATAGAAAACAAACTATTCATACCTAGTCTTTGTAAACTCTGATGAGATATGAACTCTTAAAAGGTATCAAAACTTATAAATTAAAGTTCTGTGAGCATTGTGTAGTAGGCAAGAAAACAATAGTCAAATTTGGTATGGATAATCATGATACTCGTGAGATCTTTGAATATATTCACAATGATGTATGGGGACCAACTAAGACTGCATCAATTGATGGAAGTCATATATTTTGTTACATTTGTTGATAATTTCTCTAGACGTGTGTGACTGTACACCATGCGAGCAAAATATGAGGTTTTCGTTATTTTCGTGAAATGGAAGAAATTAGTGGAGACTCAAACTGACAAAAATATCAAACTATTATATTTTGACAATGAGGGTGAACATATTTCTGATCCATTCTTGCAAGTATGCCAGAGTGAGAGCATAAAAAGACATTTCATGATAAGGCATACTCCACAATAGAACGGTGTGGCTGAGCGTATGAATCGTACTTTGCTAGAGAAAGTACAATGTATATTATCTAATATTGGTTTAGATAAAACGTTTTGGGTTAAAGTTGTGAGTTACGCAAATTACTTAATAATCCAATTACCTTCTGCTGTAATTGGAGATAAAACTCCTACGAAAATGTGGTCTGGAAAGTATGCATAAAACGATAATTCCCTTTGTATATTCAAGTGTCCAACTTATTATTATGTCAAATGACGTCCATTAGATCTCCGTACTAGAAAAGCTATCTTTGCGGGATTCAAAGGTAGAATACAGGACTTCAAAATTTGGGATCTCAAAGATAAAAATTTTGTGTGTAGTAGAGATGTCATGTTTGATGAAACTTCAATGATGAAATATTTAAGTTCTTAGCAGGTGTAGAACAAGACCACAGAAGCATTACAACAGGTGGAGTTTGATGCAACTTCATATATACCAGTTAGTTCTACATCAGAGAATGGTTCAACTATAGAGGTAACACCTAGAGTTGAAGAAGAGATTGTTTTTTTTATATCCCAGAAAATAAAGAAATAACTGATGGTGTAGATAATGATGATTCTATAGCAATAAAGAGGCCAAGAAGAGAGATAAAGAAACCCGGATGTCTTACTAAAAACATGATGGTAACATATGCACTTCCAGTTATTGATGATGACATCCCTAACACTTTTGGTGAAGCATTACGCATCAGTGAAAGTGATCAATGAAAGTTAGCCATGGAGGTAGAGATGAAATCTTTCAATCAAAACCAGATTTAGGAACTTGTAAAGTTACCAAAGGGGAAAATGACTATTGACAATAAATGGGTCGACATTAAGAAGTAAGGATCTTCAAATTAAACAACTCTTCAATGCAAAGTAAGACTCATAGTAAAAGGGTTTGCTCAAAAGGAATGTATTGATTATAATGAAGTATTCTCTCTGGTTATGAAACATACTTCAAATCGTATCCTACTTGCCTTAGTTGCAGAATATGAGTTAGAGTTGGCTCAATTGGATCTTAAGACGACGTTCTTATATGGAGATTTAGAGGAGAAAACTTATATGACTCAGCCTTATGGTTTCAAAGTTGCTGGAAAGGAGAATCATATATGTAGGTTGATTAAATATTTGTAAGGACTGAGGCAATCGCTAAGGCAGTAGTATAAAAGATTTGATCAATTTATATAAGAGCAAAAATTTACGAGAAGTGAACATGATCATTGTGTTTACTTTAGAAGACTACTAGATAGAGCTTTTATCTATTTGTTACTCTATGTCGACGATATGCTTATAATTTTGAAGAATAAAGATAAGATTAAGAGACTAAAGAAGCAACTGACTTCTAAATTCGAGATGAAAGATTGGGTAATGCACAGAGAATATTTGGGATGATGATTTGTAGAGACAAGAAGAATATGAGTGTATGGTTGAGTCAAAAGTCTTATTTGAATAAAGTGCTAAAAAGATTCGGTATGGATGATAAAACTAAATTGGTATGCACACCTCTATCTTCTTACTTCAAATTGAGCTCTTCTTCATGTCCTTCTTCCCAAGAAGAGCGTGATTACATGGCTCGTGTCCCATATGCTAGTGCTGTGGGTAGTTTTATGTATGTTATGGTGTGTATTAGTAAATTTTTATAATCAAATGTTATTGATGCCAATGTTTAAGTGTACACAATAAGCAATAAAGTGATGAATATTAAAGACTGTCTCCATATAGATTGATGTCACTAGAAATGCTACAGCAATCACATTAGTGCAATCTAACTTAGATCTGAAGTTAACAAATGTAAAGTAGGTTCTATCGACGTTGATAATTGTGAAAGAATTAAATAAAAAAATACAGTAATGAAATAAACTAAATTAAATGTGTCTAAGATTCAATTGATAATATGGTAGTTAAATGATCAAACTCTCTTTATAGGCTGACTGCTTTTCATTAAGTTAACACCAGTTGCTACAACAATTGCTACAACACTGGACAGAATTAATCTGCATCCTCAGCTGCCGCGTATTGGAACTCTCACACCCTTAAGTATATTAGTAATAACCAGTTGCTATTCTACCTATGACATGATCTTATGACCTTTTAATCTCTATGCGCTACAAGGTGAGTACCTATATCTAGTATGTCACAAATCTTAACTTCAAGTATAGCCCTTATGAGATTCAAGATAAACTTAATCTAGGAAACTTAAATTAAAATCAAGTATTACTTTAATAATATTCGCTAAGACATGCCCTTTTGCTGCTCTATCTTAATTTGAACTATTAAATCGGTGGTCAACCGAAATAACAGTTATAATAATAATTACTAGAGTAAAATGCTACAGCAATGACATAACAGCTCATAAGAACAGTCAAGAACCCATTACATTGTTCGTCACTCAACTACAAGTAAATTTAGTTCATATTCTCAAAGAGAAAAACAAACATCAACATATTGTTCATGAGATTCATTAAATCAGACGAAGAAAGAAAAAAGATATAAGTTGAGAGCGACAATAAGTAAATCCAAATAATTCTGTAGGATTTTTCAATGCTGCTGAAGCCTTCCTCTTGAATTCTAATCTCCTCATTCTTTTTCTGTCTAAAGTCATTAATGATAATTTCTTTCCCTTTCTTATGTGATGCGTGCCTCATTTTATAATTTAAAATTAGGGCAAACAAAGGCCTCGGGCGTGCATGAGTTAAATTAGAAAACTGTAGATTGCAATTTTACAGCTGACCCGTGCTAAGTTTTCTTCTTCAGTGCTCCAGAATTGCTACAACAATGGTTGCTCTGACAGCGGCTAAAACACTGTAGTGTTCTCGGTTATGCTTAACTTCTTTTATGGCAATATTCTTTCCTCCTCTTGTTGGTCTAATATCTCAGCATCTCTTCACGAATTATAAACTTCTGAAAACCTACAATTATGCACTTATTTTGAGCACAAATTACTTTAATTCAAGCAAAACTTATTAAGACTCACTAAAATGAATGTTTATGCAAAATATAATAAAAACATCTCATTTACTCTCTAAGTGATCTTGTTTTAAGTCTAGAATTACTGTAATAACTCTCATTTCATAGCGTTATCAGTGTGTACAAGGCCCGATGTATCTCAAGCAGTAAGCATGGTTAGTAGATACATGCATAATCCGGGTAAAAACCATTGGTTGCAGTGAAGTGGATTCTTCGGTATTTGTTTGGGACAATTGATGTTAGGTTATTGTTCAAGAAGGATGGTGGTCAACAACATATTAGGTATTGTGATTCCCATTTCGCTGGAGATCTAGACAAGCGAATATCAACAATGGGTTATGTTAGGTTATTGGATAGATGCAGCCAATGTGGATCCTTTTGAGGATCGTGTGAGGGATGAAGTTGGGAGGATCACTATCAATCAGTTCAAATTTAGATAAATTTTTACTGAGGTGGAGATTGTTGAAAAGTCAAAGTCGTATGGTAGCAACCATACGGTTTGGACACTTTTTGAACGTGGTTTGGACCCGTTTGGAACGTGATTTTCTTGATATTTGTTTCATGAATAATGCCAACATTTTTCTTATAAATAGCTAAGCATTTTTCATTTGTTTAGCATCCTAAAAATTTGTTAAGCTTATAAGTTTCTAAGTTTTTAGAGAAGTGTGTTTGGGAATTTATCTCTCTTATAGAGTATGAGAGTATTAGGTATATTTGGGTTTCTGAGAAGTGAGATTCGTTACTCAAATTTATACTCTAATAATTGTTAGTAATACAATTATTTTTCTCTTACTCTCATGGACGTAAACATATTGCCGAACCACATCAATTTTGTCTCTTTTATTTTTTTGTAATTATTTAGTACACTTAATTCTACATTCCGCACACAACAATAAATTGTATCAATTTTTTAACTACCTATTAGAAAATCTCGATAAAATGACCATTTTACCTTAAAATCATAATTTAACCATGATTAAAGAATTAATACATTTTTATAATTTTGGTGGAAAATTAATTGTTTTTGCAATTATTATGTGGATCAACGTAATCATGTATACTTTATGCATATGATAGAATGTTAAATGTCAAATTACCCTCATAGCATTATAAAAAATTATTCTTAAGGGAAATTATCATTTGTCCACCCTAAGATTACATCGTTATCAAAATTACTACAAAACTTTTACAGTGTATCAGCCGTCCACCCTTAGATGACAAACATATCTCTCAACCATTATTCTGTCGACTGCCGTTTACAACTTAACAGAATTGAAATAAAATGACGATATTGCCCTTAAGCATGAAAGGGATGTTAAAAAGGCAAAACTACCCCAAAGATCAAACAATGCCAAATGTAGCCGTTGGACTCAACAACGGTAACAATTTTGGCTATATAATGAGCCAAAAACAGCAGCAAAAACCATATTGAAAGCAAGAAAAAATTAGCAATTCCTCAACAACAACAAATCAGCACAAATTGATGGAACCCAAACTAGATACTCCTCCTCAACAACAACAACACACACCTCATTGAAAGAAAAAAATTTAGCTACTCCTTAACAACAACAAATCAGCACACATTAAAGGAACCCAAATTAGATACTCTTCCTCAACAACAACAACACACACATCATTGAAAGAAAGAAAAAATTAGCTACTCCTCAACAACAACAAATCAGCAGCACATTTCCTTGAAAATGGCCTCCAGTGAAGCATCAAGTTCTGGTGTCAGTGGATTTAAAAGATATAAAAAAGTAAAATGTCAGCCAAAATATTGCAAGTGTAGCGTGCAAGCAGTGGCCATGGTGTCAACTACATTGCAAAATCCTAATGCACTATTTTGGTCATGCAGGTGGAAGCATTGTGGAGTGAGGCACTGTGATTTTTGGGAATGGTTCACTACGGAATCTCTCATATATCCGACTACTAATGATGAGATGGCATGCGAGCAAAACCTAAAGCTAAATGATGATATAATGAAAATAAAAAAGAGGCTGAAACTCATTGAAGGAATGATTAAATATATCTTAATTCTGCTGGTGTGTGTATTTGTAACTGTCTTAATGAAAAAGTAATATGGCTTGCAATAAAGTTTCAACAGTAATGGTTTAGCTCAATAATCAATCGAAACAGTGATAGTGTAACTAATTAACATCCAGCAAATAACATATCTTCTCCAAATTATTGTTAAAAAAAAGCAAAACATAGTTTAGCTCATGCAAGAGCATAACATAACCAACATAAGTTTAAGACACTAAAATTGACAAAATGAAATAACATAACCAACATAAGTGTTTAAGGACATGTTCCCAACAAATTGAGTATCAAACTCATTTTAAAGCACCTGTTACAGTTGACGACTGCGATGGATTCTGGAATTGGTTAGCTTGGGATGTGTTGACATCTATTTTCCTTTTCCTTCCTAAATTACAAAAGAGAAAATTAGTCAAACTCTTATGTATGCATAATGAACTGTGAATTATATTTAACACAAATTAATTTTCTGGTTGTTTCAGCAACTGTAGTAGTACTTTTATTTTTTCTTTTCTTTGATCCAATATTGGAGCCCTCGCCTGGACCACTTGCTTGTACTGTCTGCTGAGATGGCTGGCCTGAAAGACTTGCTGGTTGGCTTGAAAAACTGGCTGGCTCGGCTGAAGGAGTTGTTGGTTGGCTTGAAAAACTTGCTGGCTGGGCTGAAGCATTTCAAGCTGAGAACTGTAAACAATATAAACAGTCAAGTTAAGCATTTACTGTAAACAATGACTATTATGTTAAATAACAATGAAAACAATATAAACAACATACTTGAGAATTAGTACTCCTTGCTCGTGCAACAGAAGGCCTCAATGGACAAGATCTTGCATTGTGGTTGGAGCCGCTACAAACTGAACAATTGACGAAGAATCTCCTGCTGCGTTTCTGAGGTTTAGTTGATGCTCTCTTCCTACATTTCTTTGGCCTCCCAATCTTTTTTTGCACAATTGGGGGATCAATTAATGGCCTTTCACCACGGTCCCATGTACGCTCATCGGGAATTGGACTAAACATAACTGAGTACGTATTAATGTAAGCTTGCTTGGTGAAGCAAAATGGTATGTACTCTTCAATTTCGTGTCTCGCATAACTTATGCAAGCCATGGCGTGAGAGTAAGGTAAACCAGCAATTTCCCAATCCCCACAGTCACACGTTTTGTCCTCTAATTTCACAATAAACTTCCTAGCTGGATAATAAGATTTATCCATGACTTGAAAATTCAAGTCTCCCAAAGGGTGCACAGTCATTTTCTCTCCTTTCTTGTAAGATGTATCCAGCTCTTTATAAATCCTCGGAGCAACAGATTTTGCCAAGCTTTTGCTTTATTTTTTCTCTTTGTGAATCTTTTCATAAGTCTACACCTAATCTCCTCAAGCATCAATAGCACAAGCCTATCTCTATAAGGCAAAATCCACCTGTTAAAACACTCAGATGCATTGTTGTCAGTTCTCTCAACTTTACAATTTCTGTCATACGCATGCATAGACCAAGTGTACCCTTGTAGTTCTCTTTTCAGCCAATTATAAGCTGCTATATTTTCTTCCTTAATCAATGCCATTGCCTCATTAAAGTCGTGTCTATTACTACTCTTGGCTGCCCTCCAAAAAAGATTCCGCAACTTGGCACCAGCATGGTCTTTAGCAAAGTTAGCATATACATGCCTACAACATGCCCTATGATAGGCAGAAGGCTATGTGTTTGGAATCGCATTCAACAGTCCATTTTGCCTGTCACTAATGAATGTGACCTGCATTCCATCATCTAAATAGTTGTGCAAATGTTCAAGAAACCAGGTCCATGTTTCAGTATTTTCAATTTCGCACACACATACAGCCAATGGGACAATCCCTTTGTTAGCATCTGTAGCAATAGCAGCCAATAACACTCCTCCATATTTCCCCTTTAAGTGGCAGCCATCAATTCCAATGAAGAGTCAGCAACCATTGAGGAAAGCATTCTTTTGTGCAGGAAATGCGACAAATAATCTTTGAAATAAACATTTTTCGGGATAACTTATTGCATCGCATAACACCTTACAAATAGCTTCTGGATCAGCCTGATGAATGGCTGCAGCATACTGAAAAAGCTTCTCATAGCCCTTAGAATGATCACTGTACACCAAAACCCTTGCTTTTTCTCTAGCCCTATACATTGTTAGCTTCTCAATCTTCAATCTAAATTTTTCTTGCATATAAGTCCTAAGCAGAGATATCTTGACATTAGCATCAATAGGAACATGCCCTTTTATCATTTCAGCAATCCATGTAGAAGTCACCTTCACAGATTTCTTAGTAAGCCTGCACTCATGCTTTTTGTGGTATCCTCGCAACCAAAATCCATTTCGGTCATTCAATCTTACACCATTAACAAATCATGGACAATCAGGCTCTTTACAAGTTGCATAATATCTTCTCGGTTCACTGTATTTGATGTTAATATTGAACCCTTTCCTAACCATCACCTCATGCAGCACTTCTCTAAAATGACCTACATCCCTGAACACATCACCCACCCTAAGCCTATGTACCCCATCAGCATCTAACTTATACTCATGCTTTTCTAAATAATTTCTAAACTGCACACTGCCTAAATTCATGTCCTCATCTGAAGAATTAACAACCATTTGGAACTCCCTAGAATCATCATCTAGAAAAGTATCTACTTCGCTTTCACTGTCATGTTGGTGTCCCTCACTGCCATCACTGGCATCACTGTCCTCTACATGCTCGGTATCATCAACAGACACAGTAGGCGGTGGTTGCTCACCATCATCATCATCATTACTACCAACCCCTTTGTCTGACCATTCTGATAGCAAATCATCTTCACCAGGCACAAGTGGGTGCTCACCATCACCCTCATCATCATCACAACTGTCTAATCTCTTGCCTGACTAATTTGATAACAAGTCATCTTCATCTTTAGTTGGATGCCTAACTTTGGAAGTACCCTGATGCTCTGCTCTATTAAACTAATCATTCAATGTAGTTATAGCTTCTGAAGGTAGATGTATCCCTAAGTTAAACATTAACGATTGCAGTAATGGAGAATCTGGATATTGAGGGTATAACACGAGCACCACTTCAACTTCAAATGTGTTTAAGCCCATTGAGTTATGAATCTCGAATAATCTGTTAAACCCAAAATCGGAATCCAACACAACCTTCGCTTTGTTAGCTGGATTCATAACATTTAACAATATTTTTCCAGCTTCGTTTAACCCATGTACTCCTACTATCTTTAATGCTTCAACCCTTATTTTATCAACAGAATAACTTTCAGGATACGTTTTTCTCCTTTGAAATAAATCACTAACTCCATTGGAGACATGCTGTCATATGAAATGCAACAAAGAATAACCTAATTAAAACCAAACTCAAGCTTTTTCAAAAACAAAAAAAGGAAATTAACGAGATTCTAAAGCAAAAAGGACTTCAATTAACATACAAAAATTTCCTTACCATTTCATTAGTTTCTACAGTCTAGGGTTTCTAACATTAGATGCATTGCAAGAAATTCAAATAATTTCGTACAAGTTCTTACATCTATTGATTAAATAAATAATAGATGCATTGCAAGAAACAAGTATCATATATGAACATGCCTAACAACCCGATCCTTCACTTGTTGTCTTTATGCGTTATCAGCTTACGCTTTGATGCAAACTCCAATTCAACCTCCACTGATGTTCGCTACACTTGTTTGATGGTTAAAGGTGAAAAGGGAATAAAAATAAGTACGGAATGGCTGGTCTGCCGTCTGCGTGCAAGCTCTCTCTCGATGAAGGAACAAATTGGTGCGTGGTTGCAGTGGCTGCAACGAAGGGTTTTGATGTGCCAATGTGAAACGTCGTCGTTCTTTTTTTTTCCCTTAAAACGACGTCGTTTTGCATGAATGAAACGACGTGTCATCCAGTAAAATGACGTGTCGTCCAATATAACATTCAGTCGTCTGCTAAACGGCTGACATGTCATATTTTTCCGTAGCTGCTTCTATCTTAAAAGACCATATTACTCTTATAACATGTTAAGTTGTAAACGGCAGTTGACGGAATAATGGTTGAGAGATATGTTTTGTCATCTAAGGGTGGACGGCTGATACACTGTAAAAGTTTTGTAGTAATTTTGATAACGATGTAATCTTAGGGTGGACGAATGATAATTTCCCTATTCTTAATGACAAAGCGAAAAAATCATACAATTTGTAAACAAGGGTGGGATAATGAGTCAATTTATATTTATGTATTTTTAAAATAAATAAATTACATCTTTAAAAATTTTAGGCCTGATATGGAGTTGTTAGATATAACATTCTAAAAATTTTATTATTATTTTTAAAAGTTATCATACACTGCCTCAAAATCTTGAAGGGGAAGATTGTTAATTTTCTTCATACTAAAATTAATATATACCATTTATCTCCTTGTAATTTTTATAATATCTAAAAATCCCTTTAGCCTGAAAAATTTAAAGGAAAAGAGGGATAAACGGGTCATTTGTTTGATAATTTATCTTAAAAATATAAAACATATATTCATTATAAGAAAATATTTAAAAATAACAAAAAATAAAAGAATCTTATTATTAACTTTTTATTCACACAGAGACATATTTTTCTTATTTTTAGTACTTAAATTTTTTATTTTAATTTGTATTGATACAATTTGTTTAATTTATAATAATTATCAATAAAATTATATTTAAAAATAATGATAAAACTATAAAATTATGTTCTCAAGAGGATTATTAATAATCAATAAAACAATAAAAAAAATGTGGTACTTATTGATTCACTAGAAAGAAAGTGTCACTCTCCAATCTTAAAGTTATTTTGAAATTTTCCTTCCATAGGATCTCTTAAAATGACTTAGCATATTCTAGTTGGTATATCATAGTCATTATGAATAACCAACCAATCTTAAAAAATATTCCCCACGGAAAAGCCTTTTTCGAAAACGACTTAAAATTATATTTCAAACGTTTCACCCTCATCTACCGATTGAACCCATCCCATCAAGTACATATCTGAATCCACCCTCGATTCAATTTATTAATTTTTATTTAATTGAATTGACATCTGGCTGGAGTAATGCATGGGTTTTTTATTTTCCAGAAACAATCAAAGGGATGATTTTTTTTTAATTTAAGGAATTCAAAAAAATAATATAATTCCCTACACGAGTGATGTATGATAAAATTATACTTTAATCACTCTACAAAAGTTTTGATATTTTTCATTTCGATTAGAGTCATATCTAGTATCTTATTTATAACTTTGATTTCTTGTTTGAGTATGATAGAGTTGAGGTTACATTGCAAAACTTATTTATTATGTAATCCACACCAAAATTTTACATTGAAAACTTGCAATCCACTCTTTATTAGTTCCTTTCTACATACAACTCAAACCAATAGATGAAAAGAAATTACTGAAGATATTATTACAGGAATTGCAAGGTTGCCATTGCTAGCTGTCGCAGGTATTTGAATGGTTCATTACTTTCTCAACGTACAAAATGAATAAGGAGGTATTCAACGTAGTGTAACTGCAGATGCAATAACATAACAGGTCAGTTTCAAGCTATGTAATTGGAACATGATTGGATTTGATTCAATGTTCTCATATTAAAGACCAATCACTTGCCTTCCAAATGAACATGTAAAAAGAAAGTGTTGATGCTTTATTGGAGAGATCAACAGTTTGGGCTCGACGCCACAGAATGAAAGCAAGTATACTGTGAGAAATTATCTGCCAAAAAAGAAGAAAAAAAAAAGGTCTTCATGATTAACTGAATCAAATTCAAGCACAAGCTAAATTTCTTACAAAATGATGCCGTTCTTACAGTGACAAGCTTGCTTAGCAGAAAAGATGAAGAAGCTCCAACTAATATAGCAGCTCCATAGGCAGTTAACATCATATAAACACCAAGCCAAAATACCTTTTGAGAAGAATATAATATTCGTTAGCTAATTCTTAATCTGGGAGACTCAGCAAGTTTAAGAAATAATGTACATGAAATATTCTTATGGGAATTTTCAATTTCTCCTTAGTAGTTTTGTCCGTAACTTTATATAATACCTCGTTATTCTCTTAATGTCAAAATTTTAACTGTTTACTCCAACCGCTGTTAATCGCAGAACAATCTTCTTTTTTTTTTTTTCAAAGTTTTTGCTTAAAAAAAATAATAGCCAGGTATTATAAAAGTTATAGAATGGGCATGGGTAGAAAATGATTCTTTAAGCGGCAATCTCCCATTCTTAATTTACTTACTTTTTCTTTTCCTATGATAACACTGAGCGTCTGAATGCCAAATTCTCTGTCGCCATCCACATCAGGTACATCCTTTTATAAAATCGAAACAAGTAAATTAATGACATCCATTATGTATGTGATCTTTACTAAACATCAATTTTTGAATTATCCTTACCTTGAGAAGGCCATTTGCAAACGAGAATACAGATATGAAAGTGGTAGCAAACACCAGTGCTTTTGTAATTATTACAGGTCTTGAAAGCACGTATTTCTACACTTGGCCATTAAAAAACAAAAAATGAAATGAAATTAAATTACATACGGAAAAAGATACAATCCTGGATGATAAGGTAAATTCAACTTATTAAATAAATTAACTCTATTTTACATAAGTTCTTTAAAAAGAAAAAAAATCCACTTATTTCTTAATAAACTAAATGAATCCCCTTAAATTTTAAATTTTATATTTGACAACTTGCTTTCACTGCAAGAAGTCAAACCAACTAAATTATCAATTTAGAGGTACATTTTTTTAATTTTTTTTTAATTTTTTAATGAACTTCCACCAAGATGGTGGGGAGTTAAGCCGAATCCCTACCCATAAATAAATTAATTAAAGAATGAACTTAAGGAGGGGGAGGAGATACATGAAATCATATTATTATCTTCAGTAGATCATTGAGGCTCCGTGTCACTTGCTGGTTGGTTTTTCATAGAAGATTCATTCAGACTGCTGCTTGTTCTGTTCGTGCTTTGATCTTTTGGGCTGTTCATTTCTTGATTATATGTATTCTTGATTTTATTTTTGTCGTCGATTATTTGTTTAATATTGGATGGCTTCTTTGCGGGCAATTTGTCCCCCCTATCTGATGTTTGCTTTTATATACTAATAAATTTTGGTTGGCTAGTCGAGGACTATTTAAGAAAAAAAAAACAAAATTTCTCCAGACCATTATAAAAACCAAACCAAAAAAAAAAAATCCCAAGAAGAAATTGTAAATACCTGCATGTGTATGTAGAATAGCAATTGATAAACAAGTCCCATCAAAATCATCATGGAGGTTGGTGCAAGAAATGGATGTCCTTTCCATCTTAGAAAGGGAAGCTGCAATATTGAGGACCATCAAAATGAATTGTGATTAGGTAATTATTTTAGAAAGGCAGTGGTTATTTTAGAGTTGTTCTATTATAGAGCATTGATGATAGCCGTTAGATTATAATAGTAAATACATATTTAATATTTATTTCTATAATCATACAGTTATCATTAGTGCTCTATCGTAGAACAATTCCAACATAACAATACCCTTTTAAAAAAGTCAAGAAACTAAAAACCAAAAAATGGTGGAACAAGTTGGGCACTTTACTTGGATGGAATAAGCGGTTCCAAGAAAAAACCATATAATGAGAGCTAGGAGAAGAGGTGGAGATCGAGACGTAACTCCCATAGCCAGACTCTTAAAATTGAAAAACATGGTCACATAATCTTCAATGGCATCTTCTCACTTTAATAAGGAAATTTTTTATTTTATTAAACTAAAAGAAAAAAGTTAAAAGATAATAAAAATTACAGTGTAGTACAATATATTTTATCATATAATATATTAAAATTTTTATTCTTTTTTTTCACCATATCTCTTATTTTATTAAAGTAATAAATTCTGTTATTGTAAAATTACTCATCTCTTTTTATAAAATCCCTTATTTTATTACAAAAAATAATTAAGTTAAAAAATAAAAAAAATATAATACACTTCAATATAAAATACACTCCATTAAAATATTTGTTTTTCCTGTATGTTAGTTTGATCCTTAATTTACGAAAAAAAAACTTTCATTAGAAAGTAATAAAATATATTTTTACTTGTATTTTAATTTATTCCTTAGTTTACTAATTTAAGGATCTCTTATTTAATAATGACTCTATATATATAAACAAATAAATAAGCTTCCATCGAAAAGTGAAAAATCGAGTCACCCAATAACATTCAAAAAGCTTTGGTTACGTCGGCACTTCGCAGTTTCTTACTGTGAATGAAGATACTAAATAAACTGCAACTCCAGTTCCCGTTGAGAAGTCACCAGAAGCAAGTGGAAGATCGGGCTTGTTAATCTTTAACAATGTTCAGCAAAATTATTAGGAAAAACAGCCAAATATTTATGAAAAAAAATTGTGAAGCTCGACAGCATAACATGCAAAATAGCAGCTATCATGGTTTCTCCGAATATATATATACATACATACATACATATATATATATATATATATATATATATATATATATATATATATATATATATATATATATTTTGATACAAAATTTTAAAGTACGAAAAAATTTGAGAAAATTTTAAAACTCTATGGTTTTAAAGTGTTAATTTCGTAATGCTTTAAAAAATTAATATTTTAAAATTGTGAAGTTTTAAAACTTTCTCAAACATTTTCCCCACTTTAAAATTTTAGATCAGAACATTACTTTTTATATATATATATATATATATATATAAACTGTAACCTTGTCTATTTCAAGGTCAGATAACTGGTTTAGGGCCACCACGTAAACGTTCATTAGTACAGCGGGCACCAAAGCCTGAAATATCATCAAGAATTAATGTCATTCAAAATAATTAGTACAAGCAGTTGCTTTATGACTCTTAAATTTTACCTTCAAGATTTCAACAAATAATGTGGGAGTCAAAACAGCAAGATTTTGTATTGGAAGAAAAGAAACCGATGTTATCGCTATAATCTGAAAAAATTGAAAAAAAAAAGAAAATTCATATGATCAGTCAATTTATAGAAACTTGATCTAATGATTACATACTTCTTGGTCTGGAAGATTGCAGCTAATTATAAAGCAACTTACAGTTCCAATCCAAGTGTAGGGACGAGTAAGACAGTAGAGTGCGTTTAAGTTCCTAAAGGAAACATCTTGAAAGCTTGTCGAATTATTATTATCACGAAGGGTGTTTGGTTTGTAACCATCTTGTAAGGTGGAAAGACAACGATACTTGTTGAACTGTTTACAGCTTCTAATTTTATTGGTTAAATTAAATGAATTTCGGGGGCATTTGATGGAGTACTTTTTGCTCAGAGCTGTGTTTAGGACGCCATGAATCTGTGACAAAGGCGATTGCAGCGCTTTAGTGCAACCTGAAATGACCAGAATGATACAAATTTATCAGATAAAATTGAAGTAATATTATAGGGATAGTAACATGGCTTGTTTGAGAATGTTTTTGTATATTTTCGTTGTGAATGATATATAAAATGTAATAACCCACATGCTTATTAATATTTTTTTATTAACTCACGTATGTATTACTCATTTTCTTCCATTATATTCGATTGTAACAATCCACTTCAATATTTAATAACTCTACTCCGCAATTTATTTTTTAAAAAAGAAACATCTCTACAACATTATTTTGAATTTTCATCTAAATTGAACAAACCTTAGAAATAATTAATAGAACAATATTTTATTTTAAAAAAATTATTGTGTTGTAGGGTTACTAGATATTTAATAGATTGTTAGAATTTGTCCTAAAAGAAATTTAATAGTAAAAAGTTTTAGTATATCTAATTATATATGTATATTTTTTGAAACATGTTGTTTCAGGGATAAAATAGTAAAAAAAAAAGAAGTTATAAAAGCTGTGTTTGAGGGGGATGTCTGGGTATTTTAAAATATGAGGGGAGTAAATTGGATAACATTGCTCAAATGACGATGAAGAGGGAGGTTCCCTAAAAACCATTGGAAAGAAGAACCATGGAGGCAAAAAAAAAAAAAAACAAAACTTACCATAATGATATTTTGGAGAGAACATTAAACATGAATGCATATGAACCATATTTCCCTCTTTCTCCGATCCTTAGCTCTCTGTGAAATCAGTTTTAAGTTGTTTAAGAAAAATCTAAACACTTGATCTTTTGTTGTTGACTTGTGCTATTTAAGTTAACGAGCTTCAAGATTGGGAAGACAATAATAAGTTCGCGATTTAAATGCATGCATATGCCTGCCTTGGTGACAGTTAAAAATAATAATAATAATAATCAACAAAAACATGCATTTTATATTTACTGACAAAAGCATGCATGGTATTTTTCACTAATATTCATATTCATACGACGATACTAAGCACTTTAAAAACGTGTTGAAGCTAGTTATCATTATAGAATTAAAGCGTCGGTATTTGACTTTTTGTTAAATGTCATTGTGCAGGATCTGGTAAGCTCTAGGCAATTGAATGGTCTATATACAGATGTCATGCGAAAAAAGCGACAATTATTATTGAGTGTTTAGTGAATCACTAATTATAAAATAAAAGAGAATGATATTTATAAATATGGTACACAAAACTTATCAAATAATCTGATATTTGTAATATTTTTAGTCAAATAAATTAAATTAAATTTCTTTATTAAAAAAAAAAGCTTTAGAAGGGTGCTGACATTTCCACCCTTCAAGTTGTTTAAACCCACTCCACTTCATAAAATTACTTACAAAAAATTCACATTTTTTTAATAATTTCAAATTAATAATAAATTTAAACAATTAATCAATGAAATCCACATTTGTATGATTGTTAACCTTCAATTAACTTAACAAAAATAAACCAAATGTGTTTGTAAATGATATCCCATGAAATTGATTGGTTATCAAATTTGTACTATTTACATCTCTTGAAGTTTATTGTCTATAAGAAGAATCTAATTGATTAATTGTATAAAAATATTTTCGGATTTTAGATTTAAAAAATAATGTGAATTCCTTATAGATAATTTTTTGGCGGATTTATTGCGGGTGGAAATATCCCCACCTGCTATAGAATTATTGTGAAAAAAATAAACATCTTTGATTCTTTGAGAGCAATGGAATTCGTCGATGAATGGGACTTTCGCTAAATAATTAGTACTAATTGGACATCAAACTTAAGACAGTATAATAACAGATAAAAGCGAATAAAAGCGGCAACCCTAGACACTATACATTAAAAGCAAATAATAATAATAATAATCAACAAAAACATGCATGTTATATTTAGTGACAAAAGCATGCATGGTATTTTTCACTAATATTCATATTTATACGACGATACTAAGCACTTTAAAAACGTGTTGAAGCTAGTTATCATTATAGAATTAAAGCGTTGGTATTTGACCTTTTGTTAAATGTCATTGTGCAGGACCTGGTAAGCTCTAGGCAATTGAATGGTCTATATACAGATGTCATGCGAAAAAAGCGACAATTATTATTGAGTGTTTAGTGAATCACTAATTATAAAATAAAAGAGAATGATATTTATAAATATGGTACACAAAACTTATCAAATAATCTGATATTTGTAATATTTTAGTCAAATAAATTAAATTAAATTTCTTTTATTTAAAAAAAAAAGCTTTAGAAGGGTGCTGATATTTCCACCCTTCAAGTTGTTTAAGCCCACCCCACTTTATAAAATTACTTACAAAAAATTCACATTTTTTAATAATTTCAAATTAATAATAAATTTAAACAATTAATCAATGAATTCCACATTTATATGATTGTTAACCTTCAATTAACTTAACAAAAATAAACCAAATGTGTTTGTAAATGATATCCCATGAAATTGATTGGTTATCAAATTTATACTATTTACATCTCTTGAAGTTTATTGTCTATAAGAAGAATCTAATTGAATAATTGTATAAAAATATTTTCGGATTTTAGATTTAAAAAATAATGTGAATTCCTTATAGATAATTTTTTGGCGGATTTATTGCGGGTGGAAATATCCCCACCTGCTATAGAATTATTGTGAAAAAAAATAAACATCTTTGATTCTTTGAGAGCAATGGAATTCGTCGATGAATGAGACTTTCGCTAAATAATTAGTACTAATTGGACATCAAACTTAAGACAGTATAATCACAAATAAAAGCAAGTAAAAGCGGCAACCCTAGACACTATAATTGCAAAAGATAAGTGAAGAAAAGACGAGAGAGAGAGAGAGAGAGAGAATAGTGGCCAGATATTAAATTTGGGGACGAGGATTTCAATCTTTGATTGGATGATCGGAATGTGATTTTAACTCTGTTTTCTCTAAATTTAGAAAGTAAGTTCTTGTCATCGTCCTCTATAATCTTTCTGGTATTTATTTTTATTTTATTTTCTTATTGGGTGTGATTTGAGATGCCCACTTGTTAGAGAGACAGATATTAAGTTATTACTGTAAGTCAAAAATATTGAAATTTTTGATATTGTTAGCTTTTAGTATTATAATATTAATTTTTTATTTAGTTAGTTTATGGGTAGGACATGAACAAAAAATTTTAACCCGTAAAATGGGGGATTAGATATTAATTAAGTCAAATTTGCATCCGATTCGTAAACATATGAATTGAATTTAGATTGAATTTCTCCAACCGTAAATTGAATTGAATTAAAAATTTATAATATGCAAAATTCAACATCCGAACACCCCTACTGTATTCGGTTATTTCTGAATATGTTTTATTAATTGTTTGGTCGGAATTGGAAGTGATGTTAAAATGAGATCCATTTTAAGGCAAACGAAACGCTTAATGGGTATGTGAGTGAATAATGACCACTTGCTGACTTGGTCTTTTTCCCGCCAGCTCAACATGTTCCAAAATTAGCCTATAACCTTTCTCCCAGCGAGGCCTGGGTCCCACATTTTATAATATTCATTTATTAAACACTGTTTTGCTCCAATACCCTTGTAATTTTCTATTATCGCCATTTTTGTTCCTTCATAAACCAATGTTTCTCCCTTTGTCCCTCGCAAAGTTTCAACTGTTTAATTATATCTCCCATTCAGTTTTCCAACACATCATTTTCGGGCCCTTCGAGGCGTTCTTCGTCTTCTGCGGTGTGTTTTAGCTTTAAAGAAATAATAATAAAAATGGTGTTTTTCACAATACACAACTGTGTGGTTGGTGTCATATTTGAAACTTAAGTGATCAACAATCTTCCAGCTGAAATTCATAGTCAGACGTTTAATTTTAAATTTTTTTGGAGTATATAAAAGGGTATCCTATTATAACACTAATTCAATGGACGTGTGTTCATTTGGTTTTTTCTATACGCATTTGATTTTATTTATGAAAGGATCATTTAAATTTTTAAACAACTAACATATCAACTCACAGTTGGAGCTTAAAATTTACGTCCTCCTGTAACTTTTGTTACAAAAAAAGTTAAAATTTAAAAAAAATTACTGAAAACATTCATGTTCATCTTAATCAACTTGAATACTTTCAATGAAGATTAAATGTTATCTTTAGAAACTAATATAAATGACATTTCTATATTTTGAAATCTGGAACCCAAAAAAAAAAAAAATTCTTCACATGCATCTATGAAAAACAAATGAACAAATAAAAACCCACACACATTTTAACAGAAAAAGAAATTTGGTGTCAAACCTATTGATTTTGGGTGGGACTTGGAGCTAGAAAAGCAGGACCATCATTGTAGTAGTAATTGTTAAATGGACTGTCCTTCAGGGCTGCCAATTTGGAACTTGTTAAGTATCCAGGGAGAAATGCCAATATTCAAATATTATCTATTTAGGAAAATGGTTACGTAAGTGGAAAATTTGGTGACAAATTGTTTTTGTTACGCTCAATGCTTGTTAGCTCAATATAGTATTTGCATAAAGATTTTCGGATGAAATATATTTCATACAAAGATGTATAAAAAAATATCGCGTAGGAGAGAAAATTACGTAAACAAATAAAAAGAAATAATAAAGACGAGCTACGACGGCTTGAGGTTTTATTGATTTTATATGTAAATTTTAATGAAAAAAATTGGAAATTAGAAAATATTTTTAATTTTTCAATCAAAAGTGCAAGTTCTAAAAACACCAGCCTAAACATCCGAGTTGCATGAGTAATCTTGTTAACAGACAATAAACGTTTACTAAACTGAGTCTTTGTTTTCCCTGCAAAACCCCATATTGCAGCCATCTAACTGTCAACTCCCAAGGGTATGTTAGTATTTTCACAAAATATCTAACAAATAACCATCGTACAAATCTCAGCTGGTAAAAGAAAATAACCAAAAGGTAGAGGGGGATTGCAAGCAAATTCACCTAAAAACTCAAAACCAATAAAAAAAAGAAAAAATAAATAAATAAATAACTCACCGTACAGACTTCAGTCTGAGTGAAGATGGAAAATGATAGATGGAAAATGCTAGTTATCCCGAATCAAGTCTCGGGTCAAACCCCAAAGTAATAAATGCCGCTGTTTTCTTTCTTTTTTTAATTTTGGTTAAGGTAAAAACAACAACGGCCCCTAATTATTTCTCTTTCTCTTCGTCTAACAGCCTTTCTCTTTCTATTTCTCTATAAAACCACTGCTTTCTCTTCCCCTTCGTTTCAACAGCTAGCATCAATTTCAGAGTTGCTTTCACACAAATGAAGTCAGAGAAGAATAGAATACGAAGGCGAACCACACTAGGAGCTGATAAAGAAAATAATTTGAATAACTTATATCAAAGATTTAGTGCTCAGATTTCACTGACATGCATTTACAGCTTTCACCATAAAAAGATAAAACACATACCCAGACAATGTTTCCTAGTTGTGGAACTTTGTCTAATTTACATCACGAAAGAAACTGGGGCAAAATGAAGGAACCAATCACAGCCTACATCCTTAAACTTGCAAACACGAGACAGGAAAAGTGGTGACTGTTTTTTCATTGATGATATGCCTATACAGGAACATTTGATCTGCAACACAAGCCAAACCCCTGCATCAATCTGACGATTTCCACTATATCATCCAGATAATACTTGGCTTTGCTGGGTTTTCGACCAATCGTACATGCAAAAACTTCTGCCCTAGGAGCAATGGATGGACCTGCTTTGGAACTGATGATTACTTCAAACATATCTTCATCGGTTCGATCATCACCTAGACACAGAGAAATAGAAGGAGAAAGGGGCTGTGAGACGAAGGGAAAGAGAAAGCAATTTGGGTCTGTTGTGAGATGAAGAGAAAATGAAGAGAGAGAGAGTTGGGGCTGTTGTTGATTTTGCCCCACCAAACTAAAATGAAGGGGAAAGGGGCTGTGAGATGAAGACAAAGAGAAACCAATTTTGGATGTAGTAATTTTGCTAAAACGACGTCGTTTAGCTTGAATGAGAGGAAAAAAAAAAAAAAGAGATTGAAACGGCGTCATTCGTTTATTGATTTCGAGGTTTGACTTGAGACAAACTCCAATGAAGATTCCAATCTTCCCGTCCGAACATTCCAAAATAAAATGCGAATCAAACAGTTATAAATCCAATTCACTGCCAGCCGAATTCGCACAACATAAAGCATAATTCCGTATTTTAATTTTTTCTTTTTTGTTCCATTTTTTTAAACACTAACACACGCATTTTTGCGAACTAAGACACGTTACGTGTTGCAACAACCTTAATACACTCAACATACCACTGTCTATTTCTGTCCCAGACCCTCTCCGCGGGGAAAAAAAATGCCGTTATTATCCGGTGGCGGGAAAAGCAAATCTGATGGTTTGGTCATTTTTTCATTCAAATTCTATTCGTTGTTGATTCTTGTTACTCAAACATAGTCATGGTGATGACGGTGGCGTATCCAAAGAAGGCAGTTTCTTTAACAGAGAAGGTGTTGGAAAGAGATCACGGGAATCACAGCACGAGCAGCAGCGGCAATCTTTCGTTCCATAGTGATGATAATTACGAGGAGGATGATGAGAGCACCGTGGAGCTCATGCCGATTGGAGCCGAGAGGACCAAGAACGTGCTGATTGTTATGAGTGATGCCGGTGGTGGTCACAGAGCTTCTCCTGATGAGGCCATTCGCGAAGCCTGCAAGATTGAATTTGGTGAGAATACAGGGTAATTTCGTTTCTTTTCTCTCTTCTTATTTGTTTTTTTAACACATTTCTAAAATTTTTCTTTCAGCATAATTCGAATCCCCAAGCTTACCTCCCATCTCCATTTGGGTTCTTGTCTGAAATTTTTTTATTTGATTTGTGATTTTGTCAACTGATGTGATTCTTCATTTTTTTTTTTAATTTCAGATATTTGTAAAAGATGTTTGCAAAGAGTACGCCGGGTGGCCGTCGAATGATATGGAGAGATCTTACAAGTTCATGGTGAAACATGTACAGTTATGGAAGGTTGCATTTCGTAGTACCTCTCCTAAATGGATACACAGCTGCTATCTTGCTGCCATGGCTGTTTACTATGCCAAGTATGTGCTTCTTCCTATCGAAACACCTTAACTTTTAGTCTTAGAAGTGTTCATGTTCGTTGCTGATGATAAATTAATCTATATGCAAAGTATATAGGTTAAGATTCACAAATCAAACAACAAAAACCAGTGATAAGTGCACAAAAATTCATTTAAGCAAAAATGAACTACGTCGGTAGCTGGAGTTGATCAGGAAACACATTTTAGGCACGCAAGATGTAGAGGGGACGTGAAAAGTAAATTCTTATTGCTGTGGAAGTTTCTAAATTTGTTGTATTCTGTGACTGAAGGGAGGTGGAGGTGGGGCTCATGGAGTACAAGCAGGACATTATCAATAGTGTTCTTCCTTTGATGCAGCACATTCCTTTGAGGGTTCTAAAATGGCAAGGTCTGCAGAAGAAAGTGATTTTTGTTACTGTCATCACAGAGCTCAACACCTGCCATCCTACATGGTGAGTTAACAAAGTCATTTGGAATTCTGCTTTTTCATCTGTGTTACGCTTTCTATCAATGATACAACGGAGTATGTGTTAACACTGAATTTGTATTCAGGTTTCATCCTAGGGTAAGATGCTACTGCCCATCGAAGGAGGTAGCCAAGAGGGCTTCATATTTTGGCCTAGAAGAGTCACGAATTCGTGTTTTTGGCATGGTGTCACTAAACGGACTTCTAACACAATTTCCTGTCCACGTACACATCCAGGTACATTAAAATTGTTCATGTTGTTCATACGGATCTTTTCTAATGACAAAATTTGGTCCTATTAGGCATATTCTCTATAATGAAATTGATAATTATTATATAAATAAAACTTTAAAATAAAATTTATACTATAGTATCTTTTGATCTTCTGGATTTTCCTAATGAGGTGGGTTTGAAACATGTACACAGAAATACGTGCTTGGTAGACCTCTAGAAATATTTACAAGTCCATTGACATTTGCAATTGCTTTCATTTCCTGCGTTCTGATTGCATTTATCCAGGTAATTTAGAAATTACATAGATAATGTACTTGAGAAAGCTAATATAGCTAAAATTTATAAGTTATTGCATAGATTTACTTGTTTTTGGTTTTTACAGGATTTACATGATGTAGATGGCGATAAAAAATTTGGCATTAAAACACTAATGGTGTGTTTACTTAGTTTGTAGTAGTAATATTTATAAGTCCATTGATGTTAAAACTACTACTACTACTAATGTTGTTGCTACTGCTACTACTATTGTTGCTGCTATTAATACTACTGCTACTACTACTACTACTGCCACTACTATTGCTGCCACTACTACTGTCACTACTACTGCCACTACTACTGTCACTACTATCCAAGATCTCCCCAGAAGATGAACCAGAGGTCTCCCCATCTTCGGCTATCCTATATGGCAAACCGAGGGAGATTTAGATTCTACTGGCAAGCTAGATTTGCCTCAATTGTTTGTCCTGGGGCACATATTAACTTAGCTGCGCTTAATTAGCTAAAGCTTCCTCTCTGGCGGCTGATTCGGCTATAGCCTAGTCGTACCTGGGGGAGCATCAACTCCGTTCCTATGGGCTTCTGAGGAGTGGGAGAATTTGTTGGAATTCTATGAAAGAGTCTCCGGAGCCAGGATACATGCCAGTTTCATACGACACTACTACCATTACTACTACTATTACTACCACCACTATTACCACTACTACCACTACCACCACTAGGGATGGCAAAATCCGGGTCCGGGTCCGGGTCCGGGTTTAGCCTTTCCGGTTTTGGACCCGAACGTCATTTTCTTATTCCCGGACCCGGATTAAAACCCGGATTTTTTCATCCGGGTCCGGGTCCGGGTTCAACCCGGAAAAATCCGGGTTTCCGGATTCCGGGTTTTGAACCCGGATCAATAGGAAAATGGACAGATTTGTAGATTGGCAGATTACAATACAAGAACCAAAATATTACACTACAAGAACCAAATGAGTTCATAGAAAACGGATAGATTTGTCAATCAATTTGGAATATTAATGTAACTGATAGAACCAAAACACAAACTAATGTAACTAAAGGAAATATTAACATAAACAAAAAGATGAGATTTACACACTAGACAGCCCCTGCAAGCTTGCAAGTCTGCAACATACCACATACCAACATCATAAAGAATTCAAGATAACCATACAGTCCATATTTCAACATCATCTCTACCACATGAAGTTTCAAAACCTATCTCAATGTTTCAAATGCCATCCTAGCACAGTAGCACTTAATAATTAAAACTTAAACAACAAATCCTAATTTATCACAATTAACAGTTTCTAAATAATTGTGCAGAACATAGTTATAAGTTTCTAAAACAGCCACAAATATAAATCCATAACACAATACACAAGTCTATAATTCAAAGTTCAAATTAAAAACCACAAATCCAAAGTTTAAACTTTTCTCCATCATTTTTCTATTCTTCTTCACTTGATTCATTGTTATTCACAATTCACTCATCAAACTTTCATCAATAAGTTGTTCTGCAGAAAGTATTGCTTCCTCTGGAATTCCATCTAAAAAAAATAAATAAATCATAAAAATAAGAAACAAAACAGCTAGTTAGTAATAAATTGATACTATAACAAATTAATTTATTTTATGTAATAAATAAATTTTCCATACCTTTTAGGTTGTGGTCAAGCCAAAACCAATTTTGAGTACACACCAACGCTTCCACTGTAGATGGCTGAAGTCTATTGCGATGAGGACTCAAATGTCTACCTCCAGTGCTAAAGGCGGATTCGGAAGCAACTGTTGATACAGGAATGGCCAAAAAGTCTCTCGCAATCTTTGCAAGTATAGGATATTTGCCTTGATTATTCTTCCACCATGACAAAATATCAAATTGACTAGTTGAAGGCAAAGTACTTTCCTCAAGATAAAGCTCAAATTCTGTTTTGAAATGATTATTTTGTGAGTTCTGATTTCTAAATGATTCCCACTCATCAGCCATCTCATCTAAGTCTAAGTCTACCATAATAGAATCATCAACTACTGCAGCACCTTCAGAACTAGCTGAACCATTAACCCCCCAATTTGCATTTGATGAATATTTGACTTCATACTCATGCACTAAATCAACAAATAATTTGTACACCCTTTCAATTTCAAATTCAGCTCTTTCTCCATAGATTTTGGGAAATAGAAAGTTAATTAACAACATTTTACGCCTAGGATCTAACAAAGTACCCACAATAAGAACTCCATGAATAACATCCCAATATTTGTCATACTTCCCAATCATCTTAGTGGCCATATTTTTTACCCCCTCAATTGGTGATTGTAACCATGCATTCATTGACAATCTAATTTCACAAATCTTGCTAAAAAATAAATTAGATGTCGGATATCGTGTCCCCGCAAAAAGGTCGTTAACTTATCAAAACTCTTCAAATAATCACACATAAGTTTTGAAAAATTCCACTCTAACTCACTAGGCAAAGATGTATAATTTCTATGACGCTCCTTTAAACGAATAAATACATCTTTATACAACAAAGCTGTACTAAGCATCAAATAAGTGGAATTCCACCTAGTTTTACAATCAAGTGCTAAGTTTTTAGTTTCTTTAACACATAATTATCTTTTAGCAGCCTCAAATTTTTCAAATCTAGAAGGTGTTGCTGTCCAATAATGGACACTCTCTCTAATCTTTTCAACTTCTTTATGGATCACAGATAAACCATCCTTAACTATCAGATTTAATATATGTGCACAGCATCGCATGTGAAGGAATTTCCCACCCATAATCATTGAACTAGCTGAAAATTTCCCCAACAATAAATCAATCATGGACTCGTTTGCAGAACAATTATCAACAGTTACAGTAGACAACTTCCTATCTATATTCCACTCCATCAAACACTCATACAACTCATTGCACATAACTTCACCACTATGTGGAGCCGGCACATATATAAACCTAAAAATGTAAAAAATAATCAAAATATTAGATAATGCAAACATTCATTTATGTTGAAACGAAAAAAAAGTCTCGAGAATATTACCTCATAATACGACTTCGCAACACCCACGAGTTATCAATATAATGTGCCGTAACAACCATATACCCTTTCTTTTGGTTACCAACAGTCCACATATCTGTAGTCACTGCAATTCTACTGTCACAAGCTTCCAAAACACTCATTGCCTTCGTCTTCTCAATATCGTAAAGTTTCAAAATTTCAGTCTTGATAGTGTTTCTACTAATAGTCTTAATTGAAGGTTGGAGAAGCTTTAACAGTTCGTAAAACCCAATATACTCAACAAATGATAGCGGAAGCTCATGCATTACAATCATTCTAGCTATAAAAACCCTCACTGTTGCCATATCCCACTTTGGTTCAGTACTATAATTACTAAGAACAGTAGTTCGATCCGCTTTAGAAGAAAAAGAAAGGTGCATTTGCTGCACATTCTTGATTGACCTTCTAGGACAACGTTTCGCATGATTAATCAAGTGATTAGTGCCATGAGAATAATGCCCTTGCATAACTAACCCACAATAATTACAAATCGCTTGAACTTCCTTGCCTAACTTAACTTTTTTAAAATGATTCCAAGCATCAGAAACTAATCTACCTGAACCACTCCCTTCACTGCCAGCGCCTCGTTTTTTTGAAGAGCCAACAGTAGTATTACCTCTACCTCTACGGCCACGGCCACTCCCACTCCCACCCCCACCCCCCTGCTCTACTGTTGTTGAATCATGTTCTAATTCAGCTGCTGTATCATTATTTTCCGCTGCCATATCCATGCCAACCCTCACACCCAGACTTTCATCAGTCTCGGAAACATCTAAATCAACTCTTTGTTCATTTTCCATTATGAATTTAACACCCTACAAGAATTATGTCAAAACAAATTAAACTAACTTTGCCTGAACAAGCAGCACTATCATTTTAGGAATAATGCAAAAAAGAATATAAGAAGTGTATGTCACAAACACACACACTGATAATGAAAGCACAAGTAATTTGCTGTCAAAAAAGAGGACAATGAGAAAATATTTCAATACTAAAATTTAAATGTCAAGGGAAGCATAATTTATATTGTGATGTGGATAAGTTAGTAGATACATAAACCCTATGATATAACCGTTGTAATATTCACTTACTGTTATGTTAAAGAAATCATTAAAAGCTCAAATTAATTGATAAGAACTCTATATTAATATTAAAAAAAGATCTTAATAATATTTTTATTTAAACTCTAAATTTAATTTCAAGCTCCTACAAATTTTAAAATGACCAACAAGGAGTTCAAAAAATAAGTCGTAAAAAATTGATAAAAATGAATTAAGAAGACAACATGACACTCTAATATTATATAAAATACAACTATAGTTAAGTCAATAAATTATAAGATCCAACATATTTATTATAAAAAATAAGTCTTAATGTAGTATTTCAATTTCATGAAAATTCACAATTTTTTATAGATCATTTGAACTAACGTTTGATTGAACTGTTGACAGCTATAGAGACTAAAATGCATGAATGAGAGAAACCAGGGGCCATTTGAAAACAAGTGGCACTCTGAACACTGGGGAAATTTCAAGGGAAGCATAATTTATATTGCAATAAAGGTGTAACAAACTACCCTTGAAAGATAAAGCATTAGAGACATGGAACCATTTCAATGGACAAGCCAGAATTACGTGTAAGTATGGAAAAGACACAAAGAGGATTGTGCAAAAAATAAGAATATAAAGAGTAAGTATCTATTCTATAAGACTGCTGGAAACAAAAATAATAAAAGATAATGCAAATTGCAAAAGAATTATATATGGCAAATATTCCAAAAGACTTGAAATTACCAGGCAACTTCTTTGGTTTTCTCAGAGGAACAAATATAAAGCCACGGGCCTCTATCCCTGAGTGCAAAACAGACATTTACGTTTCAGAACACAAAACAAGGAAGTTTCAGAACACAAAGTAAAACAGAGAACTTAACCTTGCGATGGTGGCGAACCCAGCCGAGAGTTGTTTGACTTGCTTTGCTTGCAGGACAGCGGAATTGAGGAAGGTGGAAGGCAGCGGCGGCGGCGGCGGCACAGCTAGGGTTTGGGTAAATCACGATTTTGTCACACGAGAGAGAGAGACAAGACTGAGTTGTGATTCTTGTGAATTAGAATTAGGGTTTTTTTTAATGTTTGTATTTATATTTATTAATAAATATAATTAAAAATAATATAAATATAAATCCGGGTTCGGGTTCCGGATATACGGGTTATCCCGGACCCGGATTCATCTGGGTTATTAAAACCCATTCCGGATCCGGATTTTTTTCTTTTCCGATCCGGGTTCAACCCGGCCTGGATTATCCGGGTTCATCCGAGTCCGGGCCGGGTCCGGGTTATTTTGCCATCCCTAACCACCACTACTACTACTACCTCTACTACCACTAATACAACAACTACTACTACTAATAGTAGTTGTAGTAGACGCTACGGACTTAATTGGATTGAGCCTTAGTATGAAAACTTACTAAGTGATAACTTAATAATAATTGTTTATAATCATTATTAATAATAGTAATTATTTTTATGAAAAAATATTTTTCGTAATAATAATAATAGAAGGATAAAATGAGAATTTTAAAATTTAAATTGGGGTAATATAGTCACTTTAAGGAATGAGAATCACATTCCCACCTCTCTTATGGGAATGAAAACTCTAGTAATCATTCTCAATTTTAAGTGGAGCCCACTACTTTAATTCTCATTCCACCTCTTATTTAAGCAAGTAAATACATTATTCATTCTCATTGACTCATTCCCTAATTCTTATTATCATTTCGTATAAGTAAATATACCATAAGTGTTATGCTAGGGAAAGAACGAGTGAGTAAATTACTATAAATTTTACCTCATCATTTTTTACATTTGTTACAAAGTTGGAAGAAACTAAGCCATAAATCATTTGAATTAAGACTAAAGGGATTTTTTCCTTGGAATGCTATAGAAGAAGGATTGCATTGCTACAGCCATAGGCCTGCAGAAAATGACAAAAGACTAATGTGCGTATGAACAAAAATAAGTATGAACTAGAGAGAATGATGTAGCAATTGCTACAGCAATCTAGGGTCAAATACATACAAAATTTGTCCAGACTTCACATGCTAACAGGCAAATTCAACTGCAGCCGTTATTGCGTTACCACTACCATGTGTAGAAAAAACAGTGGCGGACAACACAAAAAAGAATATGGTCCTAGGATGCCAAGAAAAGACAAGTGTTCTCATATTTTTTGGTTGTCTTAATTTCAAGATATAAAGAGCACATTTTAAGAAAATAGGAGGAGGACAGTTGACGGAGGTAAAGAGAATAAAAAGTGAGATTTTAGAGCTGCAATAGAGGCATTATTCGTGGAGAAAATGAGAGAGAACTGAACATTAAAGTGTGACAGTTTGGTTCTTTTATATCTCAACTTTTTCTTTTGTTTGCTTATTTTGTTCTCTCTTTGAAATATATTTAATGGCAAACACTTGTGTTATTATTTTTTTAAAGCTCATTATGAGGTAAACTTTAATTTAGCTAGGTTTTAAATAAGCTTAATGATTATTTGACTGCCATATGTATGTTGCTTAGAACTTGTTATAACATTTTGTTTTAATTTTATTTATTACAATTTCCTATTTCGGTTGACTACCAATTTAATAGATACTAGCTAAGAAAGAGTTTAAAAAAATATCTAATTTAGTGGAACAAATTAAAATAACACATGATTTTAGATTAGTTTTTCAAGTTGAGTTAATCTCAATTTGAATGGAGTCATGTTTAATTTAAAATTAATGAAGAACTACATTTAGGAATTCACCATGTAAGGCAAATAGAGTCTAAAGTGTATAATATTATATCTAATGTTAATTTAATAATTAGTTACACTTAAATTGCATATAGATATAAGATATTTAAAATACGATAACTAAGAATGTATTAGAGATTCTGTCTATCGTTGTAATAGATGCTCCAACAACTGTGCCTCAATTGAAAGATAGTCAATAACAATTAAGTGAGTTTAGAACTCACTGCAAAAAAACTGATAATAAATGACAGATAAATTATGATATGTTCTGTATATATCATAAAAGTATGACGGACCCATGATAGAATATTGTTCTATTATGTATTAGTGACAATTTTGTGATAGAATTATGATTTTGACTATGTTTGACCAAATTTTAATGTTTACTTTATTTTAAAAATCAATCAGTACCATTTAAAAAATTGAAAAAATGAAAACAAAAAGATAAAACGCTACAATTTACCATAAGATTGCTTAAAACACACAATTTTGTCGAAGTCTCGGACATTCTCCCAGTCACTCTCCATTTTGCCTCTCTTTCATGGGTTTGGCTACTATGCCGAGGGCATAGTAGCCGGCACCATGCCGGGCTCTCAAAAAGAGAGCCCGGGTGTCTTTGGCTGCCATTTGGTGCAGCCGGTTAACAAACCGGTTGCACCATATTTTTTTAAAAAAATAAAAAAATTACAATATTAAAATTTGAAAAATAAAAAAAATTAAAATTTAAAAATTTAAAAAATAAAAATAATTGTTTATAATATAATTAATAGCAAAAGATAAATAAATTAAATAATATAATACAATTCCTATAAGACAAGGCATAATACAATAATATAATGAAATAAAATGACAAAAATTAAAGAAATTGAAAATTAAAAAAATAGTATTTCAAGTTTAACGTCAGTTGTTGCATGTTCGACGTCTTAATTGCATGTTTAATGTAAGATGTTGCATGTGTTTAATAAAGCTAAAATAAAGAATATTCTGGAATATTCTCGTTCGTTTCATGTTTGACGTCCGAGTCGCAAACTTTACGTGATAAGTTGCATATTTTGCGTTAAGTGTTGCAAGTTGCATGTTTAACATCTGTTGTTGCATGTTGGACGTCAGAGTTGCATGTTTGACGTTTGCTGTTGTATATATTGAATAAAGACAAAATAAAGAATATTCCGGAATATTCTCGTTCGTTTCATATTTGAAGTCCGAGTCGCAAACTTGACGTGATAAGTTGCATATTTTGCGTTAAATGTTGCAAGTTGCATGTTTCACGTCGATTGTTGCATGTTTGAGGCTTGCTGTTGCATGTTTGACGTTTGCTGTTGCATGTATTGAATAAAGACAAAATAAAGAATATTCCGGAATATTCTCGTTCGTTTCATGTTTGACGTCCGAGTCGCAAACTTGACGTGATAAGTTGCATATTTTGCGTTAAGTGTTGCAAGTTGCATGTTTCATATCGGTTGTTGCATGTTTAACGTTTGTTGTTGCATGTTTAACGTTTGTTGTTGCATGTATTGAATAAAGACAAAATAAAGAATATTCCAGAATATTCTCGTTCGTTTCATGTTTGATGTCTGAGTCGCAAACTTTACGTGATAAGTTGCATATTTTGCGTTAAGTGTTGCAAGTTGCATGTTTCACGTCGGTTGTTGCATGTTTGAGGTTTGCTATTGCATGTTTGAGGTTTGCTATTGCATGTTTGACGTTTTCTGTTGCATGTATTGAATAAAGACAAAATAAAGAATATTCGGGAATATTCTCGTTCGTTTCATGTTTGACGGCCGAGTCGCAAACTTTACGTGATAAGTTGCATATTTTGCGTTAAGTGTTGCAAGTTGCATGTTTCACGTCGGTTGTTGCATGTTTGAGGTTTGCTATTGCATGTTTGAGGTTTGCTATTGCATGTTTGACGTTTTCTGTTGCATGTATTGAATAAAGACAAAATAAAGAATATTCGGGAATATTCTCGTTCGTTTCATGTTTGACGGCCGAGTCGCAAACTTTACGTGATAAGTTGCATATTTTGCGTTAAGTGATGGAAGTTGCATGTTTCACGTCGGTTGTTGCATGTTGGACGTTTGCTGTTGCATGTTTGACGTTTGTTGTTCCATGTATTGAATAAAGACAAAATAAAGAATATTCCGAAATATTCTCGTTCGTTTCATGTTTGACGGCCGAGTCGCAAACTTTACGTGATAAGTTGCATATTTTGCGTTAAGTGTTGCAAGTTGCATGTTTCACGTCGGTTGTTGCATGTTGGACGTTTGCTGTTGCATGTTTGACGTAAGCTGTTGCATGTATTGAATAAAGCCAAAATAAAGAATATTGTGGAATATTCTCGTTTGTTTCATGTTTGACGTCGGAGTTGCTAACTTTACGCGATAAGATGGATTTTTTGCGTGAAGTTTTTCAAGTTGCATGCATAACGACAGTTGTTGCATGTCGAACGTCTTGGTTGCATGTTGGTATTCCAGTTTGTCAAATCCGGATTGCCTCTTATGGTCAGAAGCTTACTGCATTACAACCGAATTACCGATTATAATTATCCGATTAGCCGCTTTTGATTTAGAAACATTGTGTTGAAATTCGGGTTTTTGGATTTTCACATCCGATTAGCCGATTCCGAGAGTGAAATATTATCTAATTTTATAATTTCATCCCAAAATATTATAAAATTATATTATAGCCCGTATCATTATGAATGTTTGTAAATATGTCCAGTTGTATAATTATTAAATTTTGCTTCATTAGTCGCAACAGTTTTTGTAATTATAGAATGACCCAAATTATTTAAAATAGTTTTAAATCCGAATATTTATAACATTTTTTATAACTCATATTAAAATAGTCTGGATGCCGCCTTCATCATCAAAAAGTATATCCAATGACATTAGTCCAAAATTATCCATAAGTAAAAGGAAATCCATATAAACCATAATCATACATAGTAAAAAATATCTACAAATACATAATCATCCAACACAAATACATAATCATCCAAAACAAATACATAGTCATCCAAAACAAATACATAATCCAAATACAACCATACGAGACTACCGAGGTGGTGAGGATGGAGGTGATGGAGGTGGATACGGATATACCATGTCGAAGTGCTCGAAGAGAAGACGCTGTCCATGAATTATCTGCTGCAGCTGCTGCTGAAAATCTGTCTGCCGCACCGAGAGTGTCCGCACCTCATCTGTAAGCTGCTGAAGAGTAACCTCCGCAGAGGGAGGAGGCTGTCGAGGTGAGGATGGGGATGTAGAGCCACCAGGAGCTGGAGCAAGCACAGGATGATCTCGACGTCTACGTTGGCCTCGAAATGAGAGTGAGAAAATGGGTAGCTGATCGGCTGGAACCACATCATTAAGTGGCCGATCATCACTTGGAGCCAAAAAAGTAAACTTGTTGTCATTGTATTTAACCCAAGTGTCATTCTTCCAGTGAAAGTGTAAGCTGAGAATAGCATCTTCCCCGATACCCTTAGACGGTCTACACGATGGTTCTTTAATTGGTACTTTATAAAATTTCAAGATTCGGGTAATGAAGTTACCATAAGGAAGGGAGCGGGTCATCAACTTAGGTATGGTCAGCATGTTTCGGACAATGGTATATCCTAAGTCTACTTGACGACGTCTAATAATACAGTCAAGCAAAGCGACATCCATATGAGAGACCTCATCCAAATGCCCGGATCTAGGAAGGACAATACTCTGAATAAAACGTAGTAAAATCCGGGTTTGAAGACAAAGACATTGGGTGCGAAAATGGACAGTACAATCTTCATCGGAAAGGTCGACACAACGACATATATTCTTAACAGCATCTATATACACATAGTCATGAATATCAGGAGCTTTCCTAGGAGAAAAAATTTTTAGGCCACCATCGAACGATCCTATGATAGAGTTCAACTCCGAATAATGAAATTCAATCATAACTCCTCCAACTGTGGTGATTACTCGATTCTCTTTCTCCGCGGAACAATCCATATTCGAGTAAAATACTTTCACCAAGTCGGGATATACACTTTCCTCAACAACAAGGGCATTTAAGCCAACCAACATCTTCCAACAATTGATATAAGGTAGCATTGCTAATATTAACATGTTTTAAACTTTCCAGTACGATAAAATAGGTTGGGAGTACATCACGAGTCATGAATTGTTGGTGAAAACGTTTGGCAAGATGTTTCTGGCCCTGAAAATGTGTGGATTCGAAATGAGATTGATTGGTGGTGGCCGTTGCTGCCCGTGGCCGGTCGGTTTGTTGAACCGGCTCCTTGCCTTTTCTTTGAACTGGCCGTGAGCTTGACATTGTGATTTTGTTTGATTTTGATGTAACAACGATGAAGAGAATGCAGAAGATAAAGATTGAAATTGATTTGTAAAAGCACTTGCAATCAAATAACAGCTTGAGGAGAAGAATTTTAGAGAGAGAAAATTTCCAGTTAAACCCTGGTTCGGTTTGGGATCTACGGATTTAGTGGTTGAAAACTAATTTTGAGTTGGATTTTTGGAATAATAACATATGGGGATAACGATTTATGGTCGGATTTGTGGAATAACCAAGTAAAAATGGTGGATTTTGGATAGAAAACTTGAGAGAGACGGACCGGTTTTGAGAGAGGTGAACATAACCGGATTGCCGAAACCAAGAAGAAGATAAAAGCTTCTTTCCAGAATGATGCACCCGAAACTGGCATACCGGTTTCGGGCGCATCACTCTGTAAACAACCGGCAAGCCGGTTGAGTCCAAACCGGCATGCCAGTTGTTTCTAGAAAGCAGTCTGGACACAACCAGCATGCCGATTGTCCATAACCGCCATGATGGTTGTTTCCAGAAAGCAGTCTGGAAACAACCGGCATGCCGGTTGACCATAACCGGTAAGCCGGTGGAGTCCAAACCGGCATGCCGGTTGTTTCCAGAAAGCAGTCTGGACACAACCGGCATGCTGGTTGACCATAACCGGCATGCCGGTTGTTTCCAGTTTGCTTCTGGAATCAACCGGCAAGCCGGTTGAGTCCAAACCGGCATGCCGATTGTTTCCAAAAAGCAGTCTGGACATAACCGGCATACCGGTTGACCATAACCGGCATGCCAGTTGACCATAACTGGCATGCTGGTTGTTTCCAGTTTGCTTCTGGAATCAACCGGCAAGTCGGTTGAGTCCAAACCGGCATGCCGGTTGATTCCAGAAGCAAACTGGAAACAACCGGCATGCCGGTTATAAACAACTGGAAAGCCGGATTCGTTGGTCTTGCTTACTTTAATCCAATCCAGTTTGCATAACCAGTTAGCCCAATGGTTGGTTAGGTTTGCAGTAAAGATGTTTCAACAAAAATGACATTCCCTCCATTAATGAAGGCTCGTGCACAACACGTATTATCAAAAAAATTACTGTAACTGCAAAACATGCTCACAACATTTGACGTTCCCAAATTTCGTTGAACAGCTGTGGTGCGTTGTTTCAAACTTTTCATAAGCAAGTCCCGCTCGAACAACGGTATGTTCTGTAATGTACATAGTAGATTTCTGCTCTCATATCTGGTTTCATATATTTGTATATTTTGATTTTTACGGGTTCAAAGACAGTGCATTTTGTAATTAACTAGTTTTGGTTGAACAGCAGTTACATATGAGTTGCCCACACAGTACCACCAACGCACCAATATCCATTGCTCTAGAGGCTGGTTTAGAGGCGTCCGACGTTCTTGGCAGACATTTCGACTCAGTAGAGGATGCACAACAGTGGTATAACAATTATGCCCGAATGATTGGTTTTGGTGTTAGGAAAGATGATATGCGTCGCGGCAAAAAGTCTGGCCGAATCACAATCTGATGTTGGGTTTGTCATTTTGAAGGGATAAAAGATGAAAGACAATCTGAAAACTGCAGTAGGGTGCGAGAACCACGACCTCTAACACGAACTGGGTGTCGGACAGCTTTTCGAGTGAATTACGATGAATCAGTCGGTAAATACATCGTGAAAGAATTCAAGCCTGAGCACAACCATCATTTGGCTTCTAATAATGAAGTTCATCTAATTCGTTCACATCGACAGGTTACTAATACAAAACTTGCGCAAGCAAAGGCATTAAGGCATGTTGGTGTGAAGACTTGTCAATTCATGGATTACATGGCTGATCAGGTAGAGGGCCCTCACAACTTAAGGTTCACACGCAAATACATGCAAAACACGCTAGATGCTTTCAATCGTGCCGAGGTTGGAGATTCTGACTCAGACACAACTATAGCATACTTTGCGACGAAATCTGAACATGACCACGGGCTTTGCTTTGAGTACACACTAGATGATGAAAATAAACTAAGAAATTTGTTTTGGGCTGATTGTGTAGCTCGTTATGACTATCAGTGTTTTGGTGATGTGTTGGCATTCGATGCAACGTATAAGACGAATGCATATCATAAACCCCTCGTAACACTTGTGGGAACAAACCATCACTTCAGAACAACGGTCTTCGGTTTTGCTTTGCTCGCAGATGAGACAATTGACTCATACACGTGGCTGCTGCAAACTTTTCTATCCATTATGGGCAATAGAAAGCCCGTGTCTGTAATTATGGATGGTGACAAGGCAATGTCCAAGGCAATAAAGGCAGTGTTTTCCGGGTGCATCCATCGTCTTTGTTGTTGGCATCTGGAGCGCAATGCGCAGGCAAATTTGAAGAACGAAGACTTTACGAGAAAATTTCGTGATTTGATGTTGACACCTATGACGGTTGCTAATTTTGAAATCCAATGGTCAGCTGTAGTGGGTGAATTCGCAGTTGAACAGAATGCATGGGTGCAGAAAATGTATTCGAAGCGGGCCAACTGGGCGGAAGCTTATCTGAGAGGAACATTCTTTGCTGGTATGCGAAGCACGCAACGATGTGAAAGTATGAATGCATATCTTAGCCGATTTGTCCAACATAAACTAAAATTGTATGAGTTTGTACGACAAATCGATCGTGCTCTCCGCAATATTCGTACTACAGAAACAACCGATGAGTTCAAAACCAAATACAGTACTCCTGTCTTAACAACGCACTTGCAGAGCCTAGAGAAACATGCTGCACAATTGTTCCCATTAAGAGTTTTTTAGAAGGTTAGAGATGAGATGCTGAGAGAAGGTGCGGTCATCGAAGTAAAAACTGTAAAAGCTGTCGAAGTTGCATTCTACACAGTTACTGAATTTAGGACACCTACAACATGTTGGAATGTCATCCACAATCTACAAGAAAACCACATACAGTGTTCATGTCAAATGATGGAGTCTGTTGGCCTTCCGTGTAGGCATATGTTTCATGTCTTGAAAGTGGAACAAATTTAAAAGATTCCTGACAATATGGTTCTTCGTAGATGGACAAAAAAGGCGAAGGAGCACAATACTTGCACGACCACAAAACCAGAAGTTGACATCGATGTTTCAGAGGTGGCTAGATTTAGTGCATTGTCTACAGCGTGTAATAAAATGTGCTACAATGCAGCAAAAAACATTGACGCATATGAAAATGCGTTGGTAGAAATCAATCGGCTAACATTAACTTATGAACATCAAGCTGAACAAGACGGTCTAGCAAATAAAAAATTGCGGATGAGAATAAAAATTCGTAATCCTACAGTTGTAAAAACCAAGGGCGCTATGTCTAAAGGGAAATGTGTAGCAGAAAGGTCAAGGAAGTGTGGAAAATGTCATCAGGTTGGGCATACAGTACGAACATGTTCGACTTAAGGGAATGATTGCACCCAACTTTAACCTGTGTTTAATTATTGACTTGTTGGAATTTAAGTGAAAATAACTTTCATGGTATTGATTTTAGAGCGGATGGAAACTGTTTTGCGGCATGTGCTTCATCAAGCACCCACCATCCTGGAGCCGTTGCTGGTGTCGACGCAACATTGTTAGGTTATGCAAGCAACCAATTTTCTGATGTTTTTTATTGGTGGCCTCATTAAACAGTGCCATTAAAAGGACTCAATATGTATTACGATTTGAATTGCACCCTAATGTATGAAAATGTTTGACAACTAGTTTAATATCAAATGATGAAATGTGAACACTGTTAACATGCATATAGTTAAATAATGTCTCGGCGAAAACATAACCATGTCATAAATGTAAAGATAATTCTCCATTAAAATTACTTTAACATCCATCGTACGCACAAAGACAAAAAATGATACCAAAGAATAACCCCCCAACACGTTTGAAACAACTTAGACCAAAAAGTTGTATGCAATCACTTGCATAATCATTCCCTGGTATGGTAGGATATCTAAGCGCACGTTCTTGTGTTAACTTTCTTCTTCTTACGAACGTTGTCGCTTTGGTGGTGAAATGGCTTTTGCACTTGCGAGGATACAGGATTAACCATTACAGCATGAATCGCGAACTGTGCATTGCTAAGTTCGAGCAATTTATCTCGATTTTGATTCAATGCAGAATTAATTAGTTGAATCGCTAGCCGACCCCGTGTATCCTCAGATGTGAACTGGTCAAGTTGAAAGGAAACTGATATTACTTTCAAATAATAAGTAGCTATGATGTATTTACGAAGTTAACAAAATTTTCAGTTGAAGAATTAAACAAGTTTGCCATAGTCGTACCAAAGTTGACGATTTCTTCGGAATAAATTCTGGGCTGTCCATATAGTTTATCACATAAACCCCACAATCATATCCATTCTTTTGCTTTGGAACTCCAATGCCCTTGTTGATTGGAAAGGCTTCAAACTTAACGTGTTGCATATTGCTTGGCAATTGCGGCTGCAGAATTCAATCCAAGGATTGTAGCTGTCGACAATGTCAAACAGCATACAATATTATGCATATGAATATAATACAGTATACATAACTGATACCAAGTAAATTGATAACAAAAAAACAACATGATTAACATACAATGCGCATTGCTTGATCGTGACGTCTTCTATTACTACGGGGATCTGGAAGAGGATCCCATATTTCTGCACTTGTATTTCTGACATTCACGATCAGTAGGTATCAATGAGACGATTCATCGTTTATTGGCACATAAATCTGACATTTCAATTGTCAATGTCATACAGTCATACACGAAGCACAATAGTACAAACTGCAATAAGTAACATGTTAACAAACTAACCTTTTCACACCTATGCACCTGTTGCATAAAATTCTTTCCACATCTACCTGCCCTGGCAAAACATTCCACCTCATCTCCGTCCATCAGAACTGCTTGCTACGCATAATGAAGACAACGTTGCATAAGGAAGTTGTCAATCAAGAAACCAAAGAACAATGCAACAAGGACGTGCGATACTCACAGAAAATCTTGTTGGTAAATACCAGTTCATTGGCACATCTTTCTCCACCACTTGCTGAACGAGGGTGAGGTGATGCGCTTTCATAGAAATCACCTAAAAGTGATCATATTTATTGAGATATCTAATAACATATAATAAACGACAAACATATATTGTGACATTACCAAATGTTGAAACCTAATACCTCGCCACATAGATAAGCCCTCGGCAAAAGAGTCAATAAAGAATGCCGATTAAGAATTTCGCCGTAACTAGAAACAATGATTTCACTAAAGACAAAACACGGTAATTATTTAGTCGTATAGCATAACAACCATATACACAAAACTAAATTCAGACTTCTGAATTTTACCTTCCGTCAGCCTCTTTGTTAAAAGCATATTGAATAAGCTTCAATTCGTCCAGCGTAACTAGATCAAAGACTTGAAACGGACCAGCTTTATACTTGGGATTGACTCCCCTGGACACTTGATCGTACGGTGAAAGTTGATATCGTCCTGGCCTACGATTCCTACTTGGTCGCGTTGGCAGGACACTGACACTAGTAGATGTTTGAGGTTCTTGCTTAAGTTGAACTGGTTCATCTATATCCTTTATAAAAATTAAAGTTATAAGTAAGTTACTTCATAAATGAGTTATCATCCAAATAATTTTAACAAAATGATGTTATAAAACTGTACCTCATCTCGGAGAGTAGGTGGTGGAATAGGGACAAAGTCGGTAAGATCTTTGCGAAATTCACTGATTCCTTCTCTTGTCCCCATCCAGCCCATTATTTTATTGAGGCTCAGGTTCAATCTGCGATCCACAGAGTCCTCGTCGCTAACCATTACCATTTTGTTTTTTCCATCAGTGTTTGGCTCAGTTTTTCTGACTGGACCTGTTGGTTCTACTATTTTCAAGCTCCGAGATTGCGGGCGTGGATCAGATAGTTGTTTTGATGGTGCACCACCCGGAGACTTGGATCTCAATTCCTCCAAAGACTTCTCAACCATTTCCATTCTCACATTGAACGAATCCATTTTGTGTTCAATTCTGTGGACACACTGTGTTAGTACCCTAAAAGCTTCCTTCATATTAACAGTGCTCGGCCCAGCATCTTCGGTTTGTTCAACATGAGGGAAATTTCTTTCAAGCTGCAAAAAATTTGATTCACGCATTGGAACCTAAAACAAATATGCACAACAATCATACATAATGACAATCAATATATATTCAATTAACTGTGAACAAAATTAAATACACGTCTGAACAAGACAAAAAATAAAACACACCTCAGTACTTGTCATGTCCCCAAACTTTTTCCGCCAATTCAATAAGCGCCGAATCTCTTCCTTGGTCCATACACTAACAGGGCAAACTGTTCTGTCCATGGAACACCGATCATACGAAACAGCACTAAAGTAGAACAACTGTTCATTCAAAAAATAATTACTATGTCATTTTATTAATTAAATTGCAAAATTAATTATGCCATGTAAGATTTCTTAATTATACCTCTAAAAACACAACACAACCACTAACGGACTTCACTTGATGATCTTTATACTTCGATATGCCCTCCCACAGAAAGTTGACACACCATGTAGCCCAATTCTTTTTCTTAATTAATTGCACATCTTTTAGCGCATGCAGATACATCGGATTGATGTAGCTGGCACTTGTGGGGCACAATACAGTTCCTAGAAGAAACAAACAAAACATGATCTTAAAGTCATCATCACTGCTCTCACTACCTATTAATCTTTCACTAAATGCAGCTATTTCAATTCCTCTTCCACCCGTTCTATACTTCGCATGCAGTTCAATTATATCACTCGTTTCTTCTCGGATGTTTACTGGTTCCCCTCCATCTTTGATCCCCATTACGGTGCTGAACATTGTAGGGTTTTAAACAAAACTCTCTCCCGTGCACAACTATACAGTGCCTCTTTGTATCACATTGTTGGACAAGAGTTTCACATAAGTCTTGTCTCAGGGGACCACATTGTAATTCTAGCATGCTTCTGAAGCCAATTTCTCTAATTGCAGCTTGTTGGTCGGTCGACAGTGTGGAAATAACCTTAGTGAATGCACTGACACGACAACGAGATAATTTAAATTGGCTATGCTTATCCCCAATTTTTGTTCTTCATCTGTTTTTTTATTACTCCTTTCAGCAAAATTTGAACTTGGGTCGTCATGAATCGTACCAAATCGGCACTTCTCCTCATTCGTTAAATTCTTCCATTTTTCAACAATTGTCTCCCTACAAACTTTTTTGATCCCTTCCTGCCTCACCTTTTCTGCTTCATGCTTACTGTACAGAAGATTTTAGTTCAACTAATTACATAAACAAAATAGATAGTTATAATAAGAACTTTATTCAAAGCATTAATTTTATACTTACAAAAAGTGTATCCACGCTTTCTGACCAAGTTCTCCCCTTCTGCCTTCTGTGGACTCCATTTTATAACTGTATGCTATATTTTAAATCCTGAAATAAACCACACGTAAATGTAGGATCAAGGCCAGACCCAAAACAATGGGTAAGTTCTTGGCAAATTTTTGAGCGCTCATCTTTAGTATTCCTACCAAAGAGTGTATAGCTCACCTAAAACCAAAAAAGAATAATTTAGGGTACCCATGCAAAAATAAAACTTAAAAACTAAACCTTAAAAAATCAACCACAAAATAGAAATTAATTAAAAAATGCCATTGAATTTTGGTTTGTGATCTTTTAGATATAACAATCTTTGGATTAAAAAAATTTCTTTGGATAAGGAATCATTTTGGAATAAATCGACAGTAGTACAGGTTACATATATAAATATAGTACGTGTATAGGAATTGAGCAAAATATTTCTGCAATGGAGTTTTACAATATGAATTTGCTTTAATGTTATGCAGTTAACCCCTCTACTTAACACTAGCTACATCAGACAGCCTTTACTCTCTTAAACAGCAAGGAAAAAATTCTCATGTCTTCCTCTCTTAGTGTGCCTAGCATGAATAGATGGCAAGAGGGGAAAAGCAAGAGCTTGCTTACTGTGAATATGTCTCAAAGCCTTCAAAGTGTGCTGATCGTGTCTTCCATCTTCAAGGATAAGAGCCACCGCTTCATGGATTCCACTTGTTATTTGCTTTGAATGAGATGGTGTCTTCGATCTTCCGTGATTACTAAACAAATATAACAGAGAAATTTATGATTTCAAGCTTTCAAAGAGATGAAACTCATATTGGCAATGACCTGGAAACCCTCAAAAAGCAACATTTATTTTGCAAGCCCTCAAAAAGCAAACTTTTGTTTTGTAAGCTTTGGAACCGATTTAACAAGTTTTCCCTTTTTTCCTTTTTTTATTTCTTTTCAATCTCAGCCGTTGGATTCATTTTACTTGAAGCCAACGGCTGCATTTACAAGCCGGCAGCATGCCGGGCCTCAATTCCCGGCATTGTAGCTTTAGCCCTCTTTCATCATTTGAAATCCTAGAATTAAAATTTCATTCTTGATAGATCATTAAAACTCCACTATTTTGCCATTCAAAATGCCACCATTCTTCCTCCGTTAAAGCCATCACACTTGCTTGCTCTCACATTTCACATTGTTTCTCAGTCTTTTCTTATGTTCGTCATCTCCACAAGCAGATCTACCACCACCATAAGAGTCAATTGGTTTTTTAATTTTTTTTCCTCGACTAATCAATCCATATCTAGGTAAGGTTGCTGAATTTTTAAAATAAAAATAAAAATTGACATCGGGTATGTATTAAAACTTGTGGGTTTAGTTTTCTAAATAGTAAATTTTGTTGGGATTTTGGTGTAGAAATTGATTGGGATAGATTTGCATGGTATTGGATTTGTTGTGGAGGGGTAAAGTAATGGTGGCTCGTGGCTATCATGATGGTTAGGGTTTGGCTTTATCTTGAAATTTTCATGTTCAATTATCTTGTACATTTTACCTATTCTTGTCTAAGAAATCATGATTTGGAAAATTTTGAATGTGAATTGAAGATTTAACATTTATAATTGGTTTACGATTTCGAAAGATTTTTGCACATGTAAAGTGCTTGATTAAATGTCTATTAGACACTTATAGAGTTAATATTTTATTTTTATCTACATAACATGGGAGAAGCTGTTTGATTAAATGCCTGTTAGAAATTTATACAGTTAAATTAGTATTTTGCTTTACATAATTTAGGAGAAAATGGTTATAGAAATTTATCATGGTTGCTTTTCTTGCTTTGTTAGAAGTTCTCGTTGTCATTCTTTAACGTACCCTTGCATGATAATTTTTGTCTTTCTCTTAAAAGCTTGCCATGCAGTTTAAGAAGCCCATACCATTGATGGCTGCTAGTATTTGTGGGTTGCTTCAAGTGTTCCAGAATGTATGTGCTTCGGATTTACTGCCCAATGCCTACTGTGTTAAATGTTTAAGTTTGTTTGGAAGGAGGTTTTAATTTGTTAGTACTTAAAAAGAATTTGAATTTTGACTTCATATGTTTTTTCGTGAACTTGATGTTTAGCATATTACTAATTTCCTGCCAAGTGCAAGCTTAGATTATATTCCAATTTAATCAGTATAGATTATATTCCAATTTAATCAGTATCTAATAAACTCTTATTTTTATGGTGATCTTTTTCTTTCCATGAAACATATAGTTTTCCAGCTTTTAGCCCATGTTTTTCATTCATAATAACATATTGTTTTTGTGTTCATTAGGTCTCTTTATTCCATAATAATTTAGAATGTATAACACGGATATTTTGTCTTAGAGTTTTGTTTTTGTGTTCACTTATTTATATTCAGGGTCAATAGAATAGACTTTGAAGAGATTAAAGTGAAGTTAGCCAAGCGTGAGCAACACTCTCCTGAACTCAAAGGTAAAACTTTCTGGTTGAGTCTTTTAAGAATCATTCATTTGATGGCCTTACTGTATCAAACATCAATTTAAATTTTGATATGGATCAAGATCATCAATGTTTGTTGAATATTTTAATGGCCTAATTATTATTATTATTATTCTATTTATTTATTTATTTATTTATTTTGGGTGATGAAAATTGAAACCCATGTTAAATTTGCAGTGAAGGAGACAATCCTATAAAAAAAAATATGAGAATTGTGGGCATACTAATGGTTACTGTATCATGTGTTTAGCTGTTGAGTTGAGGAAATGATATATACCAACTCAATTAGTGTAGAAGCACTGGTGACTGATACATCTATAAGTTTTTGGAATTGCTTAATTTATTGAGTAAAATCCAGGGTCTAAAAGCTTACAAAGTTTCTAGGCCTTCGGAAGTGATGGGTTTTCGGATTACTTTTTAACTTTTGGGTGATAAAAATTGAATTGCCAATGCTGTATAGCCATTGGAAAAAGAAAAAAACAATCAGTTTGTGACCTTTGTTTTGTTACTGTTTTGACATATATAAACCTTATGGCAAAAGTACCAGCTATTGTTGATGGCAGATTGAAGTTGTTTGAGAGGTAATATGTTTAATAGCATTTCAAATCTCTAGATTAAGGTCTTAATTTTGATGAATTCTAAGAAATTAGAGTTGATGTTATGCATTTCCTCACCAAAAGCCAACTGGGAAAAAAAGAAAAAAAAGAAAAGAGAGAGAGCGTGAGAGATGATGTTATGCAATTTGAGATGCTTTTTTTTTTTTTGGGTGTGTCTTTCAAAAGTCTTGTTAATACTTTAGTCCGTTCTAAGGACTCTTTTGAGCCTCTTTTTGATGGTAGAATGGGTCATAACCAAAATTTTATGTTATACTGACTGATATATCTATTTATTTCTTTGCAGTCATGCCATTCTTACTTATCTCTCCTGTGCATTTTCTGGAGTGGCAGATTATTGGTAAGTACTTGCTCACCAGTTTGAGGTAAACAACTAAATATCTCAGTTTCAATCCTTACTTGACGTCTAATTACTAGACTAAAAAGGAAAGGGATGAAGCATGATCATCACTTGCGCAATCTAAAAGACCAATAATGCATGTAGAATCAATTGCGATTACATCTAATGCGACTCTTAGTAGTGGGAAAAGAGGTTCTTTCTCCCTGTAGTTTTAGGCTTACTTTTGTTTCAATATCCCTCAGATTTACCTTTTACTTATTTATTATCTCATTTGATATCTTAGCCCCTAAGGATGAGGATTTGGCCTGCTGGATAGAAAATTCATGCTAGAATTACTTCTGCCATTATTGCTAAGCTAACATACCGTAATGCGGCTCTTTTACAACAGCAGAAAAAGCAACATCTACTTTTTATTAATGAGGACAACTTTGCTCATGCAAGTATCATATGTGACTTTTACCTTGTTTGATGCTGGAATTAGAGTGCTATTGGAAGATGGTATTGGTGCTGCAAGTTTTGTTGGAGTCTTGCTAGAAGTCTTGTTGTTGGAATATTTTCATTAACCTTTGGAAGTTTTGTTGGATAACTTGGCTTGGTGCTTGGAATTTGAATTGCTTTTCTTGGAGTTTAATTGGGATTTAAGTATTGTTTTATATTTTAAAATTTTTTCTTTTTTATTTGGGATGTTTTACTATGTATTAGTGGTGATGACATTGAATACTAGATGTATTTATTTTGAAATTAATTTTTTGGATTGAAGGGAGATTAATTAATATTAATTACTTTTAGTTTTTTTTACTATATTCATTTTGATTAATTAATTAAATTTGTGATAAAGAATTTACAAATAAATTATAACCATTATATAATTTTTTTAAATAAATTCAAATTGAAATTTAAATTTAATTATTTTTTCAAATTAAAATATTATGTGACAGATATATGATGGTAAAATACTATCATGAATTCATGATGGAAAATATTCTGTCATGAATTAATGACAATGACATATATGACGGATGAACTGTCTATCATGCACTATTTTTTATTACAATTATTTATTGTCGTCTATTTCATGTTTTCTTGTAGTGACTCAACCACCCATTTGCCATTATATATCTTTACATTTGACCTTAGATTTCCTTTATTGCATTTTGTTTATTCCTTTGTTAATTTCATTAGCTCACTAATTTCATCATTTATTTTGTTTTATTTAGTTTACAAAAATTGCATATTGTCCACTCTCTGATGGGCTCACGAATCTTGAGTCCATGCTAAGGAAGGAGTTGGAAGTTGTCCTTGCCCAGGAGGAATTATTATGGTTTCAAAAATCAAGATGGGATTAGATTTCATGCGGGGATAGGAATACAACGTTTTTCCACAAGAAAACTATTAGCAGAAGGAGATACAACAAGGTGGAAGCATAAAAAATAATGAAGGTCAATGGTTGTATGATAAAGAAGAAATAAAGAAGCATGTTGTGAAAATTTTCACCGTTTTGTTCAAGGCTGAAGGTGGGGACTTTATAAATTATACGTGTTCTGGTATATTTGTATCTGTTGACAGCAGTGTGCTTTGTGAGATTGATCGTTCGGTTGATGATGAAGAGATTCGAAGTACTATATTTAGCATGTAGCCTTTGAAGGCACCTGGAGTTGATGGGTTGCATGCTTTGTTCTACCAAAAAAATTATACTATTTATATTGGTTATGAAATTTATTGGTTATGAAATTTATGGCATTTATATATCTTGAAATATATTGGTTATGAGAGGAATCTAATTGATTAATTAAAACATTTTCTGATTTTACATTTTAAAAAATAATGTGAACTCTTTGTCGACAACTTTTTAGAATGGGTGAATTTGCACAAATTGTGGGGTGGAAACATCCCCACCCACTATGGAAAAAATAAACATCTTTGGTTCTTTGAAAACAATGGAGTTCGCCCAATGAATGGGATTTTCGCTAAATAATTAGTACCAATTGGACATCAAACTTACGTTTTGCAATCTACTTACCAGACTTGTTTTGTATAGCCACCACCCCATCAAATTGTTGTGATAAATCGTCAAGCTGAAAGGTCTATCAACTTAACTGGTTTCTCGGAGAATAAGACCACGTTGCTTAAATAGATGAGTGTTGGACCGTTCAGTATTGCAATGTACGGCTTTTTATTTCTCTTGATGCCAATAATTTTCTAAAATACGGCTTTGGTTAGATATTTTGTCCATTGTTTTTGCTGTCCTGCCTTTTGGGACAGTTTTTTCTTTAGTTGGATGATGATACTCTAGACCGTAATTCTTTCCTTGTTTTTTTTTTCTCTAATGAATTTTTCTCTTGTGAGTTTACTTATATATACATATATCATTGTAATCATTCTCAAACGCATATGATACGTATGTCATCTAGACTGTATTTCTTTTCTTTTTGTCCCTTATAAAGTTAATGCTTGTCTTGCGAGTTTGCTTATATATACATGTGTCATTATAATCGTTCTTTGGCGCATATGTTATGTTATCTGCTTTAGTGCGATCGATCAGTTAATTCTCAAAACATCAAACAACAATAATGTTGTTCAATCAGTTTGAGTTCGCATATGATCAACAAATAGTTTGTCTGTGGAATAGAGCTTTGAACATTACATCATAAATTGTTTTTTGCGCTTCATAACAGAGTATTACAAAAATCACCGAACAACCCCATGCTAGTGATGATAAACTGAGTAGGAGGAGCAGAGTGAGCCTTAATCCTCAAGTTTGACGAAATATTGAAACAACGTGAAAAAATAATAGCTTAACAAACTAAGAAAAAACAACCAAGAAAAGATTAGCAAATTGATAGCAACAAAAACCATAAGTATCATGGGAGATGAGCTTTATTGAATCTCAGAAGGCGTAGAATCCCACTAAGAAAGAGGAATAATCTAGAGCGAGGTTAGCCAAACGATACAAAAGCAACACTATTAAATATGTAATTGGTAATTCTCCATTAAATCATAAAACGAAAATAGCACGACCATCATTGCTAAAAGCAAGGAATGCAGGTGCAGAAAACCGTGCCCTTCTTTCACTCTCAGCGTACAAATGGGATAAGGAGGTATTCAGCATAATATAACTGCAGATGCGATAACAAAAAAGTCAGTTTGTAACTAAATAATAGAACTTGCATGAATTTGATTCATTATTTAACAATCAAATTAAGTAGAATCACTTGCCTTCCAAATGAACATGTAGAAAGAAAGTATTGATGCATTATCAGAGAGATCAACAGCTCGGACACGAAGCCAAAAAATGGAAGCAAGTATGCAGTGGCCTATTATCTGCATGAATTTTTTTTATTTTGAAGTGTTAAAGATCACATTTGAGCATATATATAGGAGGCTAAAAATCTTGAGAAAATCAATACAAACCCTACCGTGATAAGCTTGTTTGCCAGGAAAGGTGAAGAAGCTCCAACTACTACCGCAGCGCCATAAGCAATTGAAAGCATAGAAACACTAAGCCGAAATACCTTATTGAGGAAAGAATAGCTTGCTTGTAAGTCAATTTAATATTGTAATTGATTCTCTAAGAGATTTGAGACGCATATAAAAAGAAACAATTTTTTTTTTAATTGAAGAAACAAAATTTTAAAAAATAACAAAGAAGAAAATTTGGAATACAATTACTACTGGGATTAACTCAAGGGAAAAAATTCCTTAGTCTTAATTAAAATGATTTATGACTTAGTTTCCTCCAACTTTGCAGTAAATGTAAAAAATGATGGGATAAAATTTATACTAATTTACTCACTCGTTCTTTCCCAAGCATGACACTGAGGGTTTTAATGCCAAATTTTTTATCGCCATCCACATCGTGTAAATCCTACAAAAGGCCAAAAAAGTAAGTCTATGAAATATCTTATAAATTTTAGCTATATTAGCTTTCCCAAGTATGTTATATATGTAAATTTCTAAATTACCTTGATAAATGCAATCACAACGCAGAAGCAGGAAATGAAAGCAGTTGCAAACATCAGTGGTCTTGTAAATATTTCTAGAGGTCTAGCAAGCACGTATTTCTGTGAACATGTTTCAAATCCACCTCATTAGGAAAACACAGAAATCAAAAGATACTATAATATAAATTTTATTTTACAGTTCTATTTATATAATAATTATCGATTTCATTATAGAGAATATGCCTAATAGGACCAAATTATGTCATTATAAAGCACCGCATTAACAACATGAACAATTTTAATGTACCTGGATGTGTACGTAGACAGGAAATTGTGTTAGAAGTCCGTTTAGTGACACCATGCAGAAAGCAGCTAGAAATGAATTTGCCTTCCATCTGAGAAGGGGAAGCTGCAATATTGAAAAGAACCAATTAGACGAACTTGAAGTAACCAATTTTGTGACGAGCCTTCTATAAGAAATGCAAAGCTAGAGAGAAACCCAGATGGAATGGGTGAGATAGCCCAATATTATAATATAAATTCATTTGGTCAGATAGCCCGATATATAATATCATTCTCCAAATGAATTTAGAATGATAACAACAATGATAATTATTAAAGGTTTACTTGGACGGAGTAAGCGGTTCCAACAAAAATCCATGCGATGACGGCCCAAATAAACGGTGGAGATCGAATCATAACTGCGTAAGCCAGGCTCTGAAAAATGCAGATCAATGGATTTAAGGGTTACAACACATCTTTAATTTTGGATGGTGCCTTCTCTTTATAAATACAAATCAATTTGAAAATGAAAAGTCAAGCCACTTAATTTGTAGAACTTTTCGGATAAAATTTGGCACATGCTTACCATCAATGCAGATGCTAAAGTAATTGCAATTCCAGTACCCATTGAAATTTCACCGGAAGCAAGGGGCAGATAAGGCTTGTTAACCTTTGACAAAATCAATTAGCTGATTTATTAGGAAATTTGGTCAAAAAATTATGCAAGCACCAAAGAGCAATTGATGTTTTTATCTCTAATAAAATACCTTGTCTACTTCAACATCAGACAACTGGTTTATGGCCACGACATAAATGTGCATCAATATCGCAGGCACCAAAGCCTGAAATTTCAAGAATTAATTAATTTCTCGTACAAGTAAATCATCATTACAGCCAAATTAGAAAAAATAAAATAAAACTTTGTTGCCTCTGTCACTTAATATATACCTCCAATAATCCAGTGAAATATGCTGGAGTCAAGTCGGCGAGTGTTTGTACAGGTAGAAGAGAATTAGCTGTTGTTGCTATAATCTGATACATAAAAGCAAAAAATAAAAACTCATGCATGACGTATGTATTGGTTTAACGAAAGATAAGAGTAGACGATACTCACAACGCCGGCACAAGCATAAGCACGCATAAAACGGTATAGTGCATGAAATTTCTTGAGAAAAACATTCAGAAAGCTGTTGGAGTTATCATCATCCTCAGATTTTGATGCATAACCATCTTGTAACGTGACAGAAGCCCGGTGACTGTTGAATGGTTTACAGTTTCTGCTGCTTGCAATTTTATTGGTCAAATTATAAAATGAATTACTTTGGGAGCACTTGATGGCGTACTTCTTATCTTGACTTCTGTTCAGGACGCCATGTATATGTGTCACTGGCGATTCGAGTGTTTTAATGCAACCTGAAATGGCCAGAAGGATATATATAATTAAATTTACTACATAAAATTATTTCAAAATACAACTGCTTCATCTTTATTATAAATAAATGAAGTTCGAGGGAATTTGTTTACATTGACCAAACTGTGATCCTCCTTCTCATATCAATCAGTAGTAAGAATACTGATATTTGAACACTACCAAAATAGAAGATAAGGTGCTGCTTATACTACAATATTAGTATACTACACAAAATCACAGTACTGTTTATACTACAATATTATCATTTCTGTGAAAGAAAATATTTTATTGATGGTCAACTACCATTTTTAATGCATTACAGTAACAAAAAAGTGACGAGGAAATGGCTGCAATTTTACGATAGAATCAGGAGAGCAATTGAAACCTATGCACTTATCCTTTTACTTCGTTGGCGGCGCCATATCATCCGTGCGGCAATTAATTTAATTAATGGAAAAACAACATGTAGAAACTCATGGACTGATTTATACTCAAAAACTATTTCACGAATTAAAATTTTCTCAAGCTTTTATCCTTAGCTAAAGATCTATACGTTCTTAGTTCATGTGGAATAATGTTCCTGACACCTGCAGTCACGTGCAAATCAATCTTTTTACATGATCGTATTTTGTGGGAAAAAAAAGTAGCTTAAATTTCACTCATTCGTAAGTTAGCTTTAATATCGTGTAAAAGCTCGTGGACATTAACTAATACCTGTTTTCTCAAGTCAGCTCTCCTTACACACTTATATAAAAGAAATATTTACCGATAGAAACTATTGAAAGTACGTTAATAATCAAAATTTTATTGTACTTAATCACGGTATACCTTTATGGTTACGATATATAAAGACAAAAATCCCTTCACGAGAAGAAAAATGAAATCAATTATTTCGATAAGGGAAGCGAAAAGCCAGAATAGAAAAGTAATATTTGTATTAGAATGAATCTAAGCAATTAGAATGAATTGTCAGTAAAATATTAGAATGAGCACTCATGGCGAGACAAGAGACTTACCAGCCTTTTGTATAGGATGGTATTTTAGAGAGAAGCTCGAACTCGAGTGCATTTGAAGCATGATTTCCACTCTCTCCTAGACTTGGTTCTACTTTGCAAATGTTCATTTCAAACACTCAATAAATAGTTGTCCAATGCTCTATGTGAACGCCCATGCAACTCGCAAAAAAAGAATAAATAAATAAAAGATATTAAAAACACACGAATAAGAAAATGACTGAATCTGATTTAGTCAAAGGAAAATGATTAAAAAAATGAAAACAGAGAGATAAAATGATCGGATAGCTTTTAGGAATTAAAAACAATAAATTGTGGTAGGTAGGTCAAATTTTCCTTCCAGGCGGCTGGTAATTAAACGGCTTTTTAGTTGTTACAAATCAATTATGATTTATGACGTTGGAGATATAATAAAATGAACAACACCTTACGGATGATAATTAATGGTACGCGACAAATCACCTAGGACATAAATTTTATATCATTAAATAGATAGTGATATAATGTAATATTTTTAAATAATGTTAAATATTTCAAAACTTAATAAAAAATAATTCTCAAAAGAGGTGTCACGTATCAAAATAATTTAGGGTGTGTTTACTTGAGGGTTTAGGGAATGAGAATGAAACTCATATTTACTTGACAAAATATAATTTAGAAATTTGAATAAAATGTGTAGGTCCCACATAATTTAAGAATAAAAAATAAAAATTTCATTCTCATGGGAGAGTTGAGAATGAAAATGAAGAAATGTGAATGAAATATGAGTTTACTTTTATATCCCTCTAATTTTTCTATATTTTCTGAATTACCCTCATTCAAATCACAATTAATTTTTATTATTTTAAATGTCATTATTATTATCATCATCATCAAATTTTGTTAATTTTATTATTTTAGTTATTATTAATTATTGTTATTATTATTTTTACTAATATTATCATTATTAATATTTTTATTTTTATTAATCTATTAATTTTATTATTTTAAATGTCATTATTATTATTGATTTTATTTTTTAATTAATAGTATTTTTATAATAATATTTATACATGTATCTAGTTAATGAAAATTACATTATTTAATACTATGGGTATTTTGGTAAATTGATTCTCATTTTCATTATTTATTTTCATTTATTTTGCCAAGTAAACACATCAATGACATTCCAATACATTCCCACTTCCATTTATTTTTATCAAGTAAATATTAGAATCTCATTTCAATCTATTCATATTCCACTTCATTCTCATTCTATGAAGTAAACGCACCATTAGGAAGTGACAAGTTATTCTTCTATAAAATATTTAATTTTTTATTTTCCTCTCCGCATAATTTTTTTCATTTTTCTTAGGCAAACGTTTCCATTTAATCAATGTTATTGTTGTTGGTATTAATGAATTTCTCTTGATTCTAAAAACTAACTTAATGGGTGAGACTTCCTCTCACACTTACAACTAAACTAATGGTTCTTTCTACAAATCAAATTTAAGATAACCCTAATAGTTACCTCGTCTGAAACTAACTTTTTGAATAAATTTAGGGATTACAACGCTAATGTTATATTAAAAATCTCAAGAATTTATTGACTAAATAAATGTCTCATCGCATGAACATTTCATGTGAGATAAATGTTTTAAGAATAATGTTACTCATAGAAGTTTAAATATAAAATTTCATCTATATGATATAAGCGTGTTGTTCAATATTATGTGATAATAATTACCATATTTAAATTAAACAATAAACAACTTTGAAGTCTAAATCACTTCATTAATAAATTGTTCTGTTTTGGGTATATTTAAAAATAAAAAAGAATATAAATGTTTGACTGATTGGTATCAAATTTTAATTTTTAAAACTTACAAATAAACACATCACGGAAAATGACAAAAAGCTTCCCTCTTGTTTATCCAAGTTCACCAATTTTCTTCTCATATTTTAAAATCCACTAAAACCACTTTAACCTTGCAATCTGAAAAAAAAAATTAGATTTACTTTTTTATGGATAATTTCATTTTTTTGTAATAGATAAATTAGACAACTGAAAAATGAAAGAACTTTTAAAATTTTAGTTTTGTTCAATTAATAAGATACTGTTGATGTTAGGAAATTATAGTGAATTTTAAAATTTAATATTGGGTAAAAACTCATTTAGTCCTAATATTTTAAGATTAGTGTTCATTTAGTCCTTATATTTTTTTAAAAATATCTTGAAACATCTTGCCGTTAAAGTATTGATATCCCTATCATTACTTTTTATTTCTTTTGAGTTAATTTTACAATATTACCCTTTTATAATAAATTTTTTGTTCGGTCATTAATATAAAATAATTAAATTACTAATTTAACCCTAAAAATTAAAAAAATTATATTATTTTTTTGCAAGCATCATTTGCACATTTGGTAGTTTGCATACAATTTTTGACAATTTAAATTAATATAATTTTTTTATTTTTAGAGTTAAATTGATAATTTAACTATTTTTATTAATGTCTAAAAAATTATTATAAAAGAATAATATTGTAAAAGTAAGATAAAATAAATAAAAAATAATGATAGGAGTGTCAATATTTTAACGGTAGGGATATTTCAAGATATTTTTAAAATATAAAAATTGAATAAATGTTAATCTTAAAATAGAGATTAAATGAACTTTTATCCTTTAATATAAATAAACAAAAGAGAAGTTGCGGCCGTTTCCCTCAATACCCCTTTTCTTCTTCTTCTTCTCTCCTCTGTAATTAGGTCGACTTTAATGTCTTCTCAATAATTGAATTATATTCAGTTTTCAACTCAAAAATAGTTGAATGATTCGGTCTTAATTTTTATTTTAAAAAAATACCTCTATGTAAAGACAAACGTCACTCACTACTAAGTCTTGTCATGAGTAGAATATAATATTAACAAAAAATTTCAAGCCAAATTGTTTGACGATTGGTATTAATTTTAATAGTAAAAAAACACCTTTATGTAAAGATAGAACATGAACGTCACTCCAAGTTTGGCTTTCCGAGTGCAGTATATTGTTTCCTTCAAACAATTGTATAGCCAAAATGTTTGAACGAGATAAAATTTAATTTTAAAAACACCTCTATGCAAAGCAAAAGAGTAAAGATTAATTGTCTAACTTTATCATAATATTTGATTCCCAATTTATGGCCGTTTATTTGTAATTAATACATCGTATTAATTATTAATATTTATCATGGATGGAATTAAAATTCATAATGTGTTAATTACAAAGAGTAACAGATTCAGAAAAAATAATTTATCATGGGTTAAATTTAATAATACAATGTAAAAAATTAATATTTAATGGGTTTTTAACACCCTTTTCTTAACTAACCCCATTAAAATATTTTAAAAAATTATAAAATTCTTTTAACACCTCCATCAACGACAAAAATACCCTTAAGTAAAATTTATTGTGTAAACTCTATTTTTTTCATTATTAAAACTCATTTCAACAATTGGGTCTCTTCCATTTAAAAGAAAAAGACAATGAGTTTTCATTCTCTCCATTTTAGCCATCGATGATAAATTCCACACCCGAAAATCAGATAAAAAAGCAACATTTTTTATTTAAAACTTGAAAAAAATTATTTTACTTTTGTGTGAGGTTTAATTAGAAATTATCCTTTCATGTAATTTTAATAGAGGTTAAAATGGTAAAATAATTAAAGGAGTTTAAAGAGGTGTTTAGAAGGGTGCCAATAGTCCCACTCCTTTTTAAGTTTATGTATGTCATTTTAATAGATTTAAGAGGACTAATTTAGATAATGGTGAAATCATTAATATGGTTTTTGTGAGCTTTTAATTTTTAATTAAAGCGTGAAGTTTTATAATTCTTATAGTTAAAAGTTTAAATTGTATAGGTTTATGCGTTTATGAGGACAATTTTAGTAGATTTTAATAGGATTAATTTAATTTTTTTGCAGAAATTAGGTAGTAATTCAAATAATTTTTCTATGAACTAGATTTCCCCTAATTATAAATACATTTTGCATTAATTGAAACTCAATTTTAAAATAATATTTTAGAATCTTATAATTATAAGAAAAATAAAACAAATTCTCTCAATTGTCATGATGATTTTTCCCCTATTTTTCGTTCGACTTTCCAAGCCCGCTCAATTGTAAAAGTATATCTCTGAAAAATAAAATAAGCATATATTTTGAGAAGTGGTAGGTATAAAAGCCTCTCTTGCAACTTGTAAGTTGAAATGAAGCAATCGACAAAAAAAAATAATAATGAATAAATAAATCAGCAATTGTTTAATGAACTACTCCTACTAGAGAAAGTCCATTTGTATTTTGCTGCCATATTGTAAGTTCAACGGTTGAAGCAATTTTAAGTGATATTTTTGCGTTGAAGTTTGAGTCGGCACATTTTGACGGAAATTGTGGTCCGAAATTAGAGAATGTAATTAACAGAATCTTATAGACTTGAATGAATTTCACCATGTAAATTTACTGTAAAATCACGTGCTGCGACCAGTGAGTCAAAGAAAAGGTGGAAGCGGAAGATCTGATTTGCGCGTGATTCGCAAGAGTAAAGAGAAAACAATGAGCAAACTTCCTAATTTCGGTAGGATGATCAGAGACAGTGATTTTGAATTCCATTTTCTCACTTATTCGGATTTTAAGACATCACGGCCAATATTTTTAGAGTACTATTAGGTATCTTAATCTCTAATTTTTAATTTGAATCTTTATTAACGTGGCATTCATTTATTAATGATTTTTAAGTAATTTTAACGAAATTTATCATTCAATAAAATTCTGACACATGTCGTTAAAATTTAAATATTGAGATCCTTAACATTATTAATATTTTCAAGATTAAGATTTTTTCTTTTTGTCTCTCTTTACTTTTGCAATTTAGTTAAAAAAATGGCCTAATTATAAACAAAACAATAAAATAAATACAAAACCAAATCTTAACTACTCATTAAAGAATATGAGACAAATAGAGGAGGAAAAAAAAGATAAAGAGAGGATTCTTATTCATATTTTTAATAGTTTTTATTTTAAATTTATCTTTTATTTGATATTTGTTTGTGATATTGGCTTCATTGCTCATAAGAATGATTTAATCACGCATTGTTACGGTGTTATTCTTTAAAGATTATTTAAAGAGATTTTTTTTTGTTGTAATTTTTATGTTTTTACTAATGACTAGTTGAAGTTGACATTGGAGCACAATCCGGTCAAATTTTCTAATTTTGATTTTCCACATTAAAATCGTTTTTTTTTTTACTTGTGATTGATTGTGAATTATTTTTCCATTGAATTGTGTTTATTTCTAAGGTCTGATTTTGATTTTCAAAGATACCATATTTTTCAGCACTCATCAGCCATTATTTCAATAATTTTGAAAACAAATGAAGACGAAAAAACGAGTGCCTTAACTAGCCTGTTGCAAAGGACAATATTTCGGAAACAAAAATCTAGATGTTAGTAGAATCAACGAAAATCTACATCAATTTTGGAGACTTTTATATTGTGGCAGTGGTACTGGTTCGATGCTAAGTCAACAAAGCCTGAAGCTTTAAGTATAGAAAGCAATATTCAAATAAAATAATAATTGGGAAAGAATATTAAATACGTGCATAAGAAGTGACGTATTTTTTTATAAAATAACAATGAAATTTTCAACCTAATGTCACTTTCTTCTCTCTAAAAATCTTTTACTGGAATTTTTTTTATTGAATTCCAATAATTTTTTAGTGGACTTTATTTTAAACAAGGGACAGCTGCATTGTCTTGATCGGAAAATTCGCTTTATTAAAATAATCTGTCGACTCACTCGTGTAGATAATTTCCTTGACCTGTTTTCATTGTATGGACGGTGTTTATTTTTCCTTTGATGCTTGATTAAGACCTAAAAATCTGGACTTCTCCATAATAAATAATAATAACTTGGCAATCCAAAAACAGCGTACGTGGATTGCAAAAGTGAATACAGCTAGAATCGCATTTTAATCCCTTCACTCAAACTTGTCCCCATCACAACAGGGATTTCATTGAAAATTATATATTTAAGTGGGGTTGGGCATGAGTTAGGCGCGGTGAGTGAGGGCTAACCCAAGCCAGGGGGAAGAAAAAATTTTTTGTAAAAAATTGGTTTGAATTGAGTTGGGTTATAGTTTGAATACGTAAAGTATAGATTTCGTGTGAATGGGTTAAAAAATTAAAAAAATGAATTCTTAAACATTAAAAGATAAAAAAATTATATTAAAATTTATTTTTTTCTTCTTTTTTTAGTTCCATTCACACGAATTTTGCATTTTAACAATGCACTTAAGAAGGTTTATATACGTATGTGCGCGTGTGCACATGCTTAAGTGTGTCCATCTAAATAATTTTAGAATCAAAAATTAAAAGATAAGAAATAACAAATTTAAATAATTACTTTTTTTTACTTTCTTGGAGAAATTCTTTTTTTTTTTTACTGTTTTAGCTCCATCAAAATGGTTTTAAAATTTGGATGTTATTAATAGCTACACGTCAGCTAGATAATGAATACAAAATATCGTAAAAATAATAATAATAAACCACAAAACCTCACAGCGGATAAAATATGATCTTCAATAGTTTAAAGTAAATTAATTTAGACTCTTTGATGACTAGAAACTAAAGAGTTCAATAATTTAAATAAAGTTCAAGAGTACAATTAAAAATTTAAAAAATGATAATTTAAACTCAAAATTTTAACTCACAGAATAGATTCTACTCTTAACGATAAGTTTAGGTATTGACGGATCAAAGGGTGAAATAGGACACGACGTAAGTACATTAATCATGCAGTTTTATGGGTTAAATTTTCTTGACCAACCTCAAACCCACAAAAGAATTTGGGTTAGGTTCGGTTTGGGTTATGCAGATGGGATTTTTGGCCCACTCCCAATTTGAATTGAAAGCTACTGAAATTTTACGTCAAACACTCAAATAAACAACTTGCAAAAGGGAAATGGGAAAAAATAAAAAAATAAAATAAAATCTTACATTACATTGTAAACGGTTAAATCATTTACTGATTCTTTCTGTTGCAGTAATGCGTCAAATTAGAAAAGAAAACACAACAATTGCTTAAAGGAAGGAAAAAGTTAAAGAAAATAGAGCCATTGAAAATTTTATTTGTTATAATATTATAAATAACGGAAATCCTTCTTTCACTTTCAGCGTATGAAAGAAAACAGGCATGTTTGGTTGCTAAGAAAATAGCTAAGAGAAAAAAATGGTTTTGGAATCTGTATTATTATTATTACTCAGCTTAACTGGTTACAAGAATACAACCTCTATTTATATAGAGATTGTATATGCATCTCTTAAGCATCATTATCATTACTAATTGATAACTAACTATTAACTAATTACAAGCTAAACTTCAACACACAGTACACATTGTGTTGTAACAAACTTTTAATGATTTTTGCTGAGCTGCCATCTTGCTTACTAACTTCTGACGTCCACAGTTCTATTTTCTTTCTTCAGCTTACAATTCTTTTTCTTTCTTCTGTATGAAATGAGCTTCCTTAACAGCGTACAAATGGAATAAGGAGGTATTCAACGTAATATAACTGCAAATGCGATTGCATAAAAAGTCAGTTTGGAATTAAATAATGGAACTTGCATGAGGAATTTGATTTAGCATGTAAGTAGAATCACTTGCCTTCCAAATAAACATGTAGAAAGAAAATGTTGAGGTGTTACTAGAGAGATCAACGGTTCGAGCTCGAAGCCATAGAGAGGCGGCAAGTATGCAGTGGCTTATTATCTGCAAGAAAGTAAAAATTTAACAAGTGATAAAGATCATATTTGAGCACATAAATGGGTAGAAGGCTAAAAATTCTTTCCAAAAACATTAGAACAATTAATTCTTACTGTGAGAAGCTTGCTTAATAAGATAGATGAAGAAGCTCCAACCACTACCGCAGCTCCGTAAGCAATTGAAAGCATATAAACACAAAGCCAAAACACCTTTCGAGAAAGAAGAAAGCTTTTGTAACTTGTAAGCTAATTTTTATATTATAATTCACTCGATGCGTTTCAAAAGAGATAGAAGTTGGAAAACAAGAAAAATCTGAAAAATGGTGGGATTAATTCGAATGCTTTATGGCTTTAAATTTCCTGCAGCTTCCAAAAGCTGATATCAAAATTATGGAAAATACAATTGATACTAACTTACTTACCCTCTCTTTCCCTAGCTTGACACTGAGCGTTTCGATGCCAAATTCTTTATCACCATCCACATCATGCAAATCCTGATAAATATTGATAATAAATAAACTAGTAACCACCAGTTATTTGAAATCACTTTTAATTTGTTTTCTATGTTATTAGTTTTCATTGGTAAGTATATCGAATTTGTGAATTACCTTGAGAAATGCAATTGCAATGCAAAAGCAGCAAATGAAAGCAGTTGCAAACATCAATGATCTCGTGATTTCTACAGGTCTACCAAGCACGTATTTCTGTTCACATGTATCAAACCCAGCTCTTTAGAAAGCAATAGAGGAAAAGATAATATTAGTGTCTAGATTTTAATTTAAGTTTTTTTAATCACAATTATCAAGTTATTCTCAGAAAATATTTTTCCATAAATAATGTATGTGTAATTCTATTTTTGGACCAAGTAGAACGACATTTTCATCCCTCTTAGAATTTTTTTAACACTTGGGTCTCATATTAACATTTATTAGGATCAAATTAATTTCGTTCCTTTACATTTTTTTACTTAAAATCATGACTTAATTTCAATCCATTGGACCTATTTAATTGAATGTTGGTATCTTGATTGTTTACATTTCTAGGATGAATGATGATTAAATGTTACTTGGATTGAAAGGATCTAATGTAATTTAACCAGAGGGCTTGATAGAGTAGTTTTCAAATACCTTTCAGTTAGAATCCGAGAAAAAGTAAAATACTAAAAGTTATTTTGAGTTTTACCCACTCTCGCGCTTCCTTTTTGTAAACAACATGATATGTCTTAATGTCTAAATTGATTATCATGACATTTACAAAATAAATTTAGTTTATTTATTTAATAAAACGTCATATCATCATTTAATTATGCGATTCTTTTGTTATTATTCCAATTCTAGAGATAAAAATGAAATAATAAAAATTTTTTAGTGGCCCAAATGATCAAAACAATTTCTATAATGGACAAAATTGTCATTCTTTATTCCAACTAAACTTAAGAACTGTATATTCTATCTTCATTCTATTCCTTTCCTTATCTCATTATTCTTCTATTAACCAAACATCACTTATGGGACCAAATTATGCCCCAAAAAAATGGAAAAAAAATCCCATATTTTGTATACCTGGATATGTATGAAGTAAGGAAATTGTTGTAGAAGACCGTTCAGAAACATGATGGAGATTGCAGCTAGAAATGAATTTCCCTTCCATCTAGCAAAGGGAAGCTGGAACATTGGAAAGAAAGAATTAGATGAATGCAAAAGTAACATGATATTTTTTTGTGTATTATGTGTTTGTGCGTGTGCATATAAAGGTTGTTCAAATATATTATATAAAATGGCAATTTGAGTGCCTACTTGGACGGAGTAAGCTGTTCCAAATAAAAACCATACGATGACGCCCAAAACAAGCGGTGGAGATCGAAGCGTTATTGCGATAGTGAGACTCTGAAAATGCAGATCAATGAAAAAGAGACATCTTTCCCAATAACCAAATCATTTTCTTTGTTCTAAATTAATTGAAAAGTGAAAAGTTTACCATATACAAAAACACAAAATAGGAAACTTGTTTCGGCAGTTGCTTACCATCAAAACAGATGTTAAAGTAATTGCGATTCCAGTTCCCATTGAAAATTCACCAGAAGCAAGGGGAAGATAGGGCTTGTTAACCTTTGAAGATATTAAGCTGATTTGTCAGAAAAATTAGCAAAAAAAGTATGTATACAAGCAAATTAACATAATATGTGCTGATTTTACAATCTGATCACTTCATAAAAATTCCATATATATTATTCTTTTGTTCAATTAATTTATTACATATTGGAAATACCTTGTCTATTTCAAAGAATAATTGATGATGTCTCTATTGGAAATACCTTGTCTATTTCAACATCAGACAACTGGTTTATGGCCGCCACATAAATGTGCATCAGAAGTGCAGGTAGCAAGGCCTAAAATTTCAAGAATTAGTTAAATTGATTATTTCAAATAATAATCGTTTCAGAAAAGAAAATTGTAACCTCTGCCGCGTAAATTTTACCTTCAATAATCCAATGAAAAATGTGGGAGTCAAATCAGAAAGTTTTTCCACCGGAAGAAGAGAATTCGAGGTTGCCGCTATAACCTGATAAACGAAAACTTATATCTGTCAATTCAATAGAAATGACATTTCATTATAGATTTATATACTTCTTTTGAAGAAGATAGTAGCTAATAAGCAACTCACAACGCCAGCACAAGCATAGGGACGAATGAAACGGTATAGGGCATTCAAATTCTTGAGAAGAACATTCTGAAAGCTCTTGGAATTATCATCATCATCCTCAGATTTTGATGCATAACCATCTTTTAAAGTGACAGGAACACGGTACTTGTTGAATGCTTTACAGTTTCTGTTGCTTATAATAATATCCTCTCTGTTCTTAATTTTATTGGTAAAACAAAATGAACTTTGAGAGGTTTTGAAAGCGTACTTCTTGCCTCGAATTCTTCTGTTCAGGCCGCCATGGGAATGTTTCACTGGCGATTGGACCGTTTTAACGGAACCTGAAATCGCCAAAAGGATATCAGTTAATTAGTCAGATAAAATAATGTACTGGAAAAATTACTATTGGTTCATCTTTGTATCTGAAGTTTCCAGGGAAGTTTTTTAATTATATCGGCTAAACGAGGTCGATTGTGATTCTCCTTCTCGTTTTAACTAGAAAGGCATTACAGTATCCTGATACGTCATTTCATTACAGCAAAATATATTAGTGGCAGCAGCCAGTTCAATTGGTACATTCTTTTTATGTTGAAACAGAGTAATGCTACATTTCCATAGCTGCATATAGCATATTTGATGTATCATTCGGGATAAAATCATACAACCTATGTACTCTAATTATGTAGGTACAGCAAGATGATTTAGTGGGCACTAGCACCATCATATGGTGAGTATCTAAATACATAGCAAAATGTTTTGATTCTCTGTAAATGATGGTAAAACGGTAGATTAATAAAATAGTGCCATATCATACTATCACTCACCATAAGATGATGAGCATCATCACTTACTAGATCATTATTATGTAAATATTATAAAAAAAACTCAAATTTATACTTAAAATCATAAATATTATCTTGAAGAAAATTCATTGGAAATGAGAGACTTACCAGCCTGTTGTAATGGATGATATTTTGAAGAGATGCCTAAACGCATTTGAAGCATGATTTGCTCTCTCTCTCTCTCTCTCTCTCTCTCTCTCTCTCTCTCTCTCTCTCTCTCTCTCTCTCTCTCTCTCTCTCTCTCTCTCCCACGCTCGATTATGAAACTAATGAGTTTAACCAATATGACATCAATTATATAGTTGTTTAATTTTAATAAAGTGTTGGCTCCACTGATAATGAAGTCACCTTAAGTGGTTTGATTGGTTTGCTCTCTATTTCGAGTCGTAGGGAAGTCGCATTTATTGAGAGAATATATACCTCCCGATTTGAGCTGAAGGGAAGTCGCCTTTATTGAGAGAATATATACCTCCCGATTTGAGCTGAAATTTTTAATATAAATTATGGTACGAATTTAAAAGTGTTTCTCACAGTTGAGACTCTACCCAAAATATTTTATGGTTAAAATAAAAAAATATAATTATTTAATTTAGTGCTGAGTGATCAAACTTGAAGACTTTGCCGACCATTAATAAAATAAGTGTAATTATACATGTAAAACAAATAGAGAGAAACAGCTTTGCCAATAAATTATAATATATTTATTAAAAGAGAGAGAAAGAGAGTTGACCTTTTTGAAGGTATCAAAATATCCTTAATTATCTTGCACGTGGCGAACTATGAACAACTTGTGTTTATACTTATAATTTATCAAGGGTCCTGCTATAAAATTGCAACATGGAAGGGACAGCAAACGATTTGACCACGTAACCAATAACCTTGTGCCGCGACCCATGTGACCACGTGTAGAAATTGAATAGAAACTTATCTCGTTAATAGGGTGATGTCTGTAATTAGCAATGGTAATTTGGTTTATGATTTATTTATTGAATTCGATTAGATTCAAATTAAATGAATTTGAGCGTTAAAAAATTAATTTATTTAATAAATAGAGAAATTAAATTCAATTAATTAATTAAACGAATTGAATCCGAATGTGAGGACATTGATTCGTTAAATAAATGGATTATAAACTAATGAAATATAATCCAATTGTTAAAACTTTATTTATTGTTCGCTTGATTAAGTTACTTATTTATCCTTAAATATGTATTAAAAATTTTGAAATTTGAAGTTTGAAGGCTAATATAATAATTATAAATGATAATAAGATAAAATTTATAGCAATTAGATTCGTTACGGATTCGTAAAAGGAAAAAAATAATAAACAAATCCAGATTTGTTTCGATCATTTATAATTCATCTGAATGAATCGGACGAATTAAACCAAACATTCGTTTAATAAACAATCGAATCCCAACCTTAATATTTCAATTCGTTTACTAAACAAATTGAATTCAAATCAGCAAAATTATGATCTAATTCATTAACGATTTGATTCGTTTATTCATTTTGCCACCCCTAGTTATGCTAGGTCACCAAACGCACCCAATGGTGATGTCCTGTTTGTTGGAATAAAATGTAATGATATAGGTTGGTTGTGTATTACAAGTCGAAACTTGTGATGAGACGAACAAAACCTAGAATATGTTGCATCATTTACCAAGTACTTGAGCTGAAAATTCCACTTCTTTCCTAATCATTTTCTAGTTTTAAGATTTTTTTCTATTTTTCTTGAATCTTAGAGGATTTTTATCTTTTTTCTAGAATTTGGATTTGAGTGCTATTTATTTTCCTTTTCTTGTTTTAATGAGAAGAATTTAATTATCATATTATATTTTGGATTTACCTATTTTGCTAAATTCACAATCTTTAAGCTTGTTATAAAAGGGGGCTCAAAACCCTATTTTTATTCATTCAAACTTTCAATAAAATTTATCATTTTCTATCAGCAAACTCAAATAACATATTTGTTTTGTCAGTTGGTATCAAAGTAAGTTCGCTTGTCATCATTGTATGACCACACGAACAAAGGAAAAATCGTCTCAAAGATGTTGATCAAGGGATGCAGGCAATATTTGCAGAGACTATTAGACAGATGGTCACAAAAGCAATCTTGCAAGTCATTGAGAACCATTTAACCCGAGAATGGTAGCGATGGAGCAAGCAATCGAAGGTCCCATGTTTTCTATGAATAACATAAAGAGAGAGTAGTGACAAAGAGTTAATCGTGAGAAAGTTGTTGAAAGAGTCAATCAAGATGAACAGCCTCAGGATTGTCACCATGAAGAGGTATAGCAGGGCTTCAATCGCGAAGCAGCGCCTCAGGGCATCAATTGCGAAGTAGTACTTAAGAACCTAGAATCTGTGAGGCGAGTGCAGTTGCGCGTGCGTGAAGAGTTAGAAAGCAATCCGGAAGAAAAAAAAAAGCCGAGGATTGTGATAAGAGGCGCAAGAAGAGTTTAGATTGCTTGATTAGTGTTAATATTGTAGATTTTTATGGTGGAATGCATGTTGAAGAGTTTTTAAATTGAATATCAGACGTAGAAAATTTCTTCTAGTATATGAAGATTCCTCAGCATAAGCATGTTAATTAACCTTGTGGCATTTAAGTTGAAGGGTACAGCATCCACATGGTGCCAAAACATACAGAATCGACGAAGAGTTATGGGAAAGCCATGGATCAAACCATAGCCTAGAATGCAAAGGATAATGAAAGGGTATTTCCTATCAATGGATTATTAACATCAATTGTACATAACTTATCATAATTATAGGCAAGGAAATTGTAATATTGATGAGTAAACGAAGGAATTTTATCGTCTGCACACAAGAAATAACGTGGACGAGCTAAAATTTTAGATAGTTACAAATTATCTCGGTAGATTGAAACAAGAGCTGCAAGATGAGATTGTTGATGTGATTTGGGATATAGATACAACAGTGGCTATGGCAAAAAAGTTGAAAGAATGGAAGCAATATGTTATTCCTAGAGCTCAGTAGAGGTAATTTATTGGTGTACAAAATAGACCAAGCAATGTTAGGGTTGAAAACAAGCAGAAAACAGGGCTGGTAGTAGTCAAGTACAACAACCAGCTCACAGTAGTTAAGGCAGCAACTGCCTAGATAACAACAGTCTTCTGGACAGCAGAATAACCCTTATACAAAGCCTATGCTGAATAAGTGTTTGAATTGTAGAAAACTGGGGCATAGATCATGTGCATGTCGTCTTAAAAATTTAAAATTGGGAGAGGCTAAAGTCGACAAAGTAGAGGTGAATGACATTAAGGATAGGGATAATGAGGAGGCCTTGAGTTTAAAGCTGGTGAGAAAGCGTTATTGAACTGTATTGTGCAGAAAATTTTATTTGCGCTGAAGTTTAAACAGGATAGTCAGTACAATAAGATTTCAGAACACGTGGCACCATCAATGATAAAGTGTGCAACGTGATAATTGATAGTAGTAGTAATGAGAACATAATTTCAAATACATTAGTTGATGTGATGGGAATTTTGATAAAGAAATACCTAAATCCTTACAAAATATAGTGGATAAAAAAAGGCACAAAAACGTGAGTGACAGTGGCGTGTCGTATTCCTTTCTCCATTAAGAAGATTTATAAGAGTGATATAGTATGTGATATAGTGGACATGCATAGTTTCAAAGACACTAGTTGATGTGATGGGAATTTTGATAAAGAAATACCCAACTCCTTACAAAATAGACTAGATAAAAAAAGGCACTGAAAAGCAAGTGACAGGAGCATGTCGTATTCCTTTCTCTTTTAAGAAGATTTATAAGAGTGATATAGTATGTGATATGGTGGACATGGATGCATGCCATTTATTATTAGACAAACCTTGGCAATTTGATGTAGATGCAGTTTATAAAAGAAGGGATAATGTGTACAAGTTTTAGTAGAATAGCAAGAAAGCTCGTTTAGCGCCTTTAACGAACAAAAAAAAAATCGTAAGGCTGAAGTGATGAATTTTCTAATTATTATGAAATGATATTTAGAAGAACATTGTGATGGTTGCAAGAAACTATAGAAGGAAGATGAGTTCGAGGTGAAGTCTATTTTTAAAAGAGTGCAATCATTATTAATTGAGTTCGTAGATATCACACCATCAGAGATGTCAGATAAATTGTTGCCTTTATGAGATATCCAGCATCATATAAACCTAGTCATTGGTGTAAGTTTACCTAACTTGCCATATTATCGTATGAGTCCTTATTAGCATGAGATTTTATAAGGACATGTTGATGAATGGTTATGGAAGGGACTTATTCCTGAGAGCATGAGTCCATGTCCTATACCAGCTTTGTTGGTGCCAAAGAAGGATGAAAGTTGGCATATGTGTAGCAGATTTCTTGTTCTAATGTTTCAAGATTTATTAGATCAGCTAAATGGAGATCAAGTTTTCTCAAAGATAGACTTGCATAATGGGTATCATCATATTTGGATTAGGCTTATAGATGAGTGGAAGACAACGTTCAAAACGAAAGAAGGGCTATATGAGTGATTGCGATGTCATTTAGATTGTCAAACGCACCGAGTACTGCGCTTAATGAAATAAGTTCTTAAGCTTTTTTCTTGAATATTTGTTGTGGTATATTTTATGATATTATAGTGTATTATGTTGATGTGTTAATGCATTTGGAGCATTTAAGAATGGCTATAGAGGTGTTACGGAGAATAGGCTTTATATTAATATGAAGAAATGTAGCTTTCTACCGAGTAATATGAAGCTTTTGAGTTTTATAATTAGTTTAGATAGGAGAAAATCGTCATTTTATCTATTTAGTAAGTCGAAGATACAAGCCATTAAAGAATAGTCTATGTTGAGTGCCAGAAAATGTATATTTATAAAGAAGAAAACTGTAATTTAATTATGTGTGCTTTATTATAATTAAGTATTTTATGTGGCATTATGGTCATTTCACAATAAATGAGAGATCAGATAGCAAAACAAACAGTAATTTTGAACTCAGGACAATTGAAAATCTTAGAAGCCGCATAAAATGATAAATGACATTGTTTACATGTACAATACTGTTCATAGTACTGTTCACGATACTATTCACATATACAATATGATGATGTGGCATTGACTAATGATACAGCAGCATTCGATTGCACGAATGATGTGGCATTGACTACTTATGTAGCATGGACCGATGATGTGTTACGATCCTATTAGATTAAAATGCTGATACGACGTTGCTCGATGATGTGGCAGCAAGTTAGTGGATCGAAAAACATGCGTATGATATATGCATTCATGGAATGACAACCATGATAATGTATTGTATCCAATTAAAACTTGCCATTTTTGTAATCCTGAGGGTCCAAAATGTTTTAATTTGATGGCAATGATTTACTCATTATATCTATAAATAGGGAGCTCCCCCTAATTTGGCACCGCTAAATTCATTTTGGAACTTTATTTTCTATAATTCCTTCTCTATCTCATATGGAAACCCCTTTCATGATTTGATTGACACTAATAAGAAATATTAAGCTCATGGTGCATATTGAGTGCAAATCCAGAGACTCAAGTGCTTCATTTCAATAGTTTTTCCGTCATTCTAATTTAAATTTTAAGATAGTTTAAATCACTTTCGTTACAAATCCAACTACCCATTTAGAAAATTAATTCTACACACAATTAAAATCCACCTCCTAATGGGATCGACACTCGTCACCGTTGATCTATTCTACAATAAATTCGTGCACTTGCAAGTTCAATAAAATTTACACAACAATTTTTTCATGAGGAGTGGAAACTCCTTCATGATTTAATTGGCACTAATAAGGAATATTAAGCTCATGGTGTATGTTGAGTGCAGATTCAGATATCTAAACGCTTCTTTCCACTTTAAGTTATTCCCGCTATTCTATTTTAAATTTTAGGATAGTCTAAATCATTTTCACTACAAATCCAACCACCCGCTTAGAAAATTAACTCTACACGTAATTAAAATCCACCTCCTCTTGGGATGAACACTCGTCACTATTGATCTTTGTTATAATAGATTTGTGCACTTGCAAGTTTAATAAAATTTACACAACAGTCTACACCTAAGATAATAGGTGAAGTTAGAAGTTTTTATGGGTTGGCAAGATTTTATAAGAGGTTTATTTTCAATTTTAGCATTATAACCGCACCTATTATAGAGTGTTTGAAAAAAGAAAAATTTAAATGGGGAGAAGAAGAAGAGGCAAGTTTTGTTTTACTAAAGGAGAAATTGTCCACTGCTCCTGTGTAAACCTTGCCAAACTTCGTCAAGCTATTGAGGTTGAGTATGATGCTTCTAGTAAGGGAATCGAGGTTGTTCTTTCCTAAGAAATGCAACAAATTAAGTATATAAATGAGAAGTTAAATGAGGCATGGCCGAAGTGGCCTATCTACAACCAAATGTTTATGACATCTTAGGGGAATTGAAGACATGGGAACATTTCTTGGTTCAAAAGGAATTCTTGCTTTGTAGTGATCACCGAGCATTGAAGTACTTTAACAGCCAATAAAATTTGAGCAAGATGCATGCGAGATGGGTAAGTTATATGCAGAAATTCACTTTTGTTCTAAAGCACAAATCTAGGCAACAGAATAAAGTCACAGACACGGTAAGTAGGCAAGCAACTTTACTAGTAACTCTAGTTAATACAGTTAGTAGTTTTGAGTGCTTAAAGGAGTTGTACGTTGAGGATGATGACTCTGTGCACATTTAGGATCACTACATCAATCATCAAAATGTGGAGGATTTCTTCTTTGAGGATGGATATTTATTCAAAGCCAACCAGTAATGCGTGCCTCGAAGTTTTTTAAGGGAATATATTATCCGCAAGTTGCATAGATGATTGAGAGGACATCTTGGACGATATAAGAGCAAGGCATTTGTGGAGGAGCATTTTTATTCGCCGTAATTGAACAAAGATGTGCAAAGGAGTTGGGTTTGTCAAAAAGGCAAGGGGTACGCACAGAATATGGGATTTATACTTGCCATTACCTGTTCCAGAAAATATTTAGTTGGATTTGTCTATGTATTTTGTGTTAGGGTTGTTGCGCACAAGGACAAGTCGAGATTCTATATTAGTGGTGGTGGATAGCTTTTTTAAGATGACGTACTGGTGTGTAATTTCTAATCCTATAGGTATCAATTGTAAGTAAATACAATAAGTACTATATTGATGAGTATTCGGATTGTCTCCACAAGGATTGATATTATTAGATTTGCTATAACAACCTTAAAAGTGCAGTCTTATTTTAAATAAAAATAAAACAATTAATAAATCTAATGAACTAATTAAAATAAAAATGCAACAAATAAAATGAAATAAGGAAAATTCTCACGTCAAACACTAGGAACTAATGGGAATGCAGTAGTTGAGTGAATAAACTCACTTATGGCTTTGACTAAATTTTCAATTACAGTACCGTTTCTACAGTATATACTACAGTACTAGGCAGAATCCCTCATGCATTCTTAGTTGTTGCCTGTTGGATAGCTTATATCTAATGCAAGTTAACAGTGACCAATTGTTATGCTAACATTAAATGTTCTACATTCTATTTACCCTACAAGGTGCATTCTTATGTTTAGTCTATCATTAATTTTAGATCAAGTATGATCCTATTCAAATTGAGATTCACTCAACTTGGAAAACTCAATTTAAAACCAAGTATTGTCTTAATGAGATCCATTAAATCAGACTTTTTTTAGGCTCTTTCTTAGTTAGTATCCATTAAATGGGTGGTCCGCTAAAATAAGGAATTAAAATAAATATAATTAAGGTAAAATGCTATAGCAAGCACATAACAACGCATATATGTCAATTAAATATCCATTAAGATCGTTTATTGCTCAAATACAATTAAATTCATTTTATGATTTGCGATAAAACAATAAATAAAATTGTTTTAGCCATCAAATACATCCCCATAGATAAATAGAAGACAAGAAAATAAGATAAAGAGTTTAAGTTTGCTTAATCTTGCAATCTCTCCTTCTTGTTCACTGTGAATCCTTTGTTGTAGCCTTGAAATTCCTATTATTTTCTATTTTTATTTTGTTTTTCTCTGTGATTTTTCCTTGAGTGACAGCTCTCTCTTTTCCTTTTCATGTGTGCTCATTTTATAACTCAGAACTAAGGCAACCAAAAGTGTGTGGCCCGTATCCTTTATTTTTGGAAACTTTATATCGCAATCTTTTAATTATTGCATGTGAAATCCAATTTGTCATTGCTCCATGATTGCTACAGTAATGGCTACAACATCTTCATTATTTCAGATTTGTTTTTAATTCTTCTGTATCTAAGTTCTTTCATTGTCTCTGCAACTCTACAAGTCTGTTGTAGCATTCCTTCCTTAAAACTTGAGCTTTTGGCCACCTACAATTATGCATATAATTTAAGTACAAATTATTTTAAAACAACTCAATTTATTAAAAATAAACTAAAATAGATGTTCATGCACAATATAACTAAAAGACTATAAAAGTACATTATTTACTCTTTAAGAATTACTGATTTAAGTCTAAAAGTATCATCATAACTCTTATTTCATAGAGTTATCAAGCACTTTATTGCGTTCAAGAAGACTGAAGATGCCACTTCAGTTGCACATTAGTTCTTTTGAGAGGTTGTGTGTTCATTAGTAAGTTTTGGCATCATTTTTGGGGTAAGTTTAGTACGCAATTGCAGTTTAGTAGTGACTGACGGTCAAACAGAGGTGGTCAATCAGACTTTGGGCAATATGTTATAGTGTGTTTGTAGTGACAATTAACAGATCTGGGACGTTGCCTTGCATCGAGTAGAGTTTGCTTACAACAGCATAGTCAATAGATCCCCTTTCGAGATCGTTTACACTTGTTCCCCTACTATGTTTTTGATCTGGCTATCATGCCTAAGACGGCATGAAGAAGCAAAACAATAGATAATGTGGTAGAAAGCTTTTCATATTCATATTGACGTTCAACCTCACTTGGAGGATGCCAATGCTAAATACAGGCTGAGGCAAACAAGCATTGATGTAAGAAGGTGTTTCATGAGGGTGATATAGTGATGGCTCATTTGCACTATAGTCGATTCCCTAGTATTCATGCCAAGTTGGAAAAGCGGAAGTACAGTCCATTTGGTGTGGCACGGGAGATTAATGATAATGTTTATATGCTTCAACTACCGGGCAATTAGAGCATCTCTCACACTTTCAACGAATCTGGCATGTTTGCGTACCATCTAGATGACGAGGAGTTGTATTTACCTAACTCGAGGACAAGTTCTTTTCCAAGTGAGGGGGACTGATGTAGGTTGTTTGTGTATTACAAGTGGGGTACCTTCTAAAGGTCATAACTTAATGAACAAGTGTTTGTTTCAGCGTATAATATACCCTTTTGAAGCTTGTGATGAGACGAACAAAAATCAGAATAGGTTGTGTTGTTCTTCTCTGTGTTAAAGCAAGAAATTCCCCTTCTTTTTTAATCATTTTTTAGTTTTAAGATTTTTTATTACTTTTCCTAATTCTTCTAGGATTTTTATCTTTTTTTTTTTAGAATTCAAAATTGAATGACTTTGTTTTCATTTTTCTTATTTTGATTAGAAGAATCTAATTATCATACTCTATTTTAGATTTACCTATTTTAACAAATTCGTGATATTTAAACTAGAGTCAAAACCCTAATTTATTCATTCAAGCTTTCAATCAAATTTATCATCATTCAGAAACTTAGTTTCTTCTACAAGCAAACTCAATAACGTTTCATTTTTGTCATGTAAGCTTTTAATTTTGTTTAATTTCTCTTCTTCAATCTTCTTGTTCGACGCCGTGCCTCCGATCCATCTTCTCAAGTGAGTGCACTTTCACATCGAAGTTTCTAGTTCTTTCAGTCGATTATTTTGTATTCCACTAATGATAACACAGTAATTGCTGCTGCGAAAATGTAAGCAAGCACAGTGATTTCAGATATTATCTTGCTTGTGTTATGATCTTATATGTCTAACAAATTAAACACACAAAACAGTTTTGAAATGCAATCAAATTAAAATGTACACGACTTGATAAATGAATAGCTCAAAGAACACTGACGATAATGGAATTGCAAGAAAAACTCGCTATAGAGAATTTCTTGTACAATTATTACTAATAATGACCTCCATGGCCAAAGCTGGTGGCTGTGCGTTATGTGGCAGCAAGTAGGCAATTCCGCAATTATGAGTTACTGCCAGGGCAAGGCAGCCGCCCAGGCCCCATTGTCTAAATTGCGCTACGGATTTAATCATTTATTCCAAGTTGTACCACATCCAAGCAGTTTGTTGTTAGTTGTGCACTTGTGGCAGTCTTTTGTTAAATCGAAACGTTACAGTACTCACCACTTATCATACATTTGTTAACCATTTCCACGCCTGAATTTTGATATGATACAACTTGGAATACTGGACCTGTTTTAAAAATACACAGATGAGCCTTAATACAGTTGAGTTATGTTTGGAAATTAGGATTAATTGTGGGTTAGATTAGCTTTGGGATTAAATATTCTATCATATATTTGGTAACTTTGTTTGGATTAGATTAAGGAGGACTAATTTTAAATTTAGTTTTTCTAAAAAAAATTAAATTTAGTTCTTAAATTATGGGATTAACAATCCCAATTTATAAGTGGGTTTAGATGGGATTAGAATAAGAGACACAATTTATTCATTTGCAATATTTCTTATATATGTAACACCATTTTTTATTTGCCACTTAAAATTTATTTATTTATTTTGTTCATGGTGTAGTTGAAATTTATTTTTAATTTTGCTTTTATAGTCTAATCAAATTGGTAATTTTACTCCAATAAAATTATCAATTTAATAATTTATAACAATAATTGATTGTATTAAATTATAAATTACTAATGTAGTATTAAAAATAATCATGAAAAATAATAATACAAGTAATTATTTGATTATATATATATTATTTGCTAACTTTTTGATAAAATAAAATAAATCTAAAATATCTTATAAAAATTATTTAAATAATTAAATAGTTTTATTGATTTATATTTGTTTATTATAATTATGATTGTTCAATAACTAATTTGTTATATGTTTAATGTTCTTATTAATTACCTTTAAATTAATTTTAATTATTACTCTTAAATATTTATAAATATTTTTTATATTTAAATATGATTTAACACTGCTCAATCTGATATTTTTTGTATAATCTAATCTAATCAAATCCAAACTAATCTAGTCCAATCATAATTTTAGTCCAATTTAATCATGAATGCCAAATGCAGCTTATGGGCCTAATTTTATTAATAAAATTTAGATTTAATATGATCTAAGTTGTGTTGATTTTTTAATAATCTTTTGTGACAATAAATTTAAAATAATGTATAGATAAGTTTTAATTATATTTAATTCTTATCCTATAATAATCAACACAATCTTATTTTTATTAAAAAAAAAAGCTCATTCCGACAAATAAGCCAAATCCTTCTTAATAATTTCTAATGTATTTTTTATGTCTAATTAAATTCAATTCATTCATCGCCAGATATGACTTTATAAAATCAAAATGCTCGATGATGTGGAAATTCAAATATCATGCACATCTTCTTTTTTTTCCATCTCCACCATGTAGATCAGACTTGATGAAAGAGATTTCCATCTGTCCATCAGCTTTAATGCACGCCATTATTATTTATTCAATGGATCACCCTATGTTACGCTTAAATATAACGTACACACACTCACAACAACAATAACAAACCCCACTGTTAGAACTGTTACTGTGAATACGTGTATATTATATTTAACGTAGCACTAGCCTTATTCAATGGATCAACATAATTCAAGGGCCGGCTACCTTCCACCTCCTGTAGGGTGCTTCCTAGTTTGTCTTTCGTCAGTTAAACATTAGATCTAATTCATAAGTTGTTTCAACGGCATGGATGTGTTTATTTATATTTTTACTTTGTTGTTCCTGTTCTTTGCTGAAATACCAAAAACGCCAAAGTTTTCTCAATTTTTATACGAAAATTCAAATTGTTTGGAATGTTCACATTTAGATCATTCCCCGAGTTTGAGTATCACATGATTGAAGTAAATTTTATAAATAAAAAGAAAATAGCAAAGAATTGTAGCCGTAGAAGTTGCCAGCTGCTGCACTCGTTGGTTGAGGTAGATCGTGAGGGAGGTGAAACTATTAATACGTTCCAAATTTGTCAATCTATACCAAAAATCTGGAATATATATCTAGAAAATAACCAATATTCAAGTTGGAATAGTCATTTAGAGTCCTGATAGTATAATTTTTTCAAATAGGATCTCATTTGCTAGCAAATGATGGTCTCGTTGTGTAGATCGCGAAATTGTGAATCTTTTGACGCCTATACTATTGTCGTAAGATTAAATCGAACGACAGAGATTGACGACATGCGGTTGTGGGAAAAATTGAATTTTTTTATGTCTTTTGCATTATAGGCACTTCCTTTTTATTTAAAATAATTTAATTTGTTTAAATTAGTGATATGTTTTAATCCTTTGTAATATGGGAGAAAAACAGAAAATTTGAGAAAACATAGATAACAGAATCAAAATTCTCATATCTACAGAGAATAGTATAATTCTTAAATTTAAAGTGTTTGAATTCCTAAATTGAAAGTATAATTTAAATTTGAGAAAACAAGAGATAATAGAATTAGAATTTTCATATCTACTGAGAAGAGTATAATTCCTAAATTGGACGTGTTTGAATTCCCATAAAATTTAAACTCCTTCAAAAATTTGATAACCTAACAAACGAAACCTTGAAGCTACAAATTTGAAAGCTTGGTCTGTGGCAATAGAAGAAACTTCCAGAAGAAGTGGAGAAGAAGAAAGGTGGTAATAATAAGAAGAAGAAGAAGAAGGATTTGTATGTTCGATAACCTAATAAAATTTTAAAACCAATAATTTTTTTTCAGTTTTCTAAAATAAGAGGGACTAAAATGTAATTAAACTAGAAAAAGAAAAAAAATGGAGTACTGATGATGATGATTATGTCACTTAAGAGTGCGAGGTTTGAGGTTTGAGGTTTGAGGTTTGCAATTTGTATGCAATACAAAAGGAAAAAGATACCTCGATGGTCACGTACAATCATTAGTTTAGTAGTTGTCACTTAAGACTTTTCTTTTCTTACTATTATTCTCTTTAATTATTATCAAAAAAATTTCAAATATCACATTAAAATAAATAAAATAACATTATATTTTACAAATTATTACAAATATTAAACTATTTTATGTTAATTTCAATAGACCTTATGATGGAGCAGTGGAAGCGCATTTGATAGGATAGATAAAATTAGATATCATTCTAATATCAGACCAAGCCAACATAATTAGATTACGCTCTAATAGAAACATGATTAGATATCATTATTGCTAACATGTATATGTTCATAATATTGATTTTAATGATAACAAATTTTTAATATTTTTGATTAAATGTTGGAGTTATTACATTAATAAAAGAAAGCCTTATAATCTTTCTTATTTTGTTCATAAAAAATGGATATCTGTCAAACTTCAATTGGAAAATGACTTCCTGTAATTTTTAGCTAAAACTGTGATTTTGGAAGTAAACGGTTCATTGTTTACTTTAAAACGGTAAACCGATTAAATCCTGAGAGTAAAAAATTGATTAAGCTCTAACCGGTTAAGAAAAATGGATAAAGCTAATATGTTTTGCAAGTTATTGGAAATAACCGGCGAACTGTTAATAACAAACGGCTAACCGATAAATTTCATAATATCGTTTTGTGCTAATCTTTAACCGTTTAGTAAAAACGGATAGCTGAAGTTTATTTTGCAGGTCTCTGGAATTTAACAATGAAATGGTAAGCCTAAATGGCAAACTGTTTATTTAAAATTTGGCCCAACAATAACATTGACCAGAATTCACTGTTAACCATTAATGGTTAACAGTGAACCATTTGCAGCAAACAGTCTGTAATGGCTAATTTTCGACTCTAACTATAAATAAGCTCATTCAAATTCAAACAAGGGTTGATTACAATATTATCATTGAGCTTATATTCGTGAATACAATCTTCAAAGAGCTTTAAACACATTCATTTTTCTATTCACACATTGGGCATTGATTTGTAATCTTAAATATTGTGTGAGAGAAAAAAAAATTGTAATCTTTTGTTTTGAGTGATTATAAGTGTTGGGATACACTTGAGTTAAGAAATTAGGGATAACCTCTTGTTGTAAAGGTCTATTGACACCCTAGAAGTCAATTGTAAGCATTTGAAGCCTTGGAGGCTTGTTTAGTGGAATCCTCAAGCCCGGAAAGCTTGGAGGCGTGGACATAGGCGAGGTTGGCCGAAATACGTAAACATTATCGTGTTTGAATCGCTCTTCCCTTATCTTTTTATATTGTGATTGATTTATTAGTCATTGTTTTAAATTCGTTTTAGATTTGCATTAAGGTTTGCATTAGAATTGAATAATTTTTAGAAATCCAATTCACCCCCCCTCTTGGGTTGCATAACTAGAATTTCAATTATAATCTAAATGACTCAATAAGGTTTTTTATAATGCATAAAGTAAGATGATGAGATTGTAATCCAAATGGCTGTACAAGAGATTTTGATAGGTAATCCAAATAAGAATGTTAAAAGAGGATTTATTTGAATAATTGAAGTTGACGTTACAATAATAATACCTCTTTGTTATAATAGAGTAAATCTATTTCCCTAAATTAACTTAAAAAGAAAAATTATATTATAATTATCATAGAAATAAAAAGATTAAGACACATACCATAATTTACTTTAATTAAAATAGAAAATAAATTATAGAATCCTAAAATAATGTCCTACACATCATTCTCCCCCTCTTAAAAGAGAACTTGTCCTCGAGTTTTTCAAAAGGATAAAACTCGTAGTAGAGCATCAATGCATCTTGAACCTTGAACTTATAGCCTGGTTCATCAATCATTCTTGAAACCCGAAATTCTCTATGCTTCATCTTCTTCTTGATCTTACTAATCACTATGTGAAAAGGTGAATTCTTGTAGGAACAAACGACTTCTAAGTCTCTCTAGTCTTCTGTTGAATCTCGTTCAATGTTCTTGCTAATGAATTTTGTCTTTGCAGCCAAATATTATTCAAGAATAATCTTCTTGTCTTCAACATGTTTAGGCATAATCATATCAATCATTGTTGGAGTCTTTTAAACTTGATTTTGCTGTACAAACTCGATCATACTATTAAATTCAATATTCAAATCATGAGTTCGTTGTACCTCTTCTTTAAAAATCTCAGATAGGTCAATAACTCCATCATCTTCAATGCTTGTCTTTTCTTCTAAGGAAACATCATGCATATTCTCGCATAAATTATCAAATTGGAACTTTAAATTAATAAATTGTACTTCATTTTTTGGCATCTCAACCGAGTCTTTTTCCTTAACAGCAAGTGAACTCATTGGTATATCTTTGGCACTTTCATTGAGACTCGCCTTTGCTTCATTAAATCTTGGACTTCGTCAAGTCTTTTAATCATTTCAGTAAAGTTTCTTTGATGTTGTGACTCGATTATTGATTTAATTTGTGTGGCTAAATGAATTGGATGCTATAAAGTATAGATAATATATGTAGGTGTCCTTTCTTATACATGTAAATCAAGCCCCCTCACAAATCTTATGACTGTATCCTCTCAGGTTCATAATAATACTTGCATCCATAAAATTGTTCAAACTCAAAAGCATAATCAAAGACTAATCTCATATCTTGTTGTACCAAATAATAATTGAGAATGATAAACTCGGATCGCAAAATATAATTCATACGATTCCATGATCGAAGTTTACATTTGCCTTGGGCAAGTTAAGAGTATTGTAATGATTCCCATCAGTCTGAATCATTAAATCTCAATTTACTAACAACAAATGATATTTGTTTTTCATTAGGATGCATAAAGCTACAAACTAATGCTCAACCTTGTCCAACCAATCAAGAAATTTCTTAGGACAAGTGCATGCAAATAAGTCCGGAACATAATAATAAGAGGGTAAAGACAGTATTTTGCCATTTATTGTCAAACTTTTATACAATGACAAAATTGTAAATAAATCTCAACTCTAAAATTTTGGTGTGGCCAATGGCTGGTGGCTATAAATTGGTCTAATAATGGTCAGACCTGCTAGATTTGGTGGTGAGGAACACAATGGTAGCCGTGGATTGGCCAGATTATCGGTGATTTAGTTGAAAAACTTACTTGAAATAGTAGCAGCATAAGGTGGATTGGTTGTGATTCGTGTTTCTAGTGATGTTTGATGACGAGGATGGTTAGATACTGGTCGATGAAGGCCAGTGATTCTTATATTAGCGGTGGTCGACTTTGAATAGCGGAGGTTGAGAGGTGGAGTCATGGGTTTTGGGTGCTTCTGTGCAGTGGTTGAATGACACGGTTGAGGGCAAAGTTGGTTGGGATTTAGCTGATGGTGCTGGCAAGTATGGCGGTGGTTCTAGATGGTCATGATAACGAAACATGCGATCGATAGTGATTGAAGTGGCAGAGCTTCACGGATTCAGGTTATTTGCATAGCGGTCGCACGGCTGTTTAAAGGTCGAGGCTAGTCGGGTTTTGGGCAGCAATGGTTAATAAGTTTGACGGGTTATAGCGGCTAGTGATGATGGCAGCGAATTGTGGGGGAAGTAGTGGTGGGCAATGGTGGCTAAGGCTTCAAATTTTTTTTGTTTTTGTTTTTTTTCAGTGATGGATTTGGTCGCGATGGATATAGGCAGTCAGGAAAGCTGTGCAATTAGCACAGAACTGCTCTGATACCAACTGAAAAATTAGATAGCAGAAGTGAAATTGATATGATAAAAAACGTAGTTATCTTTCTAGTATTGGACTAAGCCAGTGTGATTAGGTTACACTATAATCAAAGTGCAATTAGATCTCATTTTAATTCAAATGACTCAATAAGATTTTTAATAACACATAAAGTAAGATTAAATGACATTATAATTCAAACAACTCTACAAGAGAGATTTTGATAGGTAATCCTAATAGAAATTATAAAAGGGGGGTTTATTTGAATAATTGAAGTTAAACTGTTAAAGTTACAATAATAAGACATCTCTATTTATAATAGAATAAACCTGCTTCTCTATGTTAACTTAAAAAGAAAAAAAAAATCATAACTATAATAGAAATAAAGAACTAAGATATATACTATAATTGACTTTAATTGAAATAGAAATTAAAATTCTAGAATCCTAAAATAATGTCCAACATCACTTTATTATTACTGAAATCCATGAACCGAGAACTTAACTTAAAATTTATACTAAATGTAAATATCATAGATAAGTAATGTATATGTTTCAATATATTATGCATATTTTATTTTAATATTATTAATCAGTCAAAAACATTTTTCTAATATTAAAAATAACTCAAAATTTTTCGTTTTAGCCTCTATGATCACATATTCATAACTCGTGTTAGATAAACTTTATATACAAAATTTGTTATTAAATACTTTAGTTCGAAAAAAGTCAAGGAACAAAATTCTTTTATGATCTAAATTTCTTGTAAGTAAACTGTATGGGCGCATATGATTGATTATATACTATCATTATCAATTACATAACACAAATTTTTTAAAACCTTTGTTCAAATTAAGTGAGAATCTTAATTGGTCAGATAAACTTGTTCTTATCTTTCCTTTTTTCATTGAAAAAAAAAGGACAAGAAATGATGATTACTATATAATTAAACTGAAAGACAATGCTTGAATGTATCGCATCAAGCATACGGAAGTCTCCTTAGCTATCGTGTATAAGGACGAGTGTCTCGACACTTGTAACAAACTTTGAAACTCTATGTGTGCTTTGAATTTTTTTTTTATCATTTGTTAGAGTCCAATTTATGCACTAGTTTTGCATCGTTTACTTTCTTTAATATCGATGTTTTGCACTTAATAATAGTGATTTACTTGTGTTTTACTTTTGTATGTGCAATTCTATTGATTGGTGATAAAATTAAGGTACAAGATGTTGTTTAAGGATGATTGTTTTCTTGGAAAAATTATGAGCATCAGAAGAACTTTGTTGATAAGGCGTAAGTGTTTTGTGTTTTTGGTTATTTTTGTAATTACAAATTTAATATTTCAAATATTAGTATTTTATTTTAAATAGAACTCTAAAGGAGAAGAGAGGGAGAGTATTTAAGGGAGGAATCTATTGTGAAAAGGGAGGACTTTTGGAAAAAGAGAGAAACCGTAGATCTAAATTTTTCTCTTTTCTCTATGAAGAACTAAACCTATTATTCTGGTTGAAAGTTAATGAAGTTTTGATTCATCACTATTGTGAGATCTTTCTTATGCTTTAATTGTTTTATTGCTTTTTGGTATTTGTTTATTCTCTGAATTATTTTCATGATTATGGTTGTTAATTAGATAACTGGCCACTATTTAATTATCAACTTAATCTATTGTTAATTAAAGGATTTATCGTATGAAGATTTTAATGTTTATGACAAATAACATAGCAGTGAATTGTGTTATGAAAATAAACAATCTAATTTAAATGAACCATCATATGCGTTGATTGGGTCTTTCTAGTTTTTCAGGCTGTCAATTGATTAAATCTTATGATCGTATCTAGGGTTGTTATTGAATAGGGAAATAACCAACGGCTGTACCTTAGTTATCAATTAGTTAATGAGAGATTGGCTATTAGAGGATCTCAGTAGCTATAACTGGTCTATTCATAAGTAGTAATAATTTATATTTGAATTAATGATCAGTACTCGAATCAAGATGAGTTAATTCCTTCAACCAAAGCTTTCTCCAATTTGAATTACAACTTTAATTTGCATTCTTGTTATTTTAATTTGATTTTTATTCTTGTCAAGGAAACCCCCATTTTATGTTTTACGTTTTAAAATGATTTAAATAATTACCGATCTCTGTGGACACGATCCTACTCAATCACTATATACAATTTATTTAGAGTAGGCATTTATTTTTGCTGGCTTCGACAACCATCATCATTTTCAAAGGAAAACTTCTACAGAGATGCAGGGTTGTTTTTTAACGACTCAACTGCTGAGATTAATATAAATGCGCATCATCATATTCGTTATTTTGTCCAAGTAACACGATTGGAAAAAAGGCAATGCTGATTATATGTACTACCAGGAACCCGAAGCTTTGACCCTCCAACAGTTCAACATACGAATGGAATGAGGAGATATTCTGCATAGAACAACTGTAAATGAACGAATATAAGAGTCGGTCTTAAACTAAATAAGGAAAATTTATTAAAAAGAAGAGGAAGGATACACCTATTTGTGGGTGGTGGAACATAATTTATTATGTTCCCCAAAAAAAAAAACTGTACTTGTTGATACTCACATGTTAATAATTTAGGTGTATCTTTAATTTTTTTCCAAAGGTCATTAGTTGGGAAAAAAAAAGAGTGTAAACTGCATCCTATTTGAGACAATTTTTAAGGAAAACATACAAAGTAGATAATTGAATTTAAGAGCATAAAATGTCTTCTAACTTATAATAGGGGCAAAACGCTCTTTTAATGAGCTAGTTATCCAACTAATTTTTCCGTTTTAAAAAATTATTTAAAAGATCTCTATTGTATGTCTATTTCTCTAAAAATTAATATACTATTGTTATCGATTGCATGGTATATTTGTTTGAATCTTAATTAAGTTCTAAAAATAATTTTTTACTCTTGAAAATTAGACCCAACATATATAAATGAAACAAATATTTTGTGTAAATTTTAAGAATAAATGGACTAATTGAACAACTGCCTCGATTTGGGACATACATATTTTTAACTTACATATATGAAAGAAGAGATTTATTCTACCTATCCAATTATGAGAGGGACTTGCAAGGACTAGTAGGTTACCACTGAACTATGACCTCAATGACTTGAATTGTGTAGGGATTATAGAATCATTTACCCTTGAAATATTAGACAGTACTAAAGGCTAGCAGTAGAAATATTCACTTGCCTTCCAAATGAACATGTAAAAAGAAGTTATGGAAGCTTTACAGGATAGATCGACTGATTGAGTTTTAAGCCACAAAAAGGAAGCAAGTGTGCAGTGCCCTAATACCTGAAAGTACATAAATTCTTGGTAAGTAAGATCGCAATCACAAACAGGAAAGAAAAGCTAAATTTCTTGCAAAATTACAAATGCTTACAGTGACAAGCTTGCTTGGCATAAAACAAGAAGAAGCTCCAACTATTACAGCAGCTCCATAAGCAAATAACAGCATATAAACACAAAGCCAAAATACCTTTTGAGAAGAAAACAACACAATTGTAAGGAAAATACGACCAGCTGCCAACAACCCTAAAAATTATACTAGTTCACCTACTCTTTCTTGCCCTTGACTAACACTAAACGACTGAATGCCAAAATGTCTATCGCCATCCACATCAGGTATATCCTGTAAAAGTTCAAATCTTCTTAGTAAATAATATAATTTATTTCTGAATTTTGATGGAAACTTACCTAGTTAAAGTTTACTTGACAGCTAATTATGTTTCACAACTGGTAATTTTATCACTGCTTTGGTGGATAAAAAGTCATAATATTTCAATCTAAAACATAAATTCAATTTCAGAATTACCTTGAAAACTGCTATTACAGCAGAGAAGAAGCACATGAAAGCAGTTGCAAACATCAATGACCTTGTAATTACTAGAGGTCTACCAAGCACATATTTCTATATGCATCAAAACAATTCGTTAGAAAAAATAAAAAATAAAGCTCATCTATCAACGGACCACTGTTTGACATACCAGACTTCAGATAAATATTTTTATGTATACCTGAATGTGAATGAAGAAAGCAAGTTGAACTACAACTGCCCTCACAGTCAGGATGCAGCTTGCAGCTAGAAAAGCACGTCTCTTCCATCTAAGAAACGGAAGCTACAAGAACGAATAACAATGAGCCTGTTGATCAAGTAACCAATCTTGCAGAAAAAGATCCTTTATAGCAACATAAACAAAACGTTTACGAGGCACTTACTTCTATGGAATATACACTTCCAAGCAAAAAACTTATGAAGAGGGCCAAAAAAAGTGGTGGTGATTTGAACCTAATCCCCATAGTCATACTCTGAAAATAAAATCAAAGAATTATAAGCAACAAAATTTTGCTCATTAGAACTTTGAGTTAATTTGAAATCTATAAGGGTTATGCATTTTCTGAATACGAACTTATCTACATATGCTAGTAATTATTTACAGATTGGCCATATTTAATTTAGTGGTTAGTAATTTTATTCTATACATAGAAGTTGTGAATTAAAAATCGGAATACTGCAACTTAAGCTTGCCCCTAAATATGATTATCACTTAACAATTAATGGGATTACAACAAATTTTGGCCATTGGCTTACCATCAATAAAGATATGGAAACAATTGTTGCTCCTGTTTCCATTGAGAAGTCACCAGAAGCAAGGGGCAGATCAGGCTTATTAACCTATAAACATAAGAAAATTGATTTATTAGTCAAAGAAGCTATATATATATACACACACACACACACGAAGCCTCAACCAATGAACTTATTTTTTTCGCAATGTAAACAATCTAATTTGATAAATGTACATCATAGTCTCATAGATAATCATAACAATTTTTTTTTTTTTGAGTAATATTAACATCAGAGAAGTTCTATAAATTATACGTACTAATTAAAATACCTTGTCTATTTCAACATCATATAATTGGTTCAAGCCAACCACGTAAATGTTCATCAAGACTGAGGGCACCAAGGCCTATATCGAGAAGAATCAATCATTTCAATCAGTTGATGATATGCACTCATTCAGACAGCCATTTTCAAGTAGTTGCTTTCTCCTTCAATAATCCCATGAAAAATTCTTACCTTCAATAGTCCCATAAAAAATGTGGGAGTGAGATCAGCAATTGTTTGTACTGGAAGAAGAGAAACTGATGTTATCCCTAATATCTGAAAACAAAAATTGAGTTTAAAAAAAAAAGGGAAAATCAGTCAAAATATTTAGAAAGATTTTGTCATCCTATTGTATTTCTCGAGAAAAATAAAAATTAAAGATTTAGCTAGTAATAAACTCACAGTGCCAATCACAGTGTGAGGACGAGAAAAACGGTAGAGTGCAATTAAATTCTTTTTGAGAGCATCCCGAAAGCTTGTCAAATTATTATCATCCTCCGATTTTGATGCATACCCATCTTGTGATGTGTCAGGAACACAATATTTCTTTAATGATTTGTTGTTTCTGTTTTTCAAATATTCACTGTTTCTGCTAATTTTATTGGGTAATAATAATGAACTTTGCGAACATTTGATGAAGTTCTTGCCCTGACTAATTCTGTTTGGGATGCTACGTAACTGAGTTGCTGGCGATTGAAATGTTGTGATGTAACCTGAAGATGGCAAAGACGGATACATTATCTATCAGTTATATGTGAAAATTTTGAAATGCAAAGGCCAATAAGACTAATATGAATGGCATTAATCATTACGCTAAATTAGTCAAGCACACAGATGGAAACTTTAACGATTCAGTAATACGTTTGATGCAAATTACGCTTTAGGGTACATTATCTATTAGTTTTATGTGCACTGCTTTGGCAATGAAACTTACAGCGGCAAATTATGCTTTAGGAAAATCAACAAAATCAAGCCATAACATACCTTCTGGAATGGCTTTCATTTGTGTATATAGGTTATTGTTTGTTATGTAAATGAATCTAGCAAGAAGAATTATAATCTTCCTTTTGCTATTTCATTATATATCCATTGTTCTCATTTAAGACAACTTATGAGCGAATAACATTTGCATACAACTTATCAAAGGTATAATTATATATAGTATCATGTCAAATATGACCACAGTCATTTATTTGGATATTCATTGAGTTGTAAACATCCAATCAAATCAATGAATTAAACTTTCACTAGAGTATTTTGATATTTGTATTAGCAATAGACAACTTATAATAGCTGTACACAATCATCAAGGCATCGTTGTGATGTCTGTAAACTTTATTGTATAAATAGGACCCACAGTCATTTATTTGAGTATCCATATTAAGAATTGAGTCTTAAATATCGAAGTATGAATAAAACTTTAGCTAAATATTTTAATAAATTTTCTAACCTGCAGCAGCCTAAAATAGTGAAATCTTTAAAAAAATTAATAAATAATTCAGAATTCCTCATTCATGGTAAAATTTTATTACTAAATATATGAAAAAATGATACGTACACTCCCAAAATTTGAGAAAATAGTCATACAGAATACTAAATTTTTAATAAAGGACACAACACTCCCTTTTAACTATAATATCCTTTCTAAATAGTAACTAAAAAAATGATTTTAAAATTTTTAATAAATAAAAATATAATTTAAATTGTCTAATATGTCTAGTAGACTAACAATATTAGAATATTTTAATATATAAAATAAATTTTAAAATGTAAAATTTTATATTTATTTTAATAATTATTTGTATTTATTATAAAAAATTTGGTTAAGTAGATTTTACAATTAATAAAATATATTTCATGTATTAATAGCATTAAAATTATTTTATATAATATTGAAAATAATTTAAATTTTCATATAGTTATTTTAATAGTATATTTTTATTTATTATAAAATTTAGTTTAAGATAATACTAAAATATTTTTTAAATGTATATATTTGTACATTTATTTTAATATTATATTTTTATTTATTATAAAACATTTAAGCTAATTTTTTTAAGTTAATAGTGCCTAAAGTTATTGTAGTAAAAAGAGTTTTAGTGTCTTATATTGGAAACGTAAAAGTCTATATGACCATCTCTCCAAATCTTGAGAGAGAAAGAGAAAGAGAGAGAGAGATTTATCAACCATGAATATCCTTTTTTGGCGATAAAGAAAAGCTAGTATTACGGGGAGGGGACCCGGAAATCAAAATGATAAGCAAATAGGACAATAAATAAAAAGGTGTGAAACAAAGTAACGGATGTTTGGATCGAGACGTGTGTTTTATTCATGCATATAAGTTCAAAGACGGTTTCTCCATGTGTTTACCATCCTAATTAATTAATTATTGATTTAATGAGATAAGTGCTGAATAAATCTTCATAAAAATAGTATTATTATTTACACGGAAAATTTAAAGAAAATCAGTATGCTTCTATATCAAATTAAGCTAAAAAAAATTGTTGACAATTGTTTTCTAATTTAAAATCAATCGTTTTCAAAGACAAATTTTAAGAGATATAAAGACACTACAATCATAATCTTCTTCGAGGTTTTATAAGTTTTGTAATATTTTCTTATTCCTTGTAAGTTGTTCTTAATTTTTAGTGATTTTAATTGTCGAAAAAAAAATTGCTTTGTTTGAAATTTTATTTAGTAATTTTGCATCTAAAAAAATTGATATATCCTCTTTTTACAACTCATGCATCAGGTTTTTACGATAATATTACTTAATTGATCATCTCATTTTGTTAACTTTTTTCTTCAAAAAAAATGAAAGAAAGAACATGACTACTGAAAGAAAATTATCAGAAGAATTAGAGACGTACTCAGTTCTGGAAGATGATATGTTGGAGACATGCTTGAATGCATTGGATGATTAATTTGTTGGGAAAATATGTTCTTTAAAAGTATATGTATTTATTTAATTGTAATAAATATTTTTTCTGATTAATAAAAATAATGAGGTATTTTATGTAAATATCTTAATTGCATTAATATTTTTATTAAAGTCCAATTAATCATATTATATGTATTTATCCAATTAATCATATTATATGTATTTATGTGATCACCTTGTGGATTCACAGAAGATATAAATACAAGTTATCTTATGATTAAATAAATTTAGTTCGCAGTTAATAAATAAAGTTGGGCACTTTATTTAGGTATAGACTGTAATAAATTCATTGAATAATTTGTCTTAATCATGTATGAGTTTATTGATACAGTACGACTACATTCAACAGGATCACATATGAGATTTAATTAACTTTGTAATTACTGTCAGACTTATTAAATCTCATAGGCATTGATTTTACTGTAATCTTAATTTAGAGTTAATTATGATTTCATTATTATAATTGTTATTCTATTTGAGTTACCAATGGGCATGACACATACTTGTAGTCTAGATTACCCAGTATCTTGGTGGGAGCATTTATGAGTATTGGAGTTATAAATTAACAATATAGAATTTGTACAACACATCTCTTGATGAGTTGTCGGCACTTGATCATAGAATTCTCTAGTCAGAGTATGTCAACATATTTAGTATGTTGAAAATAATCATTAGAGAAAACCAGTAAGTATCAAGAAATAAGATGTTATTAAATTGATTGGACAATTGAGATATTAATTTAATTAACGTTGTGGTATAAAAGATTGTGCAGTAAAGAAATCAATATGGCTTGGGACGAATTATTCGAGCATACAATTATGGAGGTCACTTCCAATCTTTTAATGGAGTAGATTTGAAATTAAATAATTAGGCTAGTTTAATTACAGGCCTAATTGTTATAGCCACTATTGTATGTTCCCAAATGATCCCCGGGTTAGCTCATTTAATTGACTGCACCACTACTAGACTAATAAGTAAGATAACTAGCTATTTATGTCAAAAGCCTAAATATATCATTTAGTGTGAGGCTCCATTTAACTAACTTTTATGTAAGGGGCCTTAAGTTATTTTACAATGTGTGTCCCCTATAGAAAAAGCAAGTAACGTGAGTTTTGTTCTTTGATTTTTAGGAGCCTAAGGTTTTCACTAAAGGGTAATATAAAAGATTTATTTTCTCTAAAGAAAATGGAATTTTAAAACTTATCCTAGCAAATTCACACAACAATTTAATCTAATGCCTTAATCAAATCAAAACAATAAATTCAATCAAGCACAATATTAAAAGAGTAAGGGGAAGAGAAAAACGAACACAATGATTTTTACGTGGTTCGGCTATCCCCGCCTACGTCCACGCCTCCAAGCTCACCCGCTTGAGGATTTCACTATCCAAGCCTTTCCAAGGCTTCAAGCTTTTACAATTGACTTCAAGGTGTCAATGAACATTTACAACAAGAGATTATATCCCCAATCTCTTAACCCCAAGTGTTTCCCACACTTGTAATCTCACAATTTGATAAATGAAAAATACAACACTCAATCTCTCTTTAAGAGTGGATATACAAATTGAAGAACAATGATGATACAACAAATGATTTACGAAATGGAAGCTCAATATATGTTGTGTGATCTTGTTTTTCCTTGCTTGGATTCCCAAAAATGAATTGGCTTTGAGTTTATATAGTTTGAGCTCAAAAACTAGCCGTTATGCATTTGTCTGCCCGAAAACGGTTAGAGGTTAACTGAAAACGGTTAACCGTTTCGCTGGTCAAAAGTTACCGTTGGGCCAAATTTCAAGTTACCCTTTCACCGTTTAGGCTTACCCTTTCACCGTTTACGCTTACCCTTTCACCGTTTACGCTTACCCTTTCACCGTTAACCTCTAGAGACTTGCAAGATGAACATTAGGCTAGATTTCAAATAAACGGTTAACCGTTTTCAGTAAACGGTTAACCGTTTTCAGTAAACGGTTCACCGTTAGTGTTCAGTAACCTGCAAAACAAATTTAGCTTAACCTTTCTCAATAAACGGTTAAAGGTTAAAATAAACGGTTAACCGTTTTTAGTAAACGGTTCACCGTTTTGTTCCAGAATCATCATTTTAACAAAACTAGACAAAACAAGCTTTCTGGACGTTATCGGTTAGCCGTTTTAAAATAAACGGTTAGCCGTTTGCTACAGTGATTGCTACAGTGAAAGCTACAGTGCTACAGTAATTGCTACAATGAAATTATTTTCTAAATTCACCGTTTAACCCTAAAACTTTATAAAATTATAATATGACCCAAAAAGTTATAAAACTTTACAAATAAATCCAATTCCAGAATTTTTAAATATTACTTTGTTAATACCAAAACATTCTAAAATTATGATATGACCCCAAATAGTTTACTGTTTCGCACAAAGGTCCTTTTCAACATAATACCCATATTTTCAAAGTTCTCAAAACCTTTCACTTTAGTCCAAAATATTCATAAATTATAGTATGGCCAAAAACATTTAAATAGTTTCAAATAAGTCCAAATCCGAAATTCAAAAACAATATCAAAGGTTTTAAAACACATTCATTTAGTCTAAAACACTTTGATTTCATAGCCTCATTTTCTTATTATAAAACACAACTCATAAATCTTTATTAAATCAAAACATGTGGTTTGTTATCATCAAAATCAATATTTATAGCTAAATAAGCTAACAGATGAACCATGTATGTACAAGAAAATTCGGGGAAAATTTGTAGCCTTCCTAGTTCTTTGTGTAGACAATATTCTCCTGATTGGAAACGATATAAGAGTCTTGACTACAATAAAGATTTGGTTAGCAAAATAATTTGATATGAAAGATCTGAGAGAGGCAAGTTATATTCTTGATATCAAGTTACCATGAGACCAGAAGAATAAAACTTTAGCCTTGTCTCAAGTGGTCTATATCGATAAGATATTAGCTAGATTTAGCATGGAAAATTCCAAGATTTGTTTATTACCATTCAGATATAGAATTACATTCTCTAAGGATCAATCACCTGAAACATCTTAAGAGATAGATAGAATTAGACGAGTTCCTTATGCAGAAATTGTGGGAAGTCTCATGTATGTCATGCTTCACTAGACCAGACATTTGTTTTGCAGTAGGGATGGTTAGCAGAATACTGGACTGCAGTCAAGCATATTATAAAGTATCTGAAAAGAACTAAAAATTATATACTTGTGATGAATTTATTCTAGTGGGTTATACTAATTCTGATTTTTTGTCAGATAAGGATTTTAGAAAATTAACTTCCGACTATGTGTTTACATTAGAAAGTGAAGCTATTAGTTGGATGAGTGTGAATCAATCTTGTATCACAGACTCTACAACTGAAGCTGAATATGTAGCTACATCTGAAGTTACAAAAGAAGCTATATAGGCTCTGCAAGTTCCTTCAAAATCTTGAGGTGATACATTTTGTAACTTCACCCCTTAAACTATTTTGTGATAACGGTGGTGCAGTAGCTCAATGTAAGGAACCACAAAAAACAAAACATACTGACATGAAGTATCATCTTATAAGGGAATAGTGTAGAAAAGTTATATGACAGTACCCCAAATGGCATTAGATGTTAAATGACAGATTTTATTACAATGGCCATTAGTGGGAGACCTTTATAACCTACACTTAGAGCCCTAGAGCATGTGCAATATGCCAGATATGCTTTGAGAGCTAGTAAGAGATTGTTGGGAAAATATGCTCTTTAAAAGCATATGTGTTTATTTAATTGTAATAAACATTTTTTCTGATTAATAAAAATAATGAGGTATTTTATGCAAATATCTTAATTGCACCAATATTTTTATTAAAATCCATTTAATTATATTATATGTATTTATGTGATCACCTTGTGGATTCACAGAAGATATAAATACAAGTTATCTTATGATTAAATAAATTTAGTTCGCAGTTAATAAATAAAGTTGGGCACTTTATTTAGGTATAGACTATAATAAATTCATTGAATGATTTGTCTTAATCATGCATGAATTTATTGATGTAGTATGACTACATTGAACAGGATCACATATGAGATTTAATTAACTTTGTAATAACTGTCAGACTTATTAAATCTCATAGGCATTGATTTTACTGTAATCTTAATCTCAAGTTAATTATGATTTCATGATTGTAATTGTTATTCCATTTGAGTTACCAATGGGCATAACACATACTTGTAGTCTAGATTACCCAGTATCTTGGTGAGAACATTTATGAGTATTGGAGTTATAGATTAACAATATAAAATTTGTACAACACATCTCTTGATGGGTTTTCGGCACTTGATCATAGAATTCTCTAGTGAGAGTGTGTCAACATATTTAATATGTTGAAATTGATCATTAGAGAAAACTAGTTAGTATCAAGGAATAAGATGTTATTAAATTGATTGGACAGTTGAAATATTAATTTAATTAACGATGTGGTACAAAAGATTGTGCAGTAAAGAAATCAATGCGGCTTGGGATGAATTTTTCGAGCATACAATTATGGAGGTCACTTCCAATCTTTTAATGAAGTAGATTTGGAATTAAATAATTAGGTTAGTTTAATTACAGGCCTAATTATTATAGCCACTATTGTATGTTCCCAAATGATCCACGGGTTAGTTCATTTAATTGGCTGCACCACTACTGGACTAATAAGTAAAATAACTAGTTATTTGGGTCAAAAGTCCAAATATATCATTTAGTGGGAGGCTCCATTTAATTAACTTTTATGTAAGGGGCCTTAAGTTATTTTACAATGTGTGTCCCCTATAGAAAAAGCAAGTAAAGTGAGTTTTGTTTTTTGATTTTTAGGAGCCTAAGGTTTTCACTAAAGGGTAATATAAAAGACTTATTTTCTCTAAAGAAAATGAAGAAGCCACTTTATACAGATAAGAGAAAAAGATTTTTTTCTCTATTGTTGAGAGAAAAATTTTCTCGTGCTAGTTGTTTTGGTAGTGATAAAGACACCCACACGTCAAGTGCAAATCGAACCTGAGTCATAACTTAGAAGATTATTGGTGACAGTTCATGATCTAACAAGTGCGATAGTGACGGATCGTGATCCAAAAGAAGTGGTGGTGGCGGATCGTGATCTAGGAGCCTAAATCACTTCAACAGAAAAAGCCAAATCGAATTTTCAAGGTACGATTTCTATATTACAAATTCTTATATATTATATGAGAACGATCTTCAAAAAATTTTATAAAAAATTTAAAACCTAATTTTTTCCTAATATAATTTGCTCTCTTTCTTTCTTTTTAGCATGTTCTCTTGTGATTCAACTTCAATAACAAGTGAAAATTCAAAGGATCGAACTGTAGCTTTATATACTTTCTTTAGAGATTGTTCAACTACTGACAACTTGTAGAAGAACAATTGAAACCATAATGAATAGTAGAGTTGAGCTAATGGTCGATAATCTCAATAGATATGTATATTGAGAATTACATTACAGTCTACTATATTTACAGCTATGCGAAATTAAAATGAAAAAAAAAAGAGTGATTTTTACGATCAAAAGAAGATTTTGTGAATAATAAATTTATTTGAAGTAGAAAATTATCAAAAGTTATTTGCCAGAATTAGTCGTTTTATCAGTTACCACACATTTTGAATTTTTCGTCAAAATTAGTCGTTTTAGCAGTTACTACCATTGGATTATGATGATGATTGATGGTAAGATTGGTGATGATGATGATTTTTTATGACAAGCAATAGAGATGATGATGATGATGATGAAGATGATGTATTTGTGATGACGATGATGAAGATGAAACTAAATTTTGATGCTGATGAAGAAGAAGAACCGAAATCGACAAGAGGAAAAAGAAGAAATTGTGATGATAATGATGTTGCTGAAGAAGATGAAATTGGCGTGATTGATGATGAAAAAGGAACGAACAATTTGCTGAAAAGAGAAAGAAAAAAGAGAAGAATAAGAAGAAGAGAAAAGAAAAAACAAACAGAAGAGAGATAAAATAATAATAATAAATGAAAGAGGACAAAAATTGTAACTATTATTAACAGTAATTTTCTTAATTATAAAATAATAATCATAATCATATAATAAATAATAAAAACAATGACAATAATAAGTTAAAGGATATTTTTTAATTTGAAATAATTTATTCAGATTTTAAGATAAAGTAAACATATCAATAACAATACAATTCATTATGATTCTGATTCTTACGACTAAAGTAAACAGTAAATTCATATTCTTATTCTTCATTTTCATTTCCATCTCATTCCGATTACGAATTAGTAAACGCACCGTTTATACTTTATCTCTAATTATTTAGGTAAGCATCTCTTGATTGATTATCACTTCTTTGATTTTTTTAGGATTTCTCTCAGATGAAAGAATTAATGTTATGGTCTTGGGAGTTTTTAATTCTTATGTTATAGTGTTGATAATAACATTATCCTTGAAAAATTTTAACCTCTGAAAACACATTGAGACCATTGTAAATGTATTGAATTAAATGTTTTAATGAATTTGTATTTTGGTATTTATTATTTATTGCATTTTTAAAAAAAAACCTTGTTATTTAAAATTAACCCCCGCGACATTGAATTCCGTGTGAACCTATTTAAAGGCATTTAATTCTAATCTTTTTAATTAATTGAACCAAAAACTTATCACTAAATCAAGAGGTGATAATATGTCCCAAGTGCAATCCATCAGTTCTCTACTCTTCAATAGATTTAAAAAATTGGAGACTATGTTAAAGTTTATAATTAATAAAATATCATTTAATAGACATCTCAAATCAGTTAGGATAAAAATTACTATCTAAATATTGAAATCCTACCATTATCCATAGGAATGTTCAGAAACAAATCTGATTCACTCAATCTGTTTGATCCGTAGAAATTTGATCCTTACAAATCTGATCCATAAAATCCAATCTGTAAATTGGTGGATTGGATTGGATTGAAAATTTGATAATCCGCAATCGGTGGATTAGATATAGATCTACTCCTGTAAATCCGCAAAAATTCATGAATCCGCAAAAAAAAATGAAAAGTATTTATTTAATTGAAAATAAAATTTATAAATATGGCATTAGTACTTACTAGTAAATAAATAAGTTAAACTATAGTTACATTAATAATATATTATATCTTATCTAATAATAATATAAAATAAAAAAATAATTAAATAAACAAATATCGCTTCCTAAATAGCTAATTTTCATGTACTGATCTAAACGAATGAGAATTTTTTCGTTTTGGTGTGTTATATTTTGAAACTTTAAATGTATTTTCTACCTTTATTCAAACAATTAATTTATTAAAATCATATTTAATTTTAAATTTGATCGATAGTAAAATTATTTTTATATTAAAATTTTTTTATTTAGTTAGTTCATGAATTGGACCGAATTAAAAATTTTCGTTCCGCAAACTAATCCGTAAAATGATAGATTGGATATAGATTTGGTCAAATCCTCATCTGACCCACAAATGTATGGATTTGATTTAAATTGAATTTCATCAATTCGTGGATTGGATTGGATTGGATTGAAAATTTATAACCCCCAAAATTATAGATCATATATAAATTAATATTTAATCCGTAAAATTCGATCGACGAACACCTTTAATTATACACTACCAATAACATTGGGGATTCCAATCTTAGTGTTAACATAATTTTCGAACAACATAAAATTGAATGCGTCCACCATCAACAAGACAACTGTAGCAGCAACTTATAGGCTGCCCATAAGCCCATTGAAGATGTTTGGGCTTAAAACAATTAAAATTGTTCCAGTGCACAAGCCAACGGGGGATGCTATTAACACCCCTCCACTACCCTTATCAAACCCCTCTTACAATCTCTAAAATAACCGCTGCTTACCCCTTTTTTTCATCAACAAACAAACCCAGCTTCGTCAATTGCTCCCTCTGCTTCCATTTCAAATGTTAATGGATTATGAAAGCTTCGTAGAATTATCTTCTCAGCAAAATGGAACTGTAAATTGAATGAAGTTTACTTTAGATCAAATTTTAACGCTATTACAGTTGACTAATTCTTTTAATTTTAAGTTTTTGTAATTTTAAAGTGTTTGTAACGGAGGAAAAGAATGCGATAAAAATTATATGAGTTGGTTTAATTCGACTATTTTTTGCTTTAAATATGATTTAAATATAAAGGACACAAGAGAAATTGGAATGGTTGGACCCCAATTCCACAATCTATTGGTAAGTTCTGGCTGATTATTTATTTTATTTATTTTCATTACTATAAGTATTAAAATGGTTTAGCTGGCCCCCACGTTTCACTTTTCTGCAATCTACTTTTCTCCAATCAAAATCATCTACACAAGAAGCTAAGATCTCAAATTAGTCACAGATCATAAGTTTCAACTCTCGAACTATTTTTATTCAAAAAAAAAAACTCTCGAACTATTTTTGGAGTTTACGATAATTGGTCAGCAAATAACGCGGAGTTGAAATTAACTCGTTTATGAAAAAATTAAATAAAATAAAAATTTGTGGCACATGGCCTGAAAACGACCTATGTGAATTTTCTAAATGCTTTGTGCAACTGATCCACATGATCTCTCCTTAATTCCCCATCTAATCAGGACTACTGCATTTTTAACAGTGCTTGTTATTCAACTTGATCAACTCGTTTGAAGCATCAATTTTCTTTTCCTTTTTTTTATTATTATATCTTATCTTTCACTGTTTGGTTTCTAGAGTTTCCCTTGAAAATCTCTCTAATTTGTAGCGGGCTTTTTATTTAATAATATTACTCTTTTACTAAAAGAATAATATTATTTCAATTTCAATGAAAATGTAAAAGAGTAATTACCTTTGTTTCAACAGTTCATTATTTCAATTTCGCCCCCGTCTTTCATTTCAGGTATGTCAAGATTATTTCTTTTGGTATCATGAAAAGCTTGAGTATAGTTGAATTGCGGTCTCAAAATCTGAGCGAATGACATTGTCATCTATGGTTTTGGAATTCAACCAATAGGTCATCTGGAAACCTGCGACGTCACATGCTAGAAATTAAGCACAATAGATGACAATTCAGAAGCTAGTAGTTGTCTAGTCGTTTTGAGTTCATTTAAGTTTACACGTGATGCGCATGTGAAGGAGCTTTAGTCAAGCTGGTCAACAGTTAGCCTCATTTTAAGATTGATTAAGATTGAGGTTGGAACTTAGGCTCTGTTTGGGAATGACGTTAAAACTCAATAAATTATTTATTTTATAATTTGTGACAAAAATTATATTTGATAAATTTTGTAAAAAATATTTATTTCATAATTTTTTTTATTTTGACAACAACTTTTAAAAGTAAGTAGAGTGTTACTTTTCATTATTAACTTATTAAATAAGCTATTATAAAGTTCTTATTATAGTCTCAATATTTAAAAAAATAATTATGTTTTATTTTTCAATATGCCATAATTATAGAAAAATTTTAGTGAGTCAACAATTGGAAGTATATTGATCAAATTGCAAAAGAACATAAATTCATATAAGTAAACAACAAGTGAAAGTTAGTAAACATGGTTGCAGTAAATCGTTGGAGCAACAACAAAGTAAACAACAGAAAAGAAAATGAAAAACAAAAGGAAAAGAAAAAGAAAAAGAAAAAACCTGAGGTCTTTTAAACAACAGTCTCCTTAAAACACATTTATCGCCCATTACGGTGTTTTAGGTTTGTTAGTATCTGTTTCTCAGGATACAACGGAAACAAATTATTCTTCAAGCGTAGACAAATAATTCTGGCAAACAACAATGATGTATAATCTCTATCAGAACAAAACATTGGAGGAGGAAAAAAATTTTAAGTGCTCTGTGTGTTTGTTGTGGTTAAAACAGAAGAGGAAGACTGCCTTTTATATACATAAGGGTATGTAACTATTGAATAAAAATTGAATATTTGAATTGAATATTTTATTTGGTTTGCTTCTGTAACAGCCCATTGAATTCAAAATAATTCAATTCTGTAACAGTTCAAAATTTATTCACTATGTAACAGCCCATTGAATTCAAATTATTCAATTCTATAACAACTAAAAAAAATTTTACAAATCAAAGATGCTTTTAATTTTAAATTAAATTGCGAAAACTGTTGCAAAATTTAAAAGGAAAGGAAATTAAAAATGTGGCCATATCAGGCTTGGGTGATTTTTATCATATTTTGTATACATAAATTTATCAATTTCTTTTTTCACTTTATGTAACTTTACGTGTTTTAAAAAGAAAAAAATGTCTAAATATCATTGAATATACTCCAAAAAAATAAAAGATAATTTAAATTTATATCTATTTTGGTCATTATATAATAAACAATATATTTGTAATAAAATTTACCAAACACGTGTACATTACTTTTCAAACTCACAATAACCGCAACAACACAATTTACTAAATACCAAGCTGTTTTTTTTAATCAAAGCAACTTATTTAATCAGCAACCGAAATCAAAATTGGCCCTTAATAAGCTACTTAGTTCATAATTTGTGACATAATTTTATGTGTTTTGTAAAAGTTATTTATATATCATAATTTTCTATTTTGACAGGAGTTTTAAAAAGTAGGTAGGTAGTTCTTTTCAATTTCATAAGTAACTTATTAAATAGGTTACCACATCTTTTTAGAACTTCTATTTTAACCTTAATATTTTTTTTAAAAATAATTATGTCTTATTTTTACATACATCATTAGATATCATATTACTGTCAAAAACCAATTACCACCATAACTACTATATATTATCTCCACTATTAAATTTTTGATCCAGTAAGTTGATATGTTATATATTTTACTTTTATTTTCTATTATAAGATTTAATAAACTTGTATATGATAAAGTAAATTTGTTTGAATTATGAACAATTTCATATGAAAGTTAACCATGACTTTAAAAATAATTTTATAATCCTGGCTTTTAATGTTCAATCTATTTATATTTTCTTTTCCATAGTCATTGTGTTTCTTGTAACAAGCTTAATGTAAATGTAATGTATAGTACTTTTTTATTTTATTTGGACTATGTACAAGTGTGATTTTTTATCATATTTTATGTAACAGATTATGGAGTGCATTATATTTTTTTAATTTAGTTTTTTTTACTTTACATAATTTTATGTGTTTTAAAAACGCATCTATTAAACATACGCTAAAAAAATAAAAGGTAATTTAAACTTTATCTATTTTGGTCATTATATGATAAACAACAAGTTCATAATCAAATTTACCAAATGTATATTCATTGCTATTCAAACTCACAGTAACCATAACAACAAAGTTTAACAAACACTAAATTACATTTTACTCAGCAATTTATTGCATCCGCACAGTTAAAGCAGCCTATTTAATTTGCAACTGCAATTCCAAATTGGCTCTTAGCCAGGGTTGCTAAAAAATAACTGGTTCTTTCTAGTTTCGATAAATTAAAACGACCTTTATAAGGTTATTTGATGTGATAAATTTGCAGACCTCATCGAGGCTACAGAAAAAGAGTCAGTAAGTGAAAGTTGTGTCATCTTGTTCTCTATAATAAGCTCCAAAGCCTTGTAACATTGATGTGTTGAATAATGAAATCATGTGGTCTTGTTCTTCAGTGGATTTTAGCACATTTATATTTTTGTTTCTGATTTATTTCTTATATATGTTTTTATCAATGTTGTTAGGTTTTGTTAGTTGGGTCTTGATTAACCAACAAAGGGTCGTGCGGTCAAGAATTTTGAGGACATGAGTTTGAGTCTTAATAAATTATGGATTCTATTTTTCTCTTAATTTCAAGAATTAGAACTAAATAGTCATCTTTCTCACAATGTGATGAAACAAATGCCTTAAAAAATATTAATAGTCATCATCTCATTTTACATATTAATAGATTTCTCATTGTAAAACACATACAAATGCCTTTAAAAAAAAGAAGAAGGGATATTGGGTGCTTGATTTGAGCATTAATCTCGGGTTCAACACGACAAACATATCACATCAATTTCGAATTGCACCCTTCAATTTCATTCTTAGTGCAAAAAAACCTTTAATTGGATTGTGATTTTCCACTGAAAATTAAATACATTTCATTTCAGCTTCGAATGAAGAAATAAATACATATGAAGTTAAGAGAAACTAGTGACATTCACATGGAGTTGGATTTGGATGCATCCTTTTAATAAAATGTTAATTATGAATAAAGTTTATTGTGGTCTAATATTTGGTTGCAAAATTCAAAATAACAGGCTGGGCAAATCCCATAGACTGCGGGGGTACTCGGAATTGGGGAACCTTGAAGGATAAAACATTTTCTATCACGTCAATTCATCTCACAAATCACAATCATCCTCTTTCTTGGTTTGCAACGAAACCGCGTCTAGCTAGACTAACCAACTGTATTAAATTAACTAACTAGGTGATTAAATCTTTGTTGACTATTAGTGCCCATAAGACCAGGATAATTTTTTTTTTTTACTCAGAATCTTATAAGCTTATTCCTAGATGTGGTTATTCAATATACACATTCCAGTTCTATGGAACAATTATTAATGTATGATAGACAATCATAAAGTAATTTATATTACATAGTATTACACCACTCTCGCCATTTTATTCACTTGCCGATTAATATATATGAACTGATCATGGCAATGTACGAATGGGATCAAATTCGCTCATCAATTATTCAGTCACTTAATACGAAATTATTCATGCAAATTTTTAGTATATCTAACATTATTTTCAGTCACTTCCTAAAAACACATTTGATTTTTTCCCCGTTAGATTCTAGGAAGATAAAGCTTTTTTTAACTGGGAAGAGATTTTCATTTATTTAGAGAACTTTTTAATTAAAATGAGAATTTTTAATTTAATGTTGGAAGAGTTTACTTAAATCAGAAATCCGAGGGGGGAAAATTGCTACACAACTATTCTAAACAAAACCAAACTAGAAACAAAATAATCGCACAGCTCCTAAGTAAAAATCTGAGGGGGGGAAGGAACATTTCAAGCTGTATAGTTTCAGATACCCCAAAAAAAAAATGCTAATAGAGACAAGGTGGATTTAATTAGCTTGAACGAAAATAAAAATATGTCATTTGAAAGGGAAAGCTAAGAAACAAGCAGGTAGCGGCATAGAAAAACAGATGACGCACACAATGCTTGTAATTGATGGAGATATTAAATTCCAACGTTCTTATCCCAACAAAACTTGCCCGACTTTTTCTTTTTTGTTCAATGCACAATTCCGTGAGCCCTTTGTGCGCATGTGATCTGCACAAGCTGGGATGAAGAAAGCAAAATTTAAGAAGCTTATTCTCTAGGAAAAATTGCAAAATTTTAGCTTAAAGAAAATTAAATTTAGCTATCAATGCACAATTCCGTGAGCCCTTTGTGCGCATGTGATCTGCACAAGCTGGGATAAAGAAAGCAAAATTTAAGAAGCTTATTCTTTAGAAAAAATTGCAAAATTTTAGCTTAAAGAAAATTAAATTTAGCTATCAAGCATCAGCCATGTTACATCAATATTTTGGGGTCCCACATTCAACGCGTTTGATCAAATATTTTGTGGGTCCTATTTTATTTGTTTATTTGTGCCTGGCTCATCTTTCTTTTTTATTTTATTTTTTCTTTCATAAATATCAATCTAACGTTAGCTGTAAACCAAGATTCAGACAAGTTTTAAATCTTTCTAACTCGTCAATACGCATCTAGCTATGTTGTTGTTGTTTCCCTTGTCCTCTTCTTACGTGCTTGATAAAGAAAAGCATTTCTAAATTGTAGCCGTTGTTATCTAAAATATTTTATTATTTTTTATTTATTTACTTATTATATATATTTGATTTAGTGCGTGACATCGCACACATTATGGTGAGCTACATTGCACTTAGCAAATTACAATTGAAGGTTGTGCAACTCATAATACAAAACTCTCAATCAACACTTATTATACCTAACATTACGCACTAGATCAACATTATATATATTTATTATTTAATAAGAGACTCTACATGGATCTCAATTAAAATCATTTAACTCAAATCTAACATACAAAAATTTGAAAATTTATGTGAAAATATATAAGAGAATGCTAGTTTGATTCTTTTCAGCTTTTGGTTCGCAAAATGTATGATCACTAGCATTAGGGCATGTTAACGAATATATATATATATATATTTCAGTTATATTACAGATTTTATTTGGGTAAAGTTTCTTTTAATCTTTATGCTTAGGCATTAATTTTTAGCTGGTCCTCACATTTTAAAAAATCGCATTTCGAAATATTCATATTATTGTTACTTCTGTAAGTGGTAAATGAATCTTCTTTCAGAGAAAAAATTTTTTTTCTATCGTAACAAATAGTAAACGTTCTTGCCGTTACTCTAGAGATTAATAAAAAAGCAGCTCTTATTTTATCAGAAATAACAACATGAATGTTAGATTATTTTTTTAGCAGACATTAAGCAAATAGAAATAATATCCTATCGTAGAGTCTAACTGAGAATTTACTCATTTTCATAACTATAAGAAGTTATGATACTTCAATCTGAACTTGGTTAATGGTTATGACTTATGAGCTCACATGCAGCAGCGGAAAACGATAAGCTGGCAGTTGCCAAATTGCCATGGAAAGCACAACACAACTGACAATTTTTTGGCCAAATCTTCTGTCAGGATAGAAAGAGAAATATTGAATGCCAAAAATGTTTGCAATGAACACGGTTCTGCTTCTTCAGTCTTCACCCTTCACCGTGTGGATGATATCGAGCGAACGAAAGAGTCAGAAATAGCAGCTGATGGCTGAGAATTAACTAAATATCTCAATTTTTTAAAAACTAGAGCTTTACTTGAAAATTAAAAAAAAAAATTGCAAAATCGTTCATATTTTAATTTATTGAACTCTTCTTTGTGCATGTGCATATCGAATAATCGATTATCCAAAGCATGGAGGAAGCATTGTTGGCACGTGGGTGAACAACGAACATGAAGAAACTGGAAACATAGAACTTGAACTATTGTTTTAGTTGATTATAATGTCTCCATTTATGTGTGTAAAACATGCATGCTTTTTCCATATCTTTGGCCCGTTATCTTCAAAATCAGCATCAATTATACAAATAAAAATTATCATCACTGCAAGCCATATGTTATTATAATTGTATTACCACTAGATGAAAGTGACTAGCAGTGATACAAATGGGCCACTTGCAAAGCAGTCCAAATTTTTATTTTGGTGGAAAGATCTATCCTTCTTGTTGTGCCGTCACATAGCTTTAATTTCCTGATCTATTAATCAACAGAAAAAGATATATAAATATTTATTTAAGAGATTGTTGGTCTGGGTGCAAATTGATCCGATAATAGTGCATGAGATTTGAACAAATGATTTGAATGGTTAGGGTAATAATTTTGGTCTAAGATTCTTCAATTGATATGTCCAAAAAAGGAATGGCTCAATCATACTATTACAGCACAAGTGATTCCCATATTCCTTATTGTTGCATATCTACTGTAATGAAAAACGCCCATAATCCTTGTAAATAAACTTCAAAGATTCCTTATTAAAGATCTTAATTGCAATTTCTTATTAATTTAACATAATATGATTATCCCTTAGAAAAAACGTAATATGATTATATTTTGTTCAAAGATCATATAGTTTAACGACATTGGCCTATTGTTTTTTATTGTTATGCTCAAAGCAAAGACCTGTCACTATCCAAACTGAAAACTGGATCACATGACAAAATACAAATCTATGACTATGAGGTAATGAGAATATGACCTTAGATTTATTGGAAAAAACAAATGCTGATAAAGCACAGTTGGGTATTATAATTTTTTGAAACAAAAGTTATTATGTATTGTTGCCATGTGAATTGTATATGGTCAGTTTGAAATTTATTTTACCCAAGCCTAATTAATTCAACAATCATCACTTGCAAATAAGCCAACTGTATACTAATATAAATGCATAATTAATAAAGAAAAAGAAGGGCAAGAACCCAAAAAAAGCTCAATGGGACCCATTTGCTCAATTTGGTGCCAGACAGCAGAGAAGGCTTAGAAAAAGAGTCCCGGTTTCTTAAATCTCTGTCAACAAACGCCGCTACAAAAACCCCCCCTCCTCTTCTTCAGTAGCACCACTCTCCTTCAGGCATTTTCACGAACACTTCCGCAAAGAAACGTTTCTTCTTTCGCTAACATGGCCAGACCACAGCAGCGATACAGGGGCGTTCGACAGAGGCACTGGGGCTCTTGGGTGTCGGAAATTCGCCACCCTCTCTTGTAAGTTCAAGACTCTTGAACGAGTATTTCAACCGCGTTTCGGGCATTGTATTTTTGTGCTGACGGAAACGTTTCGTCCTTTTTTTTTTTCTCTCTCGCAGGAAGACTAGAATTTGGCTAGGCACGTTTGAAACAGCTGAAGACGCAGCAAGAGCTTATGATGAAGCTGCAAGGCTTATGTGCGGACCACGAGCCAGAACCAACTTCCCTTACAACCCGAACGCGTCGCACTCATCCTCATCAAAGCTTCTCTCGGCAACTTTGACAGCAAAGCTGCATAGGTGCTACATGGCCTCACTTCAAATGACCAAATCATCAGCAGCAAATGAGCCTCAAAAAGCACCAGCTTCACACGTTTCAACCCCCAGTGGCAATGCCACAAGAGTCAATGAAATGGGCAAGCATCTGCTAGAAATGAGACCAATGCAAGTGCAAGGGAGCACTGAGTCAATTAACCGGGCGGTGAAAAAGGAACAAGTCGAAATTGCCCAGCAGTTCAAACCACTTGAAGATGATCACATTGAGCAAATGATTGAGGAGCTGCTTGATTATGGTTCACTTGAGCTCTGTTCTGTTGTTTCGCCACAGGCTCTGTGATATAGCTCATGCACCCTGTTTGTTCCAATTCTGCTAATTTAACCCCCCACCATGTTAGCCATTTTAGAGTCTATTTTTAAGTGTACCACCAGAACTAGATCATCTTCGGTTCCTAGAATTTATCTTCTAAGTGACCCATTGAAGAAGCAGCTAGCTTAATGTACAGTTGTATTATGTTATAATATATGCTATTATTATCCGCTTTGTGACTTCATTTTAGAAACGTCAATTCAGTTGAAAAAATGCCGTGCCAAGATTGTCACCAAATATTAAAAAATCAACAAACAAAGAATCTTTTTCAACCGCAGAGGAGCCCTCACAATGAAAATATTCAAAAAAAAAAAAAAACGAAAGTACGAATCCAATAGTTAATGTTTCCATTTTACAGCCGTTGTAGACTAAAATTTATGACACTTCAATTTGAAACAAGTCTAAGCGACAACAATAAATTAATTCAGAAGATATATTTACAATGTAGCGTTGTTTGGTATAACATCTCCCATACACTACCCTAGTTAATGTTTCTAATTTTTCAACAAAAAGTATGTGAGGGAGAGCGTTGTCACACTGTAGTCAAGTCTCCTAGTTTTAAATGCTTTTGTAAAGCATGAAAGAGTGCTTCAACTTCTATGGAACGAGACCAATCATTCTTGGGCTAGTTCGTGTCATGTTTTACACAACTGTTGGCTCTGAAAACGCTTCTGGTTCATTGCAGCTGAAAGCAGGCTTTTTTCTTTGAAATTGCTATTCGCTAGTTGCTTCTGTCAAAGTGGAAAAGAATACTGCTGAATGGAATTGGGTGGTTCTAATGATTTTTCATTGGCCCATTCTTTTTCACTTTCTTCCTCCATCCCTTTGATAATTTTCAAGTATAATTTCCTGTCTTGTGTATTAATAAGACCAGACAATTAAAATTGCCCCACATATGCTTGCATAAAAAATAAATAATAGATTATATATAATCAGGAGTCTATCAACTATCAAGAGTTTAAATTCATTCAATGATGCCATAGTTTAAGAGTCATTGAACATATCAACATAATAAACGCGAAATCTACTCCTGCCCCCATTTTGAGCTTGTGGGAGGTTAAAACCCAAGTGAGGGTGTGTTTAGCATTAGGCTGTGGGATTCTCGGAAATAATTTCGCTTTCTTGCACGGAAAAGAGTGGGAATTTAATGATCAAGAGATAAAACGTTTGATTAGTAAGAACGTGTGCGTTTTTACAGTAATTTTCCCCTTTCCGTCCCGTAATGTTACTAGTATGTGATGATTAAAGATGTAGTAACTTTTTTATTGTCTCTAGTAATTTTGTTTTTCACTTTGGCTTAAATCATTTTCCGCTTTTGGAATGTTTTAACTCGATGAGAGTAATATGCAGAACTAGGAATATTGTAAGTTAAAGTTAGCACCATGTCACTTCAAGCCTTAACCTTTTTTAATAACAAATTAAACATTAATTACATATACATCGTCGGCAGCTAAAAGTGTGAATCATTGATAAATTTATTTGCGGAACTTCAACTTGTAATACATTAAACCCAACTCAGAAACCATATAATGTTACTATTTTAGCAGCATTAACAAGAAGGTTTTCTCTCTGTTTTTTTTTTTTCCCCCACACACTTCTTATCGAATAAAATTGTTCATTTGTGACGATATTGAGTATTTGCATAAAATTTACAATGCGGAGTTTAAAAATTCATGCTTGCTTTTTAGAATTTGGTGTCTAGTCTCTGTCAATGGAAACTTAATGATGGTTCACCTGTTTGGAATTTGATTTTGTTCCCCACAACTATCAAAAACTAAAGTTGTTTATTCTCATTATACTGTTTTACTTTTGATTCAGCAAAGGTGATTAAATCATGTCATGTTAGTGAGTTTATCATCATTAATTGTTTGAACTTAGTGTCTGTAGGGAAACCTCAAAGATTTAAGTTTTCTTCTTTTTCGGGTTAAAGCTAAATTCCCGACAAGCCTGAAGATCACTAGTGAAATAAGCTGCTCACATGATAACATAACAATTTTGACATATTTTGGCTCTTCATTGATAGTCATAATTTTCATGCTTTGCTTCCTAAAAATTTAAGGTTGTCTAGTGGCTTAATTATGTTGAAATTGTAGTTAATTTTGATGGAAAATTTCTAGTCTTGGCTTGATAACTTCTAAGAAGTGAATCTAATTGTTCCACAATTTCGTTTAGAGTAAATTTCTTTTTGACGGAACGGAGACATTGAGATTGAAAAGATAAAGAGAGACATAAATTTTCAAATAGGTCTAAAATTTTATTAATGAAAAATTTGAATACAAACTTAAGGCTTTGGACTCCTTTTATACTAATTTTCAGTATTAGAAATGTATTAAGGTAGACAAACTCAAAATATTATTATATAATAAAAATTCTCCTAATTAAAATAAGAAAAATAAAACAAACAAGATTTAAATTTGATATCTAAAAATAAAAAAAGATAAAAGTCTTGAAAGCAATACAAAATGTAGAAAATTTTCATAAACTTAAAAAATGATCATACAAGAAAGGCAATTTCCAACCGAAGTACAGGACAAATAGCTACAGTATATTGAGTCAAGTTCACCTCATTGCAAATTTCGAAACAATATATTATACACATCATATGAATATCTGTAGCTCAGTCCCTTGCTCATCTTTCGTAGCCATCCTACATCACTTTTGTTTAATTTAAATTGATTTTCATGCCGTGCTCATAGCTGCTACGCCGATGACCAAGATCACGACTTTTAAATAGTGAATCTGGATATTTCTTTATAAATTGTTTGGTGTTGATTCCTTCTCTTAATTTGGAGCCGATTTTTAAATTATGTTCATTGTTTCTAAGCTGATCAAAACATATATCGATAAATTTTAAATTGTAATATGAATGGATTTTTAATGTATTATTTTGAATATAGAAAGCGGTGAATCAAATATATTAAACAACCAAGTATAGACATTTGTACATCTTTTTTATTTTTTTTCCCTTCCTTTTTGTACAAACTTTCATTGTGAAAGGGCCTTTCCCTTGAATTGCACACTTTGTGAAAAAGAGAAGGGGAACAACCAAACAAGCACTACTGAAGAGTCAAAGATGAGATCTTCCTTAGAAGAAAAGGTGGTCAACACAAATGATAGCTATATCTAATCATGCAAGGTATATATAGAATCTCATGTGAAAATGTTGGGTTGGAGAAAATCATATTGGCCTTAAAATCCCTTTTTCATATACCCAAAAAATTAGGTATATTGAGATTGTCTCTTTAATGGGGTTTTAATATTTGTTTTTTAGATGCATCAAATAAAGGGGTTCATGCAAAAATCCAAAAGGAAAATGGCCTTTTATCCATTTATTTAATTATTTATTGGGAGTGAAAGCAAATGGTAGTGGCCTACACACTGAAAAGCCACAATCCTTTTACGGTTTTACCAGTTCAAGTTGAACTAGAGCACAGAAACATTTCTGTAGTTTGTTGATATTTTTTTGATAGGGTCAAGGCTGAATCCGACTCTTCTTTGTCATTAAGTTTAGGGTTCATGCATTTTTAAAATTTTATTTCCCTTCTTCTCCATTGCTTCACATGGCCTTAAACACACTCGGCAATTAATCGTAACTGTCAAATGAAGTAAAATAAAAAAAGAGACAAAGATAAGATTGAATCCAATGAGGCCTATAACAAAAAATTTGTGAAAATGTAATGTTGGGGCTCAAGTGCACTAAACTGTTCCCAAATTTGATAAGATTCCTTTCACATTGACACGGCCTTGGGATACTTGCATTGTACGCCCAAAAAATCAAAACAGTGAAAAGAGTACAGATGTAACGCAGAACTTTGGAAAGCATGAACCACCGAAAAGTAGTAAGGTAAATTTGTAAGAAAACTACGAATTGCAGCAAAAGGTAAAAAGGAAATTGTGCAATAAAAAGCTTCTTTTTCCGCCATTTTTTTTTGTTAACTTTTAATTGTTCACCAGTACTCTTTCTGTTATATTGGGACTAGATAATGGACAAGGCATCTTGTTTAATTTTGTTTGCAATGTCAATATCCACAACATCAAAATTCAAACATCAAAAATCATTTGTACAGGAAGACTTTTGGGTGCATGTTCCCCGTTTATACCCCCCCTTACTGTTTTCATGCCCATTTACCATTACCGTATCAGATGTGAAGGCAACAAGAATTCAGTGCGAGAGGGTGTATATATAGTGAGAGGTGAGAGCATAACGGAGCGGAGTAGTGAAAGTGGAATTGATAAAGTAGATAAATACTAAATATCATTCTAACATCGAACCAAGCCAACGCGATTAATTTATACTCTAATCGAAAAAATGTTTAGATCTCATTGTAATTTGAATAATTCAATGAGATTTAAAAAATTCATTTAGCGATATTGGATGATGCTCTTATCCAAACGACTCTATAAGAAAAATTTTTAATAGATAATCCTAAAAAAAATAAAAGATTGAATATTTGAGGATGAAGTTTTGAAAATAATAACTCTGTATTTGCAATAAAAGAAATCTACTTCCTTAAGTTAACTTAAAAAAGAAAACCAAATGATAATTATACTTGAAATCGAAGACTAAAAAATATATATATATACCATAATGCACTCTAATTAAAAATAGAAAATATCAAAATACCTAAAATAACAAAATTATAGAATCCTAATATAACATCTTGCATCAGAGCATTTAAGGTCCCATTTGGGATTACTTTTAGGAGGTTTAAAAGTGATTTTAAAAATTTAAAAATTAATTTTAGTGTTTGGTAAACAAAAATTAAGATCACCTTTGTCAAAATCAGTCCCTCCTATAGCTAAATTTGAAAAGCAGAAAATTAATAGTTTTTAGATTCTAATTTTGAGAATCAATTTATTTTTTTATAATTCCATAAATATCCTTAAAATTATTAACTAAACAAAAAATTACCCTTATTCATATTGAAAACAAAATCAATATTTTAATAAATTTTTGTTATAATTCATCGATATAAAATTATTAATATCAATTGTTGATCAAATTATTATTAAATTCTTTCACTATATTACAAATTTAATTATCGATTTTTTTAAGATGAAAAAATAAAAAAATAAAAATCAATAAATTATATATTTTATTTTTAGTTAAAATTAGTATAATACACAATTAAAAATATTGTATGTAAATATTTTTATATGTATAAATAAATTTTATCCTGCATTATATATATTTTAGTCATTTGTTTTCTCTCAGCAGTTTAACAATAAAATTTACTAAACGTCCATAACTATTTTTAAAATTTACAGTACTTCTAAAAATAAAATTTACCAAACACTTAACTGATTTTCTTCACAGCTGATTATTTATATAACACAACTAACAACAATTATTTTAAAAGTTACAACATTCCAAAACTGACCCTAAGGTTTTTTGCCTTTCTCTTTATCAGATACACGTCTAACCCTCTCTGAAACAAAGAAGAAAAATGAATGCAATTTTTAAAGAAATTCTATTACTACAATTATAGATAATATAAACCTAACTGAATTCATTTAAGTTTTGAAAGAGCTTTTGACAAATGTATGTTAACATTACCCGACTGATTAAGTTACATCATACATCAAGCTGAAATCGGTTTTTTCAAAAGACTTAGTTGTTATTTGTCGAACGACTAGAGATTCATGGAAAGCTACTTAGTTGTTAGGCGTATGGGCATAAGTTATAGCGTGTACATAATTCTACGCTACGAATCAATACACTCATGCTGCAAATTCGTACGTTAGAGCGCCCGCTGTAGAATCCCACCGTCCAAAAAAATAAAAGTTATACGGTATGGAGAGATGAATGGGCTAGGGCCTGAAATAATGTTTGATTCCAGCCTAGAATTTAATGGGCCTATATGAATCCTCAGTGCAGACTGTAAAGCAATACCCATTATTGGGCTTCTTTCCCATTTAAGGCCCATTTGCAAATTTTCTTTTTTTTTCCCCTCATTTTCTGTGTTAATATTTTGGTTTGCTCTAAAACATATTTATACTTCATAACTATTAATTTTAAGTCTTAAGACGTCGGGTGATAGGTTTGGAAAATTAAACCCACTTGAGTTTGGAAAATAATTTTACCAACTCAACCCAAATTAAGCATATCGCACGGATTTTTGCACATCCCTGAATTTGAAATAGAACCATTGTGAATCAGCCATATCACCAAAACAAAATCGTACAACTCAAAATTCAAAAGAGTTGTTGGCTACGATCATTGATACATTAGATTTATAATTAATTTATTCTTCCTAAACGACAATTCTAAGTAGAATTTGGTAGCATAATATAGCTGGCAATAAGATTGAAGGGCATCGATTTTTCTTTTCTTATGAGAAATAGAACTAAGATTCGTTAGGTACTGTATATATAATATATGTTTCTACTTTATGCACATGGTGTGGGGTTCATTTCTTTTGTTTAGTTGTTGAAACTTGAAAAAAATCCCATTACCAACCAATGCTTCATATTTAAATAAAATGCTAGCCGTTCGTTTGCTGTTTAAACAATGCAAAACTTTATCCTAACCCTGAGAAAATAAAATAGGACTAACAAAGGATTCTTTTTATATGTAAGAAAGCTTTTTAAAGTAATAGAACCTTAATGTATGTTGTTTAGGATTTATTTGGTTAGAAATATTATGAGAATTAATCGTGATTTAAGTAAGCTATACGTGTTTTCAAATTACTAACTACTAATCCTTTTTTTTTTAATTTAATGGCAGTAGGTAAGAAAATAGATAGAAAATTAAGAAGTTGAAAATTAAACTCCTTTCTTTATTGTTGGTTGCCCTCAGCGGTAGATTGCTTGGAGTTTCTGTTTGTTTGGTTGGGCTAAGTCTTCAAAGCAAAGAGATAAGTCAAATGTGCGTGTAAATTTGGGTACGGGTGTTTTCATTTTTTTTTAATGCGGACAAATTATCAAACTACACTATTGCAGAAAGAGGGTGCGTCTATAAGCTTGTTATATACCTACCCGCTTATATTAGAATTTTTCGCCCAAATAAAATTTAAGATCCTAAGACACTGATGTAACGTGCGGTGGTTGTAAGATAGCAGTCTTCCTACACTTGATCATAATACAAAAGCCGAAGCTTTAAAGTTTCTTGTTAAAACTCTTTTAAAAAAAATTTGAATTAAAAAAGAAAACGGACAAGTCGGATCTCATACTTTCAAGCAAGTATTGATCATTGACAGGGACATTGTTCCATAGTGCTTAAATTATATGACTAGTCCAATTTCCAAGTCGTAATGTTTCCCCTTGTCCTACTGCAATGACTTTGATGTTGAATTCTTGACTCGTAATTGCACGTTCCATGCTCCTGAGTTTTGCCTGCTTGGAACCTTCAAAAACCTGTAGCCTGTAGCAAAACTCTTGTTTTCCCCTTTTTTTTTTTCCAGTCTTAAACACGGATTACAATTGAAAAATGTGCGTTCTTCCGAATAACAAATTTTCTCATGCTACAAAATTTGGATTCGACTGTACATTCTTATGATTAAATTACAGATGTTCCCACTTGGAGACCTCGTCGTGAACAATCCTTTTTTCAAACTAAAGCGTTAAGAGTGTCCTGTTCCTATACTAGCTGGCAAATTTAAGAGCACAAGCATTTGTCATGGAGACGCATTGTATGTTGCGACAAATATCGACGGGAGAAAAAGGGCGTGGCCTTTTGCTGGTGCTGCTGAGTGCTGAATGGGGGCATGGCTCATAATGTCTTTAGCCTCAACGACCCCACTGCTAGTGCTGCTAATCAAATCAAATACCAATCCGACGGACGGTTGCCTGTCATTATCTTGGCCAGATGAGCCAAAGCTTCAAGGAATTGTATGCAGGTCAAAAAATGTACACAAAGTTAAGTGGTCAGCACTGTATTGCTAGAACAATTTGGTTTCCAACTTGTACTAATTATGTACCTCAGACGATATTAATTACACACGTCATGTTTTCTAACTACAAAGAGGCAAATACATATACATGGCTACTTTTCTTGACACTCAATAGTTTCTGGTTCGGCAAAACAGATTAGGGACTCCAAAGGGTCCCCTCAATTTGGTGGTACCAAACTATGTACGTACACAAAATTGTGCTACATATTTGTAACTAAGATTGGTACAATTAATTAATAACATGTTCGCTTCACTAATTAAGAGGCTCGTGTAGTTTCACCAACATTCTTCAATGCCGGATTCTTAACAACCTGGATGATAAGTAATAATGTTATATGAACAATTATTTCGGTGGGATTCCAAAATGGGCGTAGTGCTTTGTGTCATGTAAGTTTGCAAGAAGGGAGACTGCCCCATTTTCTAATTTGCTCTTATCACTTATATCAATCGGTTACTCTTTGACAATTTTATTTTTTAAAAAAAAAAGGGGTCCGAGAGATCAAGTATATTATAAAAGCGACAAGAAAAATGGTAATTAAAACTACCAAATCTTTGGGGAAAATATAGCAATCACTTCCGCCAGAAAGAATCAATCACTAATTTGTAATTTATTAAAATAAAAATGTGTATGGCTAATAAACTTTTAGATGAGTAATTTGGCATCTTCTCCTCTTGTTGTTTATGAAGTAGATAGTTTCAGTCTTCTTACGATTGTGACAGTATGTTTTTTTTTTTTAATTTGCAGTATTGAATTTTTATTTTGATTTTATTTATTAGGTTTTTTTAATCTATTTGTAATGTGCATACTATTTAAAAAAAAGATATGAATGATGAGAGGGTCTTGATTTGAGTAATTAAGTTTAACCATAATATATATATCTCAAATATTAATGTGCATAGGGAGATTGTCAGTTTTTTCCTATTAAAATCAATATATTTCACTTTCATTTTAATGTTTTTATAATACCCAATAACTCTCTTGGAACAAAATAAAATAAAATAAAGTATGGATAAATAGGTCGTGATATTTGATCTTGGAATATGTTTATTATAAGAAACAATGTTTAAAAATTACAAAAATATAAGAAAAATATCTTATTATAATTTTTTTATTCACATTGAAACTTATAATTTTTATTTTGAATATTTAAATTTTATTTTAATTTATTTAATTTGTAATAAATATGAATAAAAATGCACATTGTATAATTATGGTGCCAGAGAAATTTTTGAATATTATAAAAATAGTAGAAGAAAAATGACAATCTTCTTAACAATATCTTAAAAATGAAAAATGATAATGATTCCGAGAGGCAATAAGTCATCTTCTTCTTTTTTTAATGAGATATAGTACAAGTGATATATTTACAACCAGAATTCAATAAGGACTATTATTAATATTTACAATACAATTAATAATTTAAACTTTACAAATTGCCCACAAATTTCTTGAAAATTTAGAAAATAGAAAGTTCAACCACAATGTAGTTGGAGAATATATATATTTGAAATGAGAAAGGTATCCACTGGGTTTCAAACCCAAAACTTCTTGGGAGATTGGGAGCAATGGATCACCTTCTTACTCCATCACTAATTTTAAAATTTTCAAATTTTTGTTAAACAAAAAGTATAATTATATTTCAAAACAAGATCATGCATTTCTTCTTTTTACTATAAATTTTGCGATAGTTTGTTTCTTTGTTTGCTACCGTTCCACAGCATTTCCAACACGCAGAACAAGAATGATAGTTTAATTCTTTATTTTATGATCATAATTTGACCAGTATTTCATTAAATGCATGAATGAAACCATTAAGTGGACAATTCAATGGTTTCGGTTAATATGAACCCCCTCAAAAGGCACAAAAATTTCGGACTCCAGTCAAACTTTAGAACACAATATATTCATTGACCGTCAAAACTGTTTCAATTTACAAACAATCAATTAAATATGAGATAAATGATAAAAGTTTGACCACAAAAACCTGAAAATTTGCCCAGAACCCGTATCATTTGTGCATGGAATATCACTTCATGGATCACATACATGTATTTAGTTACTTTTACTAATTTTCATCACGCAATTATTCGATTATTTATATATATACTACTGTTAGGTTTTCTTTTTAGCTTTAGTCAGTTCTCAAAATTTTAAACCACCCAATAATTAAAGTGGCAAATTATTATTTTTTGGATTTTTAGTCATTTAATATGCGTTAATAAGATTGACCTTATGATTAATGAAGTTGATTTTCTTTTCAATATTTAAAAATAAATCTAATTCATATATTATTGACCCAAATATTACGGAGTTGTAGCTTCTAAAAAATACTTTAATGCGTATGTTGTATACATCATCATAAAATTAATTTAAAAGATGTTAATATATATTTTTTTGGTAAATTTTAAAATAAGTTGGTAAATTTAATATTCAAAAACAAAAGAAAAAAATGAAAAGTTTATGTGAATTACCATAATTGAAGCGCTCTTAATTAATTGTTTTCCTTGTAGATTATTTTGACTCGTTTCTTCATTGAGGAAGTCACGGCTTCCCCAGATTGAGAAAGTCAAATTTCTCAGGTCAAATCTCAGAACTTAAAATTAAAACAGCTCCACCAAAGCTTTAGCCTCATCACATATAAATAAATACCATAATCTTCTCTAAAACCCTTAGAAAGAAAGAGAGTTCACAAAATAATCATCTTCTCAAACAACCCCAACACACAAAACCGAAAAAATGTCCCAACTCCATAGCAACTCTTCCTTCACAGCTTGCTTCTTCCCCACCACCACCACCAAAAACTCCGACCACCATCCATCTGATCCACCGCCTCCGCCGCCGCCTCCGGCACCCATCTCCGGCAAGCCAAATCTTAGCACTTGTCTCTACAACACCCATCTAGGCCTATTCTCCCTCACTTGGTCAATGACCCTTTTTGGCCAATCTCTTCACCTTGACCATCACCCTTTTGATTACGGCAACTCATCTCCCATTTCATTCTGCAGCAACTCATCGTTTTCTCATGCTGCTTTCTCGTTTCATTTACACATTAAGCCCTTGATCTTTTGGAAAAAACGTGGATCCAAGAAGCTTAGTGTCATCCCCACAAATAAAGCATCTAAAAACATACAACTCTTTTGGGATCTATCCAAGGCAAAGTTTGGATCAGGACCCGAACCCCAATCCGGGTTTTACATAGCCGTTGTTGTAGATGGTGAAATGAGCCTTCTTGTAGGAGATTGTATCAAAGAAGCCTATGCAAAAACAAAAGCTCAAAAGCCAGAGAGAAGCCAAGCACCGCAGGCACTTGTGTTAAGAAGAGAGCATGTCTTTGGCAACAAAGTTTACACAACAAAAGCAAAATTTGGAGGCAAAACAAGAGATGTTTCAATAGATTGTAGCACAAGCAACGATGCTAGGCTTTGCTTTAGTGTTGATAACGTTAGGGTTTTGCAAATAAAGAGATTGAAATGGAAGTTTAGAGGCAATGAGAGGATTGATGTAGATGGGGTGCCGGTTCAAATCTCATGGGACGTGTACAACTGGTTGTTTGATGATTTCAAAAGCAACAAAAATGACGGCAATGGCCATGCCGTGTTCATGTTCAGGTTTGAAGACACCGTAGACAATGAAGAAGAACAAGAACCCATGTGGCAATTGCAACAAAGTTCTTGTAGCAACTTTGGCATGAGTGGGATTGAGTGGAGGAAGATGAGAAAGAGCCTGATGAGAACAGCTAGAAGTTCGTCGTCGTCGTCGATTTCCATGTCATCATCTTCATCAGGCTGCAGTTCTTCAGTAATGGAGTGGGCTAGCATGGAGGAAAGTGAATTGAGCCCCGGCCCCAATGGCTTCTCTTTGCTTGTTTATATCTGGAAGAAATAATGAAAGCTAGCAGCTGGTGCTTCAATTATTCTTTGGTAATGTTTTTATTAGAAATTAATTAAATTAATTTTAATTCTCACTAACCCCCATTTGTTTATGAACATATGTAGTTTAGAATAAAAATTGAATCAAATCATTAGGACAAATACACATTGATAGTACTTAATTATTCTCTTCTTCATCTGACATTATTTCTAGTATGCTTTTGTATTCAATGTAATCAAAGTTACCAAAACAGATTCATTAATCAAAATTGAAAGTCATTGTTTCAATGTCGTTCTGCGTTTTTTACTTTCATGAAACTTGTGGAAATGGCCTAAAATTAAGGTTCATTAACCAAGATAGTCCAACTTAAATCTTTTTCTGAGCAAATTATCGACTGTGCCGGCCATCTATTGTCATATTGCAGTCGACATTCGACCCGACGGCTAGCAGGAGCCGGGGTTATTATTGTCCGAAATGCTCTTTATTTTTCTGAAGCAAGATCGGAAAATGTAAGTTGGGTTATTTTGATGAATTAGATGGAAGTGTGAGCCATTTCTGCAAATTTTCCTTTTCAGCGTTCCTTTTTTCATCTGGGTCTGGCCTGGAGACTCTGGCCTTGAGCTGTATGATTATAATTGGAACAGTATTTTGTTTATGTGAAATTTCCGAGATTCGGACAAGAAGCATGTGGTGTGGGGCTCTTTCTTTTTGTCGCGTCTTATTTGGTTTTGCAATCGTCTACGATTTCGGCACAAAGTTCAAACCAAAATTTAACCAATCTTTCGCCGTTGATCGCGACGGATCCTCCAAAGTAACATCATTGGACGGTTCACATTAATATACCGACGTTGTGTTAGAACACAACATTACATTACCCGATCAAAAACGGCACCGAAAGCACAGATTTGACCACACGCCTCTCTGCTGCTTTTGTTTTTGTTTGTGAGTGGAAGCCAGCCAGTGAATCAGTGTCTCGTGAATCTATAGGAGAGATAATCTAAACTCTAGATTTTCACAATTAATTAGTTTTCTTTTTAAAGCATAAAAAACGGTTAGTTTTTTGACGCGACCGTGACTCGTTGCGAGTGCTTAGCTACCACCCGGCGTAGAATATCACCCACGTATGTTTTCCCAATTTTTATATGAATATATTAATTAAATAGCATGCCATGATTGACCTAAGCAAGAAGATAATTATAAAAAATAAAAAATAACAATAAGGTAAAATTATGAGATTTAACCAGCTGTCTTCTAAGCTAATAATAATAATTACTAAAATATTATGATCTCTGGATTCATGATTTTTTTTATTTGAGCATTCTTGATTTTTTTTTATTTGAGTATTGATGATATTTTACAAATTTAATCATGAGAGAATTTTGATCCCAGACTACTACAGGTGAATCCGTAAAAATGTATGGGGTCAGTTTGTGATGTGCTAGGTTAATTGGAATTGATTAAGGTGACACGGCTTGATCAATATTGTGTTAAATTCAAATTTAAAAAGTTCTCAACACGTAAATTTATATGCGATACAAGTATATGAATAAACAACTAATATATCCGTTTGACAATTTACAAACACGAACTGAATAATCGATCACCCTGCGAAAAAAAAGAAAATTAGTGTGCAAAATACGCGCATGATTGCCGCACACGGAAAGAGTCGTCTTTATTTTATTTTATTTTTTAGCAGCGAAGTTGAGGAGACTACCGTACCGGCCAATTCGTTTGCGGTAGTTGAAGAAATGTCCAAGTTTGTAAATGGAAAATTACTCAAGAAGACAATTAATTTGTTGATTCCGTGCATATGGACAAGGAAGAAAAAAAAAAGTGTGTAAAAGAAGTGGAGGAGGAGCGGTAGGGACAAACAATGCACGCTTGGTAAAAGTCAAATCTAAAACAAAACAAAATAACCATCCACTAATTAATTAAATTAAAATAAGTGTGCTGCGTTATATTATATCTCATGACTTGGGGGCTTCCATTGGTTTAGGTTGTTTCCTGTTTGTTTTGTTGCAACGACTTTGAAATGTAGAACCATTAAAATCTCCGCGAATGCCCCATTAAACGTGTGCTTCTTGTAATTGAGCTATACAATTGTTCTATATCCATTTGGGTTTAAAATAATAGCCGACATATACGACTTTGTGATTATCTTCTACGCATATCATTAACGGCCAGATTGATTGAATTTAATGGTGCAATGATAGATCATCATGATACACCCTATATATATATATATATATTACACACCTCCGACATTTACTGAGGAACTCAGTGTTCAGACAAGGGTACTTAAGTTGGTTTCTAGTAAGCAGGTATGTGGGCGTAAGGCGACGAGCCGAACGAGAATAAAGTCCTCATATGCCGGATTAAACCGAACCCGAACCAACTTAACGAGGTTAGCTTCAAGCCCGATTTCTGGTGGCACACCCTCCACACAAGCACCACCCGACGAAGGGGGGACAGGGAAAGCTACAAGCCCAAAACCTTCTTCGACCCTTCTTTCTAGATTGGGGGCGCCCGCCTGTGATACTATAAGAATTTTTTTTCAACTTATCACTCTTGGTATTTGCTATTCAAATTGAATGAACAAAAAAGAACAAAACAATATAAATAAAATATTAATTGGCAGGGAGAGGGGGGATGATATAATAAGGCCAAAGAGGAATTTGAGGAAAAGATTTTTATTGAAAGACATGTCCAACCGACGAAAAAGATGTTTTAAGGGCCCTTACTGTCCATTACACGAGAAAAAAGGGACTATAGGCATAGTTAACCTACCTCAAGGGCCTGGGTTGTCGGGTCAGAAAGACGCGTTACTCGCGCGTAACAAATCCTTATTAAGTAATAAGTTTTTACGGGGGCCAGCTTACGGGCCAAGCGTCTCTCTATCCTGATAACAAGTGTGTGTATATATATATATATACAGAGACTCCTGATTTTAATAAAGTTAGGAATTAGTTAAAGACAAAATAAATACAGATTTTAATGCACTATATTTCATCATATAGTGTATTAAAATTTAATTTTTTTTATTTTTTAGTTGGTCCCAAACTTTATTAAAATTAGGAATTTATGATTGAAAAACTACTATATATATATATATAGTTTATTTTTAGTGTGATTTTTTAATCATAAGGATACAATTTTAAGTTATGGGATTTAATAAGTTTTATTTTAATATTATTAAATCGAATGACTTAACAGTGTATCACATTAAAAACAAATATGAGAATGATTAAATGTATATAGTGAAATTTTTTAATAAAAGATCTCTTACTTTATTATATAACTAATCTATCGACCGTTGGGAAAGGAAGAGAGATGCACAAAAGATAACTGAGGATACTTTGATCCAAATATATTTACGCATTATAAGTACGAGTTGCATCATATTAGTTCTTCTAAATAACCCTCCACTACCAGATTCGGTCCTTCCAACTAATTTTTGAGAAAGACGTATCTTCCATTAACCAACTCGTTTCAAAGTGAGGATCATTGAGAATTTGAGCAAATCAGGATAAAAGTTCTGGCTTGCAAAGTCTTAATTTGTGCATTTATATATATATATATATACATATATCAACGTTAAGCTTGTTGTCAATTTTTTAGGACGGCAACAAAACGAAAGAACTAGTAATTATATGAAATGGATTGATGGGATAAATATTTCTTCTTCTTGTGATAGCAGACATGGCTGAAATATGTATCTGTCAAGTTACTTTGGGTTCTCCAAAACTTGGACGTTCTTTGAATCTTGTTTCTTTTTTTCTTTTTTTTTTTTGGTTTGTTTCCACTTACAAGGACATATCAAATTAGCGTTTTTCAGTATTATACTCCAATTACAAATTAGCCAGCTCTAATATTAATCAGAAAATTTTGAAATTAGAGAGATTTATGCTTCAAATAAATTTATAGAATTTATTTTTAAATAGTATGAAAACTTGATCACGTGAACTTTTTCCCACGAAATTTGGGACAAAAAAATCATGAAAACTTGATCACTTGAATTCATGGGTTTTAGCCCAAAAGGAAATGCACATAAACCCAACGGACTTCATTATATAGACCCAATCTGTATTTCATTTGTCTCGTTTTCATACAAATGAGTATGAGTAGTTTGCCTTCACCTAACCGGGATGCGGATTATATCAATTTTAATACAAAAATGAGGGTGTGTTTTTAAATGAGCAGGGTGCAAAAGGTCCAATTCTGTATTAAGCACAGGTAGTGTTTCATCAAAAACACAAATGGGCCCAAAATTATTATTTTCATGCATCTAGCTGCCCCTGTGAATCAAATTGCTCTAGCCAAGCCTTTCCGTAACAGTATCATCCTTCTGTTCGATCAAAATCACAAAAACGATGGAAAAACTCAACTGAAGCATCATTGATCGTGCTTTGTTTCTATCTCTCAACAATCAGACACGCATGAATTGTGCTACACTTTTCTGAATCATAGCACAAGGATACTTCCCAGACAGAACATGGTGTCAGTAATGAGATAAAACATATCTTGTCCAATTCAGGGACCCTATGATACCGACTGCCACGAGGCATGCCCACCATTGCAATCATCAACACCGAACACGAGCTAAACATTACATTTCTCCTGGGTATACTTTTCATTACTTTAATAATGACCTCACACTGTATGACCATCAAACTGATATTTCTAATTTAGCATAGCAGAATTTGTATTTCTAAGAGGTCTCTTGTGAGCAAAAGAAGAAGATTTGAAAAAAAAACAAAAAAAAGACATAATTATGCCATTTAAGTGGAAATAGAGCATTCTTTTTACAGGAAAACAGAAACGCTGCAACATTTTTCCAAGCAGCTGTTTCTACATTCATTAAAGAAATTTAGCAAGGCTGGGTCACGAGATGGGGCTGAAACAAAATTTCCCATATATTTTTTTTCCCATCTTATGTTTGATATGTGAAAAATTCTAAATTTCTAAGAACTGTGGCAACCCAAAAAGCAATTAAAGCTTCAAGCTCAAGCTTGAAGTGGATGAACTATGCACCAAAGTCGAAGATGTTGGAATACAACGTCTTTGTCTACTACTACTTCTCATTGCAGAAGCAGTTGGACAAGATGATAATTGTGGACGAGGTACAGAATCGGATGACGACGAATACCTACTTGAATGGCTTCTCAATTTCTTCTTTTCCCCCTCTGTAACTCTATCGTCTGATCTAACTTGCCGAACCTTTGTTTCGTTCAAACCCGCTGGAAGAACACAGTTGCAGAGAAAACCTACAGATTATGAAAGAAGAATATTGTATAAGTGGCACATTGCACAGAGACAAACATTCCAAAGATGAAAGCTGGGAAGACCAGCTATACTCCTCTCTTGTTATGGAAAAAATCAGAAATACAATAAACAAATAAATGAAGTTGACTAATAATAGAATCGCAACAATGCAACAACATTTTAACAACTAAAACCCATTTCTTTAACCAACTACTCTATTTCAATGAAATCAACTACGCCTTCAATCGTTTCTATATTTAGACAGCTGTATTAAAAACTTCACCAATGAAACTAACATCAGATAAACTTAGAAACATCTGATTGATTATTGCCTGACACATATATATTAGGCACTATTGAAGTTTAGCTCATCAGTAAAACAATCCATTTAATAACTAGGCATAGCAACCAATTAGATATTGTCCGCATCGAGTTTCACATTCCCTTCACTGCCATAGATTGCTTTTGCACTTCAAGCAAGCATCCTATTTAGGAGAATAAGAACCCATAGAGTATAAAACCTTCCAGGCTCGCCTTTGCAACCTTATGCTTCCTAGTTTACACATTCACCCATCTAAAGTATAAGTAAAACGAATGTCAACCTACACGCTGGTTAATTTGATTGGTAAATCCTGTAAGTGGTTTAAAATTCAAATCCCGCTCACACCGGCGTTAAAATAAAATTTATAATAAAAATACACACATAGTTGCAAAATTTGACCAAAAAACAAAAACTTATAACATAACATTTGGATTCATATACGTATATAACAAATGAAAATAATTCTTACCCAATCGAGCAAGACGATTAACCCAGCGAGGAATTGGTTTCCTAGTGAGCTTAAGACACACATCATTGCAGAAATGATTACAGTTCTTGGTGATTAGATGATACGTATTGCCAGAATACTCCTCGGCGAGTTTTTCCATAAACGCGCGCACTTCCCTCGGCCCGAGATCAGTTCTCCCGATCAATATCGACTTCCTAAACGTGAATCCCGGACACTGCTTCGGCTCCACTTCAAATATCCCCGTCGTCGAATGATCGTGCGCTCCGAATCCGTACTCAACGCCATGAACTGAAAAAAGAAAAAAAATAAAAATAAAAAACATTTTTAAAAAAAACTCACCATAGAAATGACAAATTTGCCAAACGGATCATAGAATTAATACCTTGGACGCCAGAATGGTAGATCCCGAGGCCGAGCCAATAAGCGTAGCCATTCATCGGAGTTAAATCGTAGACGTTCAAATAAACCGGAACCGAACCGGTTTTTTTCTTCCGCGGAACCGTAACCATTCGGCAAAGCATTTTGTGCTTTGCTTTTGCTTTTGCTTTTGCTTTTGTTTAGCTCCGCTTTGGTGAAAAGAAAGAGAAGAGATAACAGAGGAGGAGGAGATGGAGTGTGACAGGCAGTGGGCGAGTAGGAGGGGTTCTGCGGGGAGCTTCCTGCAATTAATGGAAACTTTTGGGGGTAAATTGGGAAATCTAGACTCACAGTAGGAATTGTTTCGTGGATTTATTTTATTTGATAAGAATCTTCTACTTTGGTTCTACCGGCAGGGTGCCGAAAGCCGAAAGCGAATGCACCGTCACTTATCCTCGTGTTCCCGTTGCTTTATACTATTTTTTAATTAATTTTCGATTAACTATTAATTAATTTATCTTAATTATTGAAAACTAGCGATTACAGCAGAGCCAGAGGAGCAAAGTGTACTATGTGGAGTGTGCTTCGTGGCCCGATTAGTCAGGATTTTGCAGAATACGCACTGGATTTTTGTTTTTGTATTTTTTTAAATCATTATTTATATGGAGGCACTGTAAAGTATATATTTAAAAAGAAAATGCGTTGGGCTTGAGTATGTCACGGATTTTAATGATAATTAATCTTTTTACGGTTACGGAATTTAGGGGACATTTAGATAGATTAATTTAGGCGCAGGTTTTCAGGGTTAAGTTCGAAGTAAGTCTAAAAAAATATGGGGTAAAATTTGATTATATTAAGAGTGATGATATAATTATAAATTTTTATATAGATTTATATTGTATAAACTGACGTGATATTAATTTATTAATTGAATAAAAATATAAAATAATAAAAATAAATCATATGAGTCCAATAATATTTAATTCAAACAATATTATCATGCCACATCAGTTTATACAAAATAAATTTATACAAAAATTTATAACTATATCATTATTCTTCTTATATTAAATACTTCTGTAAGTTTCAATTATATATATATATTAAACATTATATTCCTTCATCTTAGAGTAAAAAGAGATAAGATGTCAATCAGTCCAATCAAGGATTTTAACCAATTATATTATATTTATTTGTAAGTGTAGAGTAAAATTTAAATGTATCAATCATAAATATACAAGCTTATGTGAAAGAAAAAAAAATCTAATTTAGATTCTATATATGTTTTCAAAGAGTGAAGCTATGCTTACTTAGTTTGGATATTTAATTTACATCTTAATTAATATGTCAGAATAGAAATTTACTGCATATGTGAATTAAAAATAATTACACATAAAAAATAATCTATCACTTCAACTAATAATATATCGAACGCATTATTTACCACATTAATTAAAATATAAATTAAGTATTCTAATTAAATAAGTTTAGTATTATTGATTTTCAAATTACGTTATATTATATAAATTTAAACTGACGAGAATCATGTTATCAACTGTCAGTAGCTTGAAAAAATGCTTCTCTTTCGATTAATTTAATAATTTTGACGAATATTCAATGGAGTTGTGCGCCTCGTAGAGTCGTAGAGATGTGGAGTGGAAGAATAGATGAACTTTGGATCCACGGGCAATCATAACATGCGCCGTACCGTCGGCTTCGGCACGAAGTATCGCCCCGTGCTTATGCATTAAGGCACGTGCGTTTGCTTCATTTTTTTTTTGGATTAATTAAATGGGCATGAAGCTCCAAATGTATCAAAAATTTGGCGCTGATCTCATTGCTTATATTAATTTAATGGGAAATTTATAAAAATGGCCATAATATTTTTGTATTTTTTAACTCTAACCACTCAAAGTTTTTTTTATCATAATTAGCCAAACACTCTATATTTAGACTACATTACCCTCGTCACTTTCATTAAATTTATAAAATCATGCCACTTTTTTAATTCTAGTACAAGTAAATCCAGATCTTCCTCAACAACTTAACAAACCTTCATCACTCTCAACAAACTTCATCATTCTCGATAAATTAATTGCACAATTGAATATAAAATCATCAATGGGGAGATTTTTACAATTAGTTTATGCTCTTACACAATATTAAACTTTAATCTATTGATTTTATCAACTTAGTTCGAAATTAAAGTGGGTTTTGTTGTAAATATTGTCATTTTTCATTCATAAAACAATGTGATTTATTAAAGTACCCAGTTTGAGTTGAGAACTGAAGAAAAATTATTAAAAACACAAAAAAATCAAGCAAAAAACGAAATTCAGAACAAGTGAGACAAGCAAGTGGGATAGGTATTTGTCTCACTGCCTGTCGCACATAAATTCACAGATTTTAGGGAGTATATGCTTTTAGATTTGATTTGTCTCGCCGTAAACTTTGAAACGGTATAATATACGCCTAAAACAGACATATATAATTCAAGTTATGGCTTTCGAAACATATATGAAATTTAGTGATACAAGCACCTGTCCTAATTGCCTATCTCACTAAATTTCATATATGTTTCGAAAGCCATAACTTGAGTTATATATGTTCGTTTTAGGCGTATAATATACTGTTTCAAAATTTACGGCAAGACAAATCAAATCTAAAAGCATGTACTGCATAAAATTTGTGGTTTATGTGCGAAAAGCAGTGGGACAGGTGTCTGTCGCACATAAATACAATGTGTTTATGTGCAACAGGTACCTATCCCACTTGCTTGTCTCACTAAATTTTATATATGTTTCGAAAGTCATAACTTGAGCTATATATGTCCGTTTTAAATGTATAATATACCGTTTCGAAGCTTACGACGAGACAAATCAAATCCAAAATCACGTACTTCATAAAATCCATGGGTTTATGTGCGACAGGAAGTGAGACTGGTGCCTGTCGCACATAAATGCAATGCGTTTATGTGAGACAGGCACTTGTCCCACTTGCATATCTCACTTGTTCTGAACTTCGTTTTTTGCTCGATTTTTCTGTGTTTTCAATTATATTTCTTCATTTCTCAACTCAAACTAAGTATTTTAATAAATCACATTATTTTATGAATGAAAAATGACAATATTTGCAACAAAACCTATTTTAATTTCGAACTTAGTTGATAAAATGGTTTACATTATGTAAGAGCATAAACTAATTTTAATAAACTCTGTCATTGATGATTATATATTTAATTATGCAATTGATTTATTGAGAATGATGAAGTTTGTTGAGAGTGATGAAGGTTTGTTAAATTGTTAAGGAAGATCTATATTTACTTGTACTGGAATTGAAAAAGTGGCATAACTTTGTAAATTTGATGAAAGCAATGAGGGTAATGTAGTCCAAATATAGGGTGTTTGACTAGTTACGATAGAAAAAACTTTAGAGGGTTAAAGTTGAAAAACACAAAAAATTTATGATTATTTTTATAAATTTTTCTAATTTAATTTGTTTGAGAATTGCCATTGGTGAACGCCCAAATGGGGCTTATTGATAGGTAATTTTTCTTTTTAGACGTTGTTATTATGAGTAAATTTCTAAACTAATCTTAACATAGTTTTTTTATCAATTATGTGCGATAACATGATTGATTGATTGAAAATTAAATAATAAAATAAATTGTGTGGGTTATGCTTTTATTTAATCAATTATATAATGACAGATGAGATTGTGCAATCGATTTATGCGATACACCCCCTCACTCCCCCAAAAGTTTATCTTATAGTGATTCTATTGTTTTGTTTGGTAGTGAAATTTTTTTATCCTACAATGGAGTGTTTTTTTTAATAAATATTAAATTATTTAATATTTAAAAATTATATTAACTCTCGATTAATTTAAATTTAAGTCGGATAAAATTTTCTCAATATATATTTAATATAATTATATTTTAATCTTTGAATTAAAGATCTTAATTAAATTAAAACAATCCTTTAATAAATTTTATAAATTAATTTTTTTTATAATTTTCATATATTGATAATTTATATACACACATACATAGTGTGTGTAAATAGATACACTACAATTTAAAATTTATCAAATAATAATTCGAAAATCTATCTAACAAACTTTGAAAAAAAAATCCACCCCTATTCTCTATTTTGTCGAAAGGGGAAGCTGGTGCCATCAAAATGGGGGGGCCTTGTGATAATTATAATGTGTCAGAATCAAGTAGCTAGACAACGTGAAATTATTGTTGCTAGTGGATGTCGGGTGCGGTATGGTCCACGCAACAGATCCGATAACAATTAATCATATCAATATAACCTACGTGAAATGGGCAAAGGTAAGGAAAGACACCACAATCCGAAGTTTCTCAATGAACCCCTTATTTACTTTTTAGAAATAGACAAAAGAAGCTCTCAATTAAATAACTGAGTAGAGATAGGGTCAATTTAATAATATTATAAATTTTAAAATAATTAATATTATGTGAAAATGATCATTTGTTAAAAAAATAAGTTAAATATATGATAAAATTTATTTTTAAAAGTATTATGAGTTTTAAAAATAATAGTATAAATCTTATTATTAAACTGTTGTAAATGATTGGATCTGACATAATATTAAATAAAATTTATTTATACATTTATCAATATATATATACGATAATGTTTATTGTGTATATATAATAATTGATACCTAAAAATAAATATTTTATATTATATTTTATCTTTTATTTTGTTATATCAACATAATTACTAATAAAAATAATCTATTTAAAGTTAATGATTTTGTTCTTTAATTAGTAAGGATAATTTTATATTTTTATAATATATATATGAGATTGTATTAAATATAAAATCGATTATCAAAATCAAAATTTAAAAAATCACCACTTCTCTACTTTTCAAAATTCGTTATAAGACGAGATGATTTGTCTAAAAATTTTTTAAAAAAATTAACAATTATTAAAATTAACTTTTAATTTTTGAAAATTATTTTTGAGCCTTTCAAGGTAATTATAAATGGACCCATAGCCCTTTACTATCGGATGGATTGGATATTTTTGTAACACTAGTGAGTATAGAAAATTGAGATGCACTTTATAGATTTGTTATAAAATAATCTTAATAGTTGTCTAAGTGTAAATATTAGTAATAATTGTTTAAAAATTTTATTTTTCATTTAAAATTTAAAATAAAGACAGGGATATTAATATATTATGATATTGTAATGTCCATTAAAACTTCTTAAATAACATGGCCACCAAAATCCATGTGCTATGTGAATCCTCTCGCGAAACCTCGAGAGTAAGCTTATTTCTGAAACAATTGGAAGCGTTTCTTATTTTTGGGACAAATAGACCGACCAATGTAATGCTGATAATCCCCCAGTTAATTCCGAAAAGCCCCCACCTCCACAAAAAATAATGGCTGCGATAATACGGCCCAGATAGGAAAATGGGCTTGATCTCAATTGTTTGTGCGAAGGCCGAACGACGATTCGTTTAAAAATATGTACGACACGTCGGTCTGTATTCAAAGGCAACAAAGCCTCCTCCTCCCTCTCAATTCCCAAACTCAAAACCCTCAAATAAATACATAGCAAATCAAAATTCGGAGTCTCATGGCTGGCCTAATCCGCTCTGCAGCACAACGAACACTTTTCTCTTCTTGTTCCGCTACCTCGAAAGCCCTAATTAACAGACTCCATTGCCAATCACGAAATGCCATCTCAACATTTCCGTTCCAATCGAGTCCCTACTCCACTGATACAATTACCAAATCGCCCTTCGAAGCTAACATTCTCAGAATCCTCCGCAATGAAATCGAGTACCAGATCGAGTACGCCCCTCCTCACCAGGTAACTACAGCAACTTGCACATTGTTATACATATTTTCATTTGCTTTCTATTTGTTTCCCGGGAAAAAAATGATTTTTTTTTCTTTTTTAAAAAAATTCCGGCGATCACATTCACATAGCCTGCTACGAAATTCAATTCGTATACAGTTGAAGATCAACCAGGAAAGCAATTAATGATAATGAAGGCGAAATATGGAGAGATTGAAGATATCGAAATCAAAGTCTCAATGGTTGATGCTGTCGAAGTAGTTCCTAAACCTGGAGACGACAGCGCCGGTGAAAACGTGCGTCTTCATATTAGCTTGTTAGTTTGCATATCCAAGGAAAATCATTCTGATGCCATTGAGTGCTGGTGCTCTGCATGGCCAGATTCTTTAGTAATTCATAAACTTTATGTGCGTACCAATGATAACAAGCGCCCTAGTCTTTACAAGGGACCTCATTTTGGGTATGATTATGTTTTCAATACTACCCTAAAAGCTGCTTTTGAGGTCTTTGGTTTGGTATCTTAGTTTTGATAAGTGATTACTGTTTTTCAGGTCTGTGTGTGAAAAGCTTCAGAAGGTGTTTCGGGGGTACTTGGAGGCAAGAGGGGTAAATGATGAACTCTGTGTTTTCTTGCACGAGTATATGATAAATAAGGATAGAATTGAACTTATTACATGGTTGGGAAAGATTAAGTCTTTGGTTGAAAAATAAATGAACTTTGTTCACGGTGCCTTAATAAGGCTGCTTGTTAAATTCGTAATTTTGCATTGATTAGTGTGACTAGTTGGCTGTTATCATGCTTTGTTGTTAGAGGTTTTGACTACTTATAGAATGTAGCTACTCAAAAATGAAATACAATTCAAAGTAATTGATATCTCAATGTGTTATGGACTTCTTCTGCTTTTATTTTCTAGTCCTATTTTGAGATTCCCAGCAGAGATTGACGAATTATGTTGGCACTGGCAACTGTTTTATGTGTATAAGTTTGTTTAGTTGTGTAGATGATGAGATTTATTTTTCATGCTATAATTTGATAATATCCATAATGATTGCTCAACAGATTGTTTCTTAAATATTTTGATTTTATAAAAGGGAAGCTAGAAGAAAGATTTGTTTTTGGGTCAAATTTCGCCAATATTTGCCTTCAAAAGATTAAAGATTCAATCGCTGTTGGTGTGTTAAGAATGCGTAATATTGGGCCTTATGGATAGTCATGATTCTTCTTCTTGGTACTTCTGATTCTCTGGAGATGCACAATATTACAGGATATTATCTCCATGACTTTTCTGCTAGTTTGATAAAATATTACTTTCGAATCTTATTTTTCTCTCTTGTGCATGGGCTAAAACGATAACCATTTTGTTCCTCTCGAATCTTATGGAACTAGAGGTGAAATAATCAAATGGATGGTTGTATGGGAATTTTTAATAGTTGAACACATTATATCAGTTGTTTGTTAGTGAACCTTCATTAATCTGACCACGACAACATCTCAATAAACAACTTGGTATGATCAAAGGTCTTTACTTTCTTTCCTGCTCCTTTTCTATATACCAGCTGTGCAAATGTACTTTCTTTGTTAACCAATCTTCAAGTCTGCTGGTATGTAGTTAGCGGATACTGTCTTTTGGTTGAGAGAAAGTAGAATATGATTGCTTCTAGGCATCAATAGTCTTCTACATTTGGTCTGAAGTTTATGTCTATGTGCTTGTAGGACTGGAGTGATAGATATAAAAGTTTGTAAATGAGACACCAAAAATCAGATTAAAAAAATTAAAAAAAAAAAGAAATCATACACATGTAAATTTACTTTCATTGGATCAAGATATTCCCAATCTGATTCTATCATTATTGAATTCACAAATTGAACGAAAACACACCAACTGCGCAGGCCATCTGTTGGTTGCACTAAGGCCAGGAACCATGTGGCAGATTGCTCAAGACATTATGTGTGGGGGTAAACTCCTATAGCATCATGATCAGGATACTCTTTCTGTGATAAAATTTAGACAAGGCTGATGCTGCTATATGTGTACGTGTGGTAATGGGCAAAGATGAGCGTTATTAAACCACAAAACCATAGTAGGTCCTTGTTACCATCTTGTGAGAGATTTAAATTGCTTTCACTAATTTGACTGAGATACTAATATATATAGTGATGGTGGTGAGATGGACTACATATGTTATGCACTGTTTGTGCAGTCCTGGTCTTAAAAACATTTTAGGTGATGTATCAAGGGTGGTGGGTGTTATCATGTTTAAATGGTTAGCATAAGTTTCCAAATCAAGTCAAACTGGATATAAATTTTTCCAGTGAATTAATGAGACTGATTGGTCAAGCCATCTGCTTTATAGTGTTATTTTTCCATGACTTAAATCTTTTTCCTATAACTTCATTCATTTTCCATTGTTATATTGACATTTTTTTAGATCAGATTTATTATGTATGTATTTTATGGCATTGTGTTTGCAGGACTGATTAGATAAGAGAAAGTTTACTAGACTACTCCTAATCATCATGTTTCCCATCTCATGCGCCGCTGTGTTTTTGGATTTCTTTAACATATATTGTTGTGAGCTCTCTCTCATATTCAAGGTTTTTGTAAACAGTAAGAAGGTTGCATTCAGCTAGTGTCCGTGAAAAAATAATCTGCAATAGTATACTTTTAAGATCATTCAAGCTTTCCTTAGTTAAACTTGTGCATTTTTTCACTGGCTTAGTTTGAATTGAAGGTGAATCGGGGCCAATTATTGTTTTGTATGCAGTTGAAGGAGAAGCTTAGGCTAAGTTGTGGATTCACCCATGCAAGAATCCAGAGATTGATTTTCACTTTTTATTTTGGAGAAAGGCAGTGGATTATGTCGGCAGGACCCCCGTTTAAATATTGTTAGATGTGGGTATAGCTTCATAATTATTCATTATGGTCACATTACATTGATTTTTTATTATTTTTTGTCAAAAACCATCAAGCTGATTAATTATTGCAGCCATCTAATTTGTCTCCCAAGATTAGCCAAGTCAAATCTACAGTCCTGAGGTTGCTTGTCTTTTACACAATCTTGGATTATGGTGTTTGATGTAAATTCATCGCAAGTCATAGTAACATAAACTGCCGCAGGCATCTATTTAGTAAATGAGCTGAAGCTTTTCCCAGTTCTATTTGTTTGTTTTTAAACGTGAACACGCCGATAAGGGATATTTAAAAGGTATTGTTTCATTTTTTTTTCTCCGTATATTAAACTATATCGTATCTGAAGACTATATTAGATTCCAATTAATTTATATTCGAGTCAGGTAAGATCATTAAAACAGTAAAATTATTTTAATAAATATTTAACATAATGATATATTTTTAAGTCTGGAACTAAGTATCTTGATAAACCTATAACTGTCCTATGCCAACTAGTCTCCAAACTTGTTGGTTTGTTCCATCCGTGGTGGATTTAATGACCTCTGTCCTTTTAGTTATTGACACACCGAAATTCATCAGGTGCAGGCTCCGGAAGTGTATGAAATGCTACTATCTTGACCCTATACAAGAATAGTAAAATCCAATCCTGATCCAACAGTGAAGGCAAATGAATTGCCCATTGCATATTATGATCTCCATTATTTGGCATGTCCCATTTTTATTTTCCCAGATTCCTAATTATCGACTTACTGTGTCTTGTATTCTTATCCATTCTGCTTGGTTCCAATTCGCCAGAAATCTGTTTGTTTGAGTGCTTAAAAGCAACATCCATTCATCCAAGGCCTAACTCATGGCACTTCATAAAATCTTTTTGCGTTGAGGGGACAAGTATAATGAGGCTGACGATGGAGAAGTTGAATTTGGAGCAAATGGGAAGTGCCCATTTGTTGGGTCCAGCCAGGTTAGCATACAACTTAACTTTAACAACCATATGAAGAAATTAATAAGGAATTATGATAGATGTGATGCAATCTAGGCTGACTATCACCAATATTTTAATACAAAATAAAATCTTTTCTAGATTTTGAGATCAGTTGTTGAAAACGACACAGGACATGCTTCTCAATAGAGGACAAAAATACTTGCATTTAATTGAAGTAAATAGAACACGTCTTAATCTAAATTCATCGAATTCCCCTATTTGGGTTTCTCCTTGTAGTGTTGACAAATTCACACGTTACCTCTCTGGTCTGATTTTAGGGTCATTTTAGTTTTATATAAAATTTGAATAAGCAGTACTATGTATCTATGAATCGAATTAGATGTATAAGGGGAAAGTTGTGAAGAAAGTGAGATCTTTTTAAGTTTTAACTGCTAAAAGTCATTATTGCAAAGATTTTCCTTTTAACTGTCTATGCAAGTTTGATTTTGAAGTTTAGTTTTTCTGCATGTTGGTTCAAAACTTTTGGAAAATAACCCTTGTGTGTTTCAGATTATTCTTAATCTTTGTGCCATGCTTAGGATACTATACACACTGATTATTCACAAACCAATGCAAGCGTCTAGGTTTGAATAAAATTAAAGTTAGAACATGTAAGGACAAATGAAAAATGAAAAACTCTCAAAACTTCTTTGTGAATAATATACATGATAATTAACAAAATCTCAATTAGGATGCTATGAAAATTAAGTTAAAAATAAAGATAAAAAAATATCTAGAAGAAACTTGATCAGAGCTTGAGTGACAAATCAAGCTTCTTCATTTCCTCTTGATTATTTTTCAAACCACCGCCACCATTTTCCCACCAATAATTCCTTGTTGCCCCATGATCTACCTGAGAAGAAGAGCCCATCATATTTCTAACTAAGCTGAATCTACGGGATGATGTTGCTGCAGCCGCTGTTGAATAATTATTCTCCATTGAAGATAACCTTCCAATTGCTGGTTGCTGCTCAATAGGAGGCCTAGACCAATTGTTATGTCCATAAATATTTCCATTCCCATGAGAAGTAGATGTATGACTAGGCTTGTGAATCATTGAGTGAACTTGAATTCCAAGAGACCTATTATAATTAGCACCGTGGAGAGGAAGTGAAGAGATGCTAGCGTAGTGATTTTGGTGCAAGTATGGCGACCCAAAAGCGAAAGGTGAGGCTGCTGTGTATGTGCCTATTCTTTGACCTCTTTTTGCTAAAGTTCTCTCTCTTTTATGAGCATTTTGGTGCCCACCAAGAGCTTGTGAGCTGTAGAATTTTCTTTGGCAGTAGTTGCATGAGAACACTCTTTGCTCGGAGGGATGATCATTAGTTGCGTGAGGAGTTTCTGAAGAAATTTGAGATGATGAGCCCGTGTTGTTTAGGCTGTCAATGAGATTGAGCTCTTGATTGAAACCTTGATCATTAGAATCACTTCTATCAAGGTTTAGATCAAACGAAAGAGTAGCTTTTGCTTCTTCTTCATGATCCCCTACTTTGTTTTCCTCCGGAGTTGAGATGATGCTCGATGCCTCTGAAGGGCTTGGATCTTTACTAAGTGATTCCATATGAGAGAAAACTTCTTGAGCCTATTGTCACACGGGATGAGTATGCTCTCTTTATTGGTTGGTTAGGAAAAATGAAAAAGGGGATAATACAGTCTTTTGATGGGAATTGTTTAGTATAAATGTTTTTTGTTCTACTATATATGGTAAAGATCCACTATTCCCAACTTTTTTCTAAAAAATCATAGATGTTGGTGGGTTACACACACATACAAACAGGTAGCAACATCTATCCATCATAGAGCTGACATTTCTTGATAGATCGTTTCTTGAGTGATTGTCATTGGACTGCATGTATGCTCATCAAGGCTAGTGATTTCACTAGACAATTTTCAGATACTGAAATGCTCATATCATAGTGTCCTCTTTATTCTTGCATGCTGCTGGTGTTAGGTTGTTATGGCCATGTGCAAGCTCTCAAAAAATATCATGGGGGACAAAAGTAGACCACACAACTCTCCTATGTACTTCGAAGGGTCACTAGGTCTCTTGTTATTATATGCTTTGAGCTGCTTGTTCTTCTTCTCCTTTTGTGGGGCTCCTTCTACTTCCTCAGATGGGCGTTTTTAGCTTCTCATTTTTTAAAATATTTTCTTTTCTTTTTTTTCCCTTCTTTATTTCTTTATCGTCTTCTTTTTTATGAAGATTCCTCCATGCTTGTCAATTCATTAACCCATTTATGAGTTCCACGAATGTCACAACAAAAATTCGTAGGATTTTTTTTTTTATAATTTTTTTTGTTTAGGCTCCGTTTATTTTAACTTTTTGACAGTTGTGTTATGTTATTAAAACCAACCAAACAATTAGTAGTATTATCAAATTCGATTCGAGACTTAAAAATTCAGCTGTATTAAATATTTATTATGAGAGTTTTGACACTCTAGTAATCTTACCCGACTTAAATTTAAATTAGTTAGAGTTCAATGCGATTTCAAATACTAAATAATTTAATACATCTAAAAAATATTCATAATAATATAAAGTTTTTATTCTACAATGACAAGATAACTATGCCAAACAAATTCTCATAAACTAAAAATTTAAGAGACATATTTAAGTCTCCCAAGACCTTATTTGAATTAGATGTTAGAGCATAGAAAAGCAATAATAAACAAAAAAATATTTTAGAAATTAATTAATCTGAAGCCATACATGGAAAGGGCCTTCTTTTTTTATTGGATGGATTTGATGAATAACAAGTTAGAAAGGGGCAACAAGGTAAAACACCACATCAGATGTCATGATCAAATTAGGTTTGTCGTATGTGCCGTGAAAGGTAGGGGCCAAGAGGAATGGCCGACAAAGAAATGGTAAAGGGCTAAAGGCCTATGCGGAGTCCCTCTCCTTTCGTAGTGCTGTGTCATGTTTAAGCATAAGTCTGTTGGATATTTTAATTATTAGTTTAAACATGAACAAATCCCCATAATTAAACCCCTGGAGATAAGCACTACCTTAGCTTTAATTAGCTTTTTTTCAACTAAATACTTTATTATAGCCAACTGATATCTTTTCATCCAATTAAAACCCCCACATCAAAAAGTTCCAAAAAGAAAGAAGAAATGTGCGAATACAGTGGACTTTGGCATTTTATTTGGATTGGGTGTTTTAATTTGTTTATGCAATACAAAACACCCCATATGATTCTTTAGACAATTAACTTGTCTAATCAGATTGAACCAAATCTCTTTTTGAGATCTCTTGTCTAGTCTTAATAAACAAATCCATACATGCAAATGAAATTGAAACCCTTCCAAAAAAGAAACCCATGAAAGCTTTATATCGTTTCCATTACTTTCCCCTCAACCGTACCCATTAGCCTTTGAGAAACTTGCATGGCCAAGTGGCTCTTGTATTGTGTGTTCAATTACCAAACGAAAGTCGTTTATGCTCGCTTCTTTTCTTAAAAACAAAAGCCCAGTTGCTTTCTCATTTTCGGTGGGTGGCGATTATTCTCTTTTGTATCCACTAAATTCTTTGCTGGTACATTTATATGTAGAAGTACCATTATGTTAGGTAAATTAACATGAAGCTAAAATAGTTATGGAGAGATCATTTGTCGACATGAATTTTCCCATTTCCAGAGAGTTATGTGCATGGTCATGCCTTAGAGAAACTGTTTGTTTAAACCTAAGAAAACATGTAACTTTTTGTCAAAACATGCCTTTGTGTCGAAGTTCAACTCAATTGGATCTAGAAAAAAGGAAAAAAAAATTTCTGTTCCCCTAAAAAAAAAAATTATTTTGTGAACACGACCACCAACTTGAGCTATATTATCATAAGTGTTAAAGTGATTTTCTTAGCTTTCACTCGTTCTTTCTATTAAGAGTTGTCCAATTAAATTTTAGCTAAATACAAATATACGTCGAAGTAACAGCTTGTGATAATCAAAAGACAGTTTTTTTTTTTTTTTTTAGTGCTAGTTGGTTCAATTATTAGAATGTTTAGGATGATAATAACACAACAGATTTAAGTTTAAAATTTTAACCAATTGCTAATATTCATAAAAATGTACGATTTTAATGGAGCTTCAGGCACTGCTTCGGCTTCGTCAGCCCAACATGTATAAATCTTTGATGAGCATGACGAGGCCAAGAGACTGTAAAGCCTACATTAAGTTCGGCCTACAATTTCTCAAAGAGTTGAGCTTTTAACACCCCTAAAATATCCGTATAACACCCCTTTTTCATTCCCTAAAATTTCTATTTTAATTTACTAACCCATAAATTTAAGTTAATAATCTTGTCATTAAATTTCACCCTAAAAAGAATATTTCTTTTAATTTTTTTTATAATTCACATACAAATCCTAAAAACTTAAATTATTTTCTTCTTGCTACATAATCTTTATTTTCATTATTCTAAATTCTAAAAAAAATTATTAAAATTTAAATATAAAAATTGGAAATGGGTTGGGTATGAAAATATTGTTAGAGAATAATTTATTTAATTATTTAACCACATTTTCATTCAAAACAAAAAAAAGGAACTAATTTATTTTTGGTATGTGGCTAATTTTAATTAAAGAGGGATTTATAAGGAACTTAGAGGGATGTCAAAATGGCTACTCTTTGCAAAACTATTAAAATGTTATATATTTGAATAGGCCTTTTGACGCTCCTAAAAATTCCTCTTAAAACTCTTTTTCAATTGAAATTACTTAAATAACCTAACGCACATTAATTCATTTTATTGTTTGAATGGAAAGTTAATTAAATACTTAGATAAATTATTCTTTTAATAAATTTTTTACACCCACCAATTTCATAATTTATAATTATATTTAAAATTTTAGTTGATTTTTCTTGAGAAATTATAAGAGTTTAGAGTTATCAAGATAGAAACAATATAATTAAATTTTTTATGATAAATTTAATATTTTACTATTTGTATGCCATTTAAAAAAATTGATAAAATTTTATGAAAAGATGGTTAATTTTAGTTTATGAATTTAAGTTTTATTAAACTTTTAAAGATATTTTGCCATATATTTTTTAATGGTAGTGTATGGATAAGATTTAATTTTTTTTTATTTTTTTATTAACTATCAATTAGCACCTAAATTACTTGTTCAGAACATGACCAAATCAATAGAGAATCATGATTTGTGGACAATTGTCAAACTTTGATTGCCTTGAATGTACTATAAATAAGGGCATGTAATAAGAAGCAATACACTTCACATTTTTATTTCCTTTCATCTATTTTAGATTCGCCTACCAGCACTCTTTTATTACTCTTATAATACTCCTTACAATTACAAATAAGGAGAAATACAAATATAATTAAGTAATTAACCCACTTGTATTTTTTTTTCTCTCGATTCAATTTATTTTATTTGCATGGTATTATTATTATTTTTATTATCATTAAAACAATCTGAATTTAAGAAGTAAGTTTCTAACCCACAACAAAATTCTTATAATAAACATAGCAACCAAATTAGGATACAACTTATCAAACGAATTAAATAGATATCTTATCCCACCGTAAACAATTTCTTAAGGATTCTCAAACTAATTGTTGTAAATAAGTTTAAAGGTGAAATAAAATTGTATTATATTCATAAAATATTCATTATTTTCTAAGATTTTTCTTTTAATTTTTTTTAGAAATTAAATACTAAAAAAAGTTTCAAGAGAAGAATACAAATATTAAGACCATAAAGTGAAGAAATTATTAGAAATTGAAAAATTTATAAATGAAAAAAGTGTTTATTCAAAAAAGGTATCTTTTGTGTTAAACAAAAAATAATTGGAAAATGGGTTACAAACTTTTAGAGGGGGGTCAATAGTTTGACTTTCCATTTAGACTCATACCAAATCTTATTATTTTTTTTTTAGAAGAAAGAAATAAACAAAGAAAGCTTGTGCTAGTACTTAGGTGTGCCAAAATAAATAAATGAATCAGATCATAAATGAATTGAGTCCAAATTTGATAGATTTAAATTCAATTCACTATTAAACGGATGGTAACCTTAGGATTCAGATTTGATTCATTTATTAGATGAATATTTGCTTCGTTTGCTATACAAAATTAATGAATTGAATTAAATTTGGATTTGTTTACAATTTATTTACAAAAATAATAATTAATAAATAAAAATAAGCAAAAATAAAATAGAAAAACCACAAAATTAACATCCCATAAAATACAAACGAATTTTAAACCAATAAACATACCAATGATTTCAAACTCGAATCCGATTCATTTACTTAACGAATTAAATTGAATTCATCCATTTGTTAAACAAATTCATTTTTTCAAACATAAACATGTTTAATTTGAATAAAATCGAATCGAATAAACGAATCTTGACCTAAATTGCCACTCCTATTAATAGTATTCACTTAATGTGAAAGTAATTTGGTTTATATTTTTCATCACATTTGAACAGGGAGGAATTAAGATTCAAAGTGCGCATCAAAACTTAAGATTGGGACCAAAATTAGGATTAGAATAATGTAATCAAGTAATCTAGTAAAATTATAAAAGACCGAGGTTGCAACAAAATGGATATGGATCAAATTACTAGTCAATAATGTAATTCACAACCAGCAGAGTTTTTTTGAAATGGAGAACTTTGATTAAGCACTTAAGGAAAAGGACATGCATAGTTACATGAGCTGGAATTTTCCAACCAAGTTACATACCCCATATTGGGGTAAAAGCCCAATTAGTCCCTATATTTTAAGCTTAGTGCCTGTTTAGTCCCTGTATTTTTTAAAATGCCTCGAAACATCCCTGCCGTTAAAGTATTGATACCCTTACCGTTACTTTTTTAATTTTTTAACTTACTTTTACAATATTACCCTTTTACAATAATTTTTTTAGACATTAATAAAAAAAATAATTAAATTACCAATTTCAACCAATTACCCTAAAAAGTAATATATATATTTTTTATTTTTTAGGGTTAAATTGATAATTTAATTATTTTTTATTAATGTCCAAAAAAATTATTGTAAAAGGGTAATATTGTAAAAGTAAGTCAAAAAATTAAAAAAGTAACGGTAGGGGTATCAATACTTTAACGGCAGGGATGTTTCGAGGCATTTTTAAAAATACAGGGACTAAACGGGTACTAAACTTAAAATATAAGGACTAACTGAGCTTTTACCCCCCATATTATTAATAAGATATTTAGCTAATTTATGAACAGTGTGGTTGGTATTTCTCAATACATGAATGATTTCATGTATTTTGAAGCGATCTTTCACAATTATACAATTTTAAATCTGGATAAGTAATCATGATATTTCCTTCATATTTCTTTTTAAACTAAACCTTTTACCAAGTTGACAACAATCTTTGAGGTTGATTCAACAAGCAGAGTTGCTTGTTGCGCTTATAACTGACTTAATTCATTTGTACTCATTGCATGTGAGTCTTAAATTATCAAAGAAGGCAACCTAATTTTCTTATAATATGGCACTTGTGCCTTACAACTTCAATAAAGTTACTTTCGTAGACACTCTTAAAGGCCAATATTCATTCTCGGGAAAATGACACCCTAGCTTCTAAAGTGTCTTGATGTACAGATAAAAATCCTAGATATTTTAGAAATTGACACGCAATTCCCTTTTTCGATTTGTTGTTTTCTTGAAATCGATGTCCTAGATTTGTTGTTTTCGTATGTCTTTAAAAATGGAATTTGATGGCATGTTCAATGTCCCCCAATAACATTTTATTGCTTAAAAATATCTAAAGAAAGTAAGACTCCGTATCTGTTCTTGGTCCACTCGAAGGGTACATGCGTATCGGCCTAAAATTGGGGAAATTTATAAAAATAGCCGCAATATTTGAAAGTTCTGTTATAGAGTCTTTTTATCTAAATCACGTCCGGCTTCCTTTTGTAGCAAATTGGCCTGCTTTTGTTTGATTTCCTAACTTCTCCAGGATGACCCCATAATTAAGTTCAAATTACTCATGTCCCAATAAAACGAACGGCCAATATAATCCAAACCAAACAGCAAAGCAATATTGAATGTCGATTTTACCATAGCTTTAAGTGCCCTATAAATGTTTAGCATCTCACTATGCTCTTTGTCAGTTAGCTCAAAGAAAATATCAACCATGGCCAAATACAAATTCATGTCACCTATAATTCCTGTACTCATCTTTTTCACTTTTGTCAATGACTGTCACTCAATCTCTCCAGCAATGCCTCCGGATCATCCTTGGCCAGCCCCAGTACCCCCTGGTATGGATCCTTACACGGAGGTAACCCCATATCCTGTGGTTCCAGCCTCGGATCCTCACACGGCAGTACCCACACCTCCAGTGGTGCCCGCCCCGGAATCTTACCTCGCGGTACCCACGATTCCGGAGTTTCCAGCTCCGAATTCCTCTCCACCCGTATCCGAGCCTGGGCCCACATCACCGGAAGCATATCCATCGCCCCCAGTTCGACGTCGTTTCAGAGGAATCAAAGCAGCATATTGGCCATCGTTTAATGACTTTCCAGCTTCTTCAATCGACACGTCTTATTTCACTCACATTTACTACGCATTCCTCTTGCCTGAGCCGAACACTTTCAAACTTAATGTCACTTTATTAGACCACGCAAAATTACTGGAGCTAGTAGGCACCCTTCGTGTCCAAAACTCACATATCAAAATTCTTTTATCAATAGGAGGAGGAGGTAGCGACCCAAATGTGTTCTCCAAGATGGCTAGCACTAAAGTAACTCGTGCAATATTCATAAATTCAACAATTGAAATTGCAAGAAAGTATGGTTTTGATGGTGTTGATTTGGATTGGGAATTTCCGGCTAATGATCAAGATATGTCAAATCTTGCATTGTTATTTAAACAATGGCGAACATCTATAAATCAAGAAGCCAGGATCACTGAAAATTCACCTCTTTTATTAACTGCAGCGGTATATTTTGCTTCAAGATTTACAATATATGGTGGGCCTAGAGGTTATCCAATTGAGGCAATTAACAAATACGTGAATTGGGTTAGTCCAATGTGCTTTGATTATCATGGGTCATGGGAAAATTTCACCGGGTTACATGCCGCACTAAATGATCCTAGAAGTAACATTAGTACAAGCTATGGAATCCGGTCATGGATTCAAGCCGGGGTACCGGCCCAGAAGCTGGTGATGGGGCTACCATTATATGGGCGAACATGGAAGCTTAAGGACCCGGATGTTAACGGAATCGGCGCTCCGGCTTTGGGAGTTGGACCCGGTGATGGAGTCTTGACTTACAATCAAATTGTTAAATTTAACATGGAGGGTACCGCAGCTGTTGTGTTCGATGAAACGCCTGTGGCTTATCATTCTTTTGCTGGGGACTCTTGGATTGGGTATGATGATGTGCTGTCCATTAAACTCAAGGTTCAGTTTGCCAAATCAAAGGGCTTAGGTGGGTATTTCTTTTGGGCTATTGGCCAAGACAAGGATTGGACTCTCTCAAAACAAGGTACTTTGATATCAATTTCTACTTATACTACTTACTATTTATCATTTTAATTATATAGTTATGAAATAGTGCTTCACCTTAAAACAACTTCAACATAGTCATTATCTATTTATAAATGAAATGTGTGTTGCTTTTTGAGTAATTAATCTATCTTATACTTCATATTATGGTTGGCTCTGCAGCTTCAATAGCATGGGCGATGACGATGATACCGTTCGAAAGCTCCTGGATTTCAACGGGTTAAATTAAATTTTTATTTCATTTACTGTATCATTCTCCTCGTTTTGATTGAGGGTTTAAAGTCTTTTTATGTGTATTATGTGGTGATAAAGTAGATTTGTAACTAAACTTCGAATGAACTATATTCAAGTAGGTTCAAATAGACTTCTGATTGTATATCAATAGAATTGTAATGTAATGTAGTGCCATGTAATTTATAATCTTAATTATTTATGACTGCACGTGATATATCATATATGGGTGACGGGTGCTTATTCAATCATTAGCAACCTCCGTTTTGTTTTTCAATAGAGAGTGTCAAAGTTTAATTTTGCATGAAATTTATGTAAATCATTTTAGTTAGTAAATCATTGGAAAGAAAATGGAAATAGAATATTTTCTTTGCCTTTTCCTTTTTGGGCTTTGATAACATACAATTCTTGCTTTATTTTTTAATTTTAGAAACATAACTAAGAAGCTTTGACGATGTAGAATTATTAACTTTTGGGACCATCACTCTAGGAATATTTAATTGGTTGGCATATACCAAAGGTTGCGTTATCACCTGCTTTGCGGCTTGTAAAATGTAATTGTAACTGTAAGACTTCTTTCGGCACAATTCGGTCTCAAAATTGATACCGAAACAGGAATTAGTTCACCAACCTCTCTTTTACCATTGCAAATATTCTCTGCTTTTCTTTATTTATTCTTCTTGTTAATTCATGGCTTTTCCTTTGCATAATCTTTCCTTTTTGGGCTTATTATAAAGTAGTTCAGTAGTTTGTTTCCCCCCTTAAAAAACCTTTCGATAAAATTCTCTCAAAATTCTTTTTTCTAATTGTGTATTTTTATCAATATACGTATTGTATTCTAGTCGTTTGAACAAGAATTGCATTAGTCCCATGTCACTCCCATCCGCTGCAACAATAATATCACCCAAATGTCAAAGAATATATAAATTTTGACAAGATGATTTACCTCTCTCGATAATGTGAACCTCTAACAAATAATGTTTTGAGAAATTTACGAAAATAATTATAAAATTTTTATTATTTTCACAATTAACTCTCTCAATTTTTTTTTTATCAAGATTAGATAAATGCATGCTTTTCTCCCCAAATTAGAATTCTTTACAAATCAAAAGTAACTTTCTTTCTTCCCTTTCGTCAAATTAAAGGCAGTTTTTTACTTTTGAATCATCAACCAACGGCGACGGCAAAATGCAACAGTAAAAGTGAAATCCAATCACAATTTATCCGGATCCAACACTAATCGGCATCACATTGTGATATGAGTTATTTTCTGAATTTGCTCAAGAATTTTAATGAACTGCGAGTTATCGGTGAATCTGGCGACAGGCAGCCGATGATGGGAGATTCTTCAGTTTGGGAGAGATGAGAAAAAGAGAGATTGTTGGGGGAGAGATGAGAAAGAGGGGTATTTTGATCTCAAAGACTTTTTTATGGCTAATATTGATAAAAGTTTGTTTGGGGGTTAAGATGAAAAAAGTCAAAAAATTTATAGTTATAAGTGTAAATTTACCTAATATTTTATCATTGCATTTGAATGCATCAAAGAACTAAACGAGTTTCAGCATTCAACAAAATGCTTCCTTTATTTTTTTTACACGATTAATATAAATAAAAATTTCATATTCTATTCCTGTCCTTGCTTTCTGTTCCATGGTTCTGGCAAATCCCATAAAATATTAGCGAAGCATACATGTTTTTGAGGTGTCACAAGATATGTCAAGAAATATAATATTGAATGGGAAGATTATTGGAAGGCACTCAAAATGTTTTAATATTGTGAGCATATATCCATTATAGGGGACAATGTTAGCTAAACTTAAGCATACATTAGCATTTTATGAAGCATGCTAAGTTGTATTCTTACCCCCTATGCCCCTTAACAAGCCAAAGCAAATTCATGTGAATTCAAAAAGCAAGGAATCTTAAGATTTTGCGCCAACATATGAATCTTCTAAAATTGTTTATTAAATGACATAGGGCAGTAATATATGAACCATGTTGGAACGAGAGAGAGAGAGAGAGAGAGAGAGAGAGAGAGAGAGAGGCTTTTGATGTCATACAAAATTGAAAGCCAATATTAGAATAAGTATTTTGAAAGGCAAAATTAGGATATTATTGGATAGTCAAATGATCGTGCCCTATATAATCATAAATAAACTTCATTGGGATCTTGTTTGTATCTTCATTGTGGTGTAGGATCCTCCACAATATCAAAAAGAGCACTCTCCAATGTAAAATAACTCCCTCTTCCATCTTTCAAGATCTTGGATCAAATTATTTCTCTAGATCATGCTTTCATCACAGCCACAAATTATATAACGACACAAAACTATACATTGAAACCACCCACCAAAAAATATAAATAACTAGGTACAAGTATTTATATTTTTTCTTTCAGATTATCGTTCAATTAATTTATTTCTGTCATAATTAATCAGAATTATTATTAAGACAATTGTTAGTTAGGTCTAGTATGACGCAAATTGAATAATTAAGCTAAAAATGGGTATCTATCTCCAAATAGTTGAATAAAATTAAATATCAATTCCCCCCACAATACAGTACACACAAAGAATTTAAATCTTTGCTCACATATGCTAAAAGGGGATTTGATTTATTACTCGAATAATGAATGGCCGGCCGAGCATTATAAATATAATATTTCCTTTCTTATTTCTTATTCTCTTGTGTCCCTTGGACAGCTTTATGGATTAAAGCAAAGAAAGAAGAAAAAGAAGGACGTGATACCAGATTGATTGAGATGGAAGAATGTTGTGGGCAACAAAATTTAACATAGGGGAATTGTTAAAAGTGCTTCTTGATTAATGATTCGGACGGCCAAAGTGATGATAAAAATCCCCTCAATGAAGAAAAAAAACATCACATCAACTGAATGATATGGAATTACTTTCCTAATTCACTTTCTTATCTGGAATCCACAATCTAAGAGGTACTCCACCAACAAGATATGGACGGAGATAGTTCATAGTGCGCACATTGAAGCTCTAGCATGCATTAACTTATTTAGTGATGGCTACTAATTTCCTTAGCAATTTTTTTTCTTTTTGGATTTTTTTCTCTTGTACAAATTGGTCTCATCACTCATCACTAGATATCACTTCACCTTCTCTACTACCCTTCAAAGAAGTTGCAATCATGATTTGTAGGTCGTGAGCCCTATATGCTTTTTATCCCCACCTCTCTCCTTTTTCATTGCATGCCATGCATGACAAGATTGCGCGTGACACTTAAGTGGAGGTTGATGATAAAAACTAATTAACTATTGGCAGCGAATTACCCCATGGTAGGATTGTGATAGTACATGTGATTTAATTTGCTTTACTTGTATATATAGACTTTTGTTCTAAACATTCCAAAGTATATTTAATTCATTTTGATTGGATACACCGAACACCCATCCCATGTATATATTTTCTCTTAATGTAAACTGTAAGTTCTCGAATTTAACACTTCAAGTTTCAAACCGAATAGTTCAGATTCCAAGTTTAATGCATTAGGTTTCAAAAGGTATAAGGATTCAAAATTTAACGTTCCATACTCTAAATCTAGTTGGTTTAGGTTATAAAGCTAGCCTACTTATATCAAAAACATTTATATTATCAATATCCTATCTTACAGAAACTTATAAAGCTAGCCTACTTATATAAAAAACATTTATATCATCAATATCCTATCTTACAGAAACTAAGTCCCACTATGTTAAAATTATATTCCCAGGATAGGATCGCTTTGTTATTCATATATATATAAATATATATATATATATATATATAGAGAGAGAGAGAGAGAGAGAGAGAGAGAGAGAGAGAGAGAGAGAGAGAGAGAGAGAGAGAGAGAGAGAGAGAGTGCTCCATTCATTTCCTTATAGAGATAATACTGCAACGGTGGCTTTAAAGGAGCTAATCTTGTTAATGATTAAATTCTGTAATTTTTGGTATTTCATTTACACAATCATGAGAGGAGAATTGTCTTGTAACATTATATTCATATCGCAATCATAATTGTATCCCTTTACTTTCCATCTGCTCCTTAGCTAGCAGCATTGCTGTGTTGGACATCATTAAGTCATCATTAACAACGCCCGCAATTATCTATAATTTCAGTTTTCTTTGACTATCAACAGTTTTTATAGTTATTTTTATTATTAAAACTTTACTATTTTTTGATTTCTAAACAAAGCCTTTAATAAAAATGATCAATTTTTTTTTTTCATAGCAGTTCACTTTTGAAGTATGAATTTTAGACAATACAATGTTATTAAGAATACGTACTTTGATTGAGTCAATCTCAATTTTTTTTTAGATCAATTCTAATTCAATTCAAAAAATGTTGAATTAATATGTTTGGCTTTAGCTCGATTCGATTCGAGTTTTTAAATTTTAAAAAAACTCAAAAACAGAAAAAAAAAATGAATGTTGAATTCAAAAAATTTAACGGAAACAGTAAAATAGAGCTAAGTTATATTATCGTATTACAATAAACAAATGATATAAAGCTGAAATTGGTATTTTGTAACCATTTTTATTTGACTATGTTAGCTCATTTGGGATTTGGAAAAGAACAAAAAGTTGTGTATAAAAAGGGCAGTGGTTGGATTGTCAAAACAAGGGTTTCCGAAATAATAAAAAAAAAGGGTTAATTATGCTACAATATTAATTAATTATCCCTTCATGTTAATCCTAATTTATAGAATTTGGCGTCCTACGCTATGACTAAAAACACATTAAAAAAAAAAGAGGCCTCTAATCCTCTAAATAGGAGAATCTTTACACAGACAAGAACAAGACTGAAAAGCAATAAATTGAAGAATAATTTTATTAATATAAATAAATAGTGAAATTAATAAACAAATAAAAGACAGTTCTAAAACAGCCAATAGCCGCTTAGTCTCCACTGCATCGCCATCAGCCGCGAAGCACGCTCACGCGTGTCGCTTACTTCCTGCCATTTTCAGCTTTCACAGTGAAAAATCTTTGTGGACCGCGCCACGTGCTGAATTCCTATTGGCTATTCAACTTCTCCAATTTTTCACTTAAACGCTCTTTGGTTTTTTAGATTCTCTCCATGAGCATATGCTTCTGACCTCTTTTGAGCCTAGAGTTCTTGGACGATCGTGGACTAAAAAGAGTTGAAATTTACGTGGCTATAATAATAATAATGAACAAAATTCAAAAGTTGCACAAATTTATTTGGATGCCCAAGTTGAATTTGGATTTTAAATTTTTCTAAGTACAAATTTACATTTATTAACGTGTGTAAATTTTAAATAAGAATCGATTATTCAATTAGTAAGTATTAATGTATTTCTTCTCCTTAATTAGGATATGTATGATTCAAGTCATTTCATATATATGTTAATTTTTTTTAACAATGTAGTAGTAGATTCGACTTCTTCTAAATCTAAATTTTTAAATTGCCCAACAATTGATTTAGGATGTTTTAATATATTTTTAATTATAAGTATCAATAAATTATAATGTGATTAAAAAAAACTAAAATTTTCGTCAAAAGTTATTTGAAAATGTCCCAATTCCTTAACTTTTTAAATTAAAATTTTTTCATCAAACTATTAATGAATCATACAAATTCTCTATATTATGTTCGTTTATATAAAAGTGAAAAAAATCGTGATTTTAAGATTATTATTTTAAAAAAGATAAATATTAACAAAAGGACACGAATGTAGGAGGACTTAAGTGATATAGTTCAAAACTTATGACATCTAATTTTATTTCTACAAAATATCAAGGGCTCAGGTGAAAAAGAAATTTGTGGGGGAGGAATATTCCACTAAGCCCCACAATACGATTGCAAATGTGCAATCCACGTGGTTGTTAACTTGTTATAGCCCACCAAAAACAACGGTAACCTCCCTTGTAACTCGACTCGAGTCAGAGCAGTGAAGAACACGCGCAAAAAATTTCTCATAAAAAACAAGAATTTCCTATATTTCAGTCAACCAAAAATGGTAAAACAAATCTTTTCCATTAAAGCTATCAGTATTCACTCCATATCCAGCTTTCACAGTCCATGCATAGCTTATAGATTCCATATTCTTTCACCCTTTTTTTTTTTTTTACATTTTCTTTTTGACAGTTAATAACACAGACTCAACTCAACTCATTTTTTTTTAAACTTATAATTTCCAAAAACTTTCATTGATCACGTTTCATTAATCATTAATCTCTCTCTAATACAAATATAGTTTCTGGGTTCTGCTCAAAACGTAATCTTGATTTCAAAGTTACTCTTTTTCCTTCTTGTTCCCCTTCTTCGAGCTTAGATTTTTTTCCCCCAAAAACAATGACCGTAGAGCATGTAAATGGTGACCAGTTTCCCAGTGGCTTGAGAGTTTTGGCTGTTGATGATGACCCAACTTGTCTTTTGCTGTTAGAGACTTTGCTTCGTCGCTGCCAATATCATGGTTTGTTTTCCAACTTTGAGTTTTCGTTTATGGGTTCTTGGATTTAGAATCTTGTAATGACTTTGTGTACATTCATTTGATTTGATATGTTTAAGTTTTGTAAGTGTTTGATTTAATTGCATGGAGAATCTTCTAAAATATCATTACTGATTTTTTCTACTTTTTTTTTAATTGGGATACCTAAGGTATTAATCTTTTGGCTTTATTGAGTGTGGATTTGTTGCTTGTGTTAATGAAGGATTTAAATTTTAAATATTAGTTGTTCTATGTTTGGATCTGTAATATCTTATAGAATTTTGAGACAATTGACTTATGTCTGGATTTACCTCAGAATGAATCTATGGCTAGTCTTAGATTTGCTGCTGTTTGATTTCTTCAGTTCGGTTGTGTTTGTGAGTTTGTTGAATATTTGGAAAATCTGAATAGGATGGTTTTATTCGAATGTGAATTTTTGGGTTTGGGTTCTGCAGTTACAACCACAAGTCAGGCAATCACGGCTCTGAAGCTTTTGAGAGAAAATAAGAACAAGTTTGACCTTGTTATCAGCGATGTGCATATGCCGGACATGGATGGTTTCAAGTTGCTTGAGCTTGTGGGACTTGAGATGGACCTACCTGTCATAAGTAAGCCAAAAAGACATTTACATGGCCTTTAGCTTTCTCAGCTTTTTTAATGTTTGCCACTGAAATGAAGTTTTAACTACTTGAGCTAAAATTATATTCAAAATTCAATATAAAAGCATTGGAGTTCCGTAATCTTTTGAAAAGTTATTTTTTATTTTTTGGTAATTTTCATTCTTGTCATTTGAATATTTTCCTTAAAAAACATAACGCGATTTTTGGAAATTTTGGATTTTTTTTTGTTATTCTAATTGAGTACTCCCAAATTGATTTTACAGCCACATTTAGAAGCATGGTTTTAATTCTATTAACTTTGTTGACACACATGTTACAAATGGTAGAAAAATTATTCAACCGGATATTTTAATGGTAAAATATAAATGTTTTCAGTGTTGTCGGGAAATGGGGACCCCAAGCTTGTGATGAAGGGAATCACTCATGGAGCTTGTGATTATTTGTTGAAACCTGTTCGGATTGAGGAGCTGAAGAACATATGGCAACATGTTGTCAGGAGGAAGAAAATTGATGCAAAGGATCGGAACAATTCTGACAATCAAGATAAGCCTCATAATGGAAGTAGCCAGGCTGAAGGAATGGGGAATTCTGACCAGAATGGAAAGCTCAACAAAAAAAGGAAAGATCAGAATGAAGATGAGGATGATGAGGATGATGAGGATGACCATAATCATGAGGATCCAACTACCCAAAAGAAGCCTCGGGTTGTTTGGTCAGTGGAGCTGCATCGTAAGTTTGTTGCGGCTGTTAATCAGTTAGGCATTGATAGTAAGTTTTTAATTCCTCATCCTTGTGACTACTTGAAAAACAATTTGACAAAACTATTCAAGAATTTTCAATTTTATTGGGCAAATGTTAGTAAACCTACTTTATTGTAATGTCGTCTTATTTGTCGCTTGACATTTCTTGTTGTTCAACATCCTTTTTGAGTTAGGAAACTCCAGAAATATTGATTTTTCGTTCAAAATTGATAACTGAGCAAAGCTAATCATGCTGGTGAAAATAAAATCTTTCAATCTTCAGTTTGCCATAATATACATACATATATATATTCTCATAAGCAACATTGTTCATGTATAATGCCTTTTCGTTATCCTGTCTTCTATTGCAGAGGCTGTGCCTAAAAAGATTCTAGATCTGATGAATGTTGAAAAACTGACAAGAGAAAACGTGGCAAGCCATCTTCAGGCATAAATTCTCATCTTTATGGTCTCTGTTCTGATTGTTGAAAAATCTTGTTCATGGAAGCTAACTCGGTTATATGGTTGCAGAAATATAGGCTTTACCTCAAAAGGATTAGCTGTGTGGCTAACCAGCAAGCTAATATGGTAGCAGCCTTAGGCAGTTCCGATCCTTCATATTTGCGGATGAGTTCTGTCAACGGCCTTGGTAACTACCACACAGTGGGTGGACCTGGGCAGTTTCAAAACAGCACCTTCAGATCATTTCCAGCTGGTGGGATGCTTGGGAGATTGAATGCACCAGCTGGACTGGGTATGCATGGCCTTCCTTCTTCAGGAATGATTCCAATGCGTCATGCACAAAATTCGGACAACACCACTAATGATCAGGGCAAATTTCATCCAGCCTTACTTCCTGGAAGCCATAGTGGTAACATACTTCAAGGGATGCCAACTTCCTTAGAACTCGATCAGTTACAACTAAACAAGAACATTACTAGCATCAGTGAACTCCCCAACACTAATGATAATACAACATTCCATGTTTCCAGTGGCTTTCCAGATGCAAGAATTGGCTTTGGTCAGTCAACTAATCCACTTCTTGATGTTAATAACAACCCCTTGTTTTTAGAAGGGCATCCTCAAGAAGCCCACAGTAACAAAATGTTCAGAAATCAGTCATTGATGTCCTTAAATTCAGGATCTTCTTCACATCTACCAGATCATGGGAGATGCAATGACAACTGGTCGAGTGCAGTTCAGTCATCTGGTATCCAACCAAATTCCTTTTCATTGGGAGGAGCTTATAAACAGCCTACTCTGCATCCAGGTCATTTGAGAGATAACCTTTCTACAATGGCCTTGCCAATTGGAAATAGTCCATGTGATGTTTCTTCTCTACATCCATTGTCCAACCGGTTTCAGGATCCCAAAGTGGATTTACAATTCCAGGCAGTACAGGATGCTCCTTGCCGCTCAAATGTAATGTTTAGCCCATTAAACTCTGCAGTATCTATTAACGGAGATGTGGGGCCTTTGGGTCAATGCGTAGACACAAATAAAACATTTTTCCACAGAAGCAACGAATTTGATTCACTTGGACAATCAAACTTCATCGATCACTTCTCCATGAAGATTAATGAGGTCCAAAGGTCATCTATGCAGGGATCATCAAATCTTAAGGAAGGGTATCTGATGGGCCAACAGAAGACTCAGGGCAGTTATATTTCTACTAGTGTTGACTCCTTGGAAGATTTATTGATGAGTTCAATGGTGAAAGAGGTAAGATCATATAATCTTGCTTTTAGTTCCCGTCAAAATGCCTTCATTAATAGTTTCTACACAACGTTAACAATTATAGTGAAGAATCTGCTCAATCTGTTCAATTGTCTATTGTTGTGGTTCCGCACTAAAAGGAGGAAATTCTCCATTTGATTAACAGGTGATGCTTTTAATCATTATCTGCTTTTAAAATTAATGTAACTGCTTATTTGGAGGAGCCAATATAATAATATTGCATGGTGGATCCTCAAATCAAATACCAAATCTAGTATTAGTTAGAATTGTGTGTACTAAGGTTTGTAAACAGGACTTTAATTGACTTGAGAAACATTAGCTTTGGAGTTCATATCATTTTCCTTGCGTTCGAGTTAGCTTTTAGGACTTAACTTCATGAAAGCATCCTCAGGGCTCCCTTAGAATTCCTTATAGTCCAGACAGAAAGTATAGCTGTCATCAGTGTTACAAATCTTTCATGAATTATGTCTGGCCTCCTCTTTTAATTTTGTGAAAGCATGCCCCAGCTATTTAATGGTTTCTAATCAATCCCGTTTCCTTCATGTCAAACCACCTGCATTTACACAAAGCTGGAGAAATTTGCACACTGATTGTTCTTTCCTGTGTTGTATCTGGATTATAGGAGAAAGAATATTCAAGATACCTTAATTTTCCTAAACAAAATTTGGCTTTACAATTCTGATCCCATTATCATAGTTCATAATTCTTTCCTCAGGTATTTGATGATGATGTGATTTTGCTGTTGCAGGAACAAGATAAGGTGTTGGTACCAGACAGCAATTTCGGATGCAGTAGTTATTCATAGGTCATGCATGTGAAAGTAGATCATAGCTACTAACCATAGAGAAGTAAGGATCTGCAGCGACGCATTTTCTATGATTTTTTCCTCATGTAATTGACACTGCCTTGATACATGTATTCCGTTCTGCCTTTTTTAATGATTGCTACTTGCAGTTAATAATCTTCTGTTCTTTCTTTAAAAGTACAGTCAACTCTTCTTGTTGAATGAGCACAAAAGCTCAAGCAATCTGTTAAATCCCTTGTTTATTTTCATGCTATGTTATGAATGTGCATCGTGTCAATGGACCTGACATTGCATGATGATGTTAATGACAATGCCACTCCTTTGCGCTTGCTTCTCATTTTCGCTAATGCTATGTTGTGTGATTAAGACTATGTTAAGATAGTTAAATTGTAGGATCTGAGATTATACAAAAGTGTGTTTAAGTGTTTCGTTTGGCCGGGAAAAGTAGTAGATCGTCTTTATTACCAAACTGCATTGTCTTTATGGTACGTATTAGAACAATTATTGATCTCTAATAGTCTTTTTCAAGACACCCTAAATTGTTCCACCCAAGCTTTACGTCCCATCTCAAACAAAAAGCTAAAAAGACACTGAGCATAAAGAAAGCTTGCTCAGTGCTCACTGTAGATTGCTGAGAAAGTAGTGAGAAAACGCATCGAGGGTTTGCGGAAACAAGCCAATCCTCACATCAATGCCCCTCAAATCACTAGGGTTCTGCATGAAATAAGCAACCTGAGGGATTGGAGAAGCCAATGGAGATGCATAAGCAGCTTCTCCATTAAGAAAATCAATCTTGTGAAATGGCATCCTTGTCCAATCAGACACTATAGTGAGCTCTTTAAGGGGAGGGAGGGAGCCTTGGGGGGCATCAAGTGCTTCAATATATGCATTCACATACTCATAGTTTATAGAGTTCTTAGCTTCCTTAATCTTCTCAACAATGGCTTCATGGCTCACTTCTTCCAATTCTCCGGCCGTTAATGCAACAGAGGCTAGCACATATGCATTGCCGCTGAAACCTTTTGGCAGCGGTGGCACCATCTTGTTCCTTGTGTCCACAGCAAACTGCAGGCATACCATTGTTTCCTTCTTCAGTGCAAAGGCCTTAGTCCTTGACTGTTCCGGCATAAACAAAAATATTAACCTAAGAATTTATTCAGTTATTTTAAGTGCTTTGTTCTTTTTAGCACTGGAAAATTATTAAATATACGATAACATTTATCTTATTAAACCCTTATAAAAAACACATTTTATCACAAATTTATACATCAAGATTTATTTAGATTTCGGTCAAATTCAAATTCAAATATATGTAGATTTCAGATAAAGAAATCCCCAATATTTTAATGGGTAGAATATTTGTCTGTAAATTATGAACCGTAATTGTTTACCTCATAAACTTCTTATATTCTCTTACTAATAAGATTTATACAGATTAATTGTAAAAACAATGTTTTAAACATATTTCAATTGGTTGAAGAAAAAATAAAAGAAAACATATATGTTATTTGAATTTATAAATTTAGATAAATTAGTAGTTTTTTGGTTTGGAATTTTAAAGTGCGGAAAGTTCTATATAGTTTTAAAGTTTTCCCAGATTATCCCGAACTTTAAAATTCTGAATTGAAACATTTTTCTTAGATTAAATTCATATTTAAGTCAAATTCAGACCAATTTAATTTTATTTTATCTAGCTAAACATTCTACCTAAAAAAGTTGTGAAAAACAAAATTTTTCAAACTTACTACCCAAGATCCTACTTGTGAGTGAAAATAAATCTCAGTTGTACTGATTATTAATTATCATCAAAAGAAACAAGTCCAACTCCAAAGGAACTTACCTTCCAAAGGTGAGCAGCAACCAACTCAAATAATGAGCAAGAAAAATTACCTCTCCTTTCACCTAACACTTTCCTCTTCAAACTCTCAACGATTGCACCGCTAAGATGAAATGTTTTGAGAACATAGTTAGAGCTCCCCATTTCTGAAAAATTTAGCCCACCAACTTCCGAATTTTGGCTATTAATCATGGCATTTTTTATCAACTGATACAAATGATCTATGGCTGCCGCCCTAGCCGCAGCCACAGGTGATTTTACTGTCCCAGCATTAAGAACATGAGAAATATTATCAAGCACCATTAACCCTCTCTCATGCACTGGCTGATGATCGGAAACTGTAACTCCCTTTCTTTTCTTAATAGCTGAATTACAAGCCCATGCACTAAGAAAATCATAAGTAGCCGGGCCATCGAATAACGAGTGGCTTGTGCCAATGCCTATTGAATAGCCTCCACATGCAAACCTGGTCACCTGCATCAAATAATTTTGTCTAAAAGAATTTAGGTATTGAGAGAGCAGTCAAGAAAATTTTGATGGCTGGTTAATAAATATCATTGAACGTTGTGAAGTGAAAATTGTTTGCTATCATTTTACAAGCGGAAGGAAACAATTAGATATAACACAAAAGCTCGGCCATTAGTGTTTATCCCATACACTTTGGCCATTAATTATTTGCCAAAAAGCTAAAACAGACGGAGCCGTAGAGCGAAAATTAGACTAATAATCACTTCATGAATTTGCCTTGCTGAAAGAAAGCTTGCCGTGTTGTTGGGGCTTCCTGTATGTGAACATTCGTAAAAGCTAGGGTTTTATATTATGCAAAATTATATAGTTGGGCTGCGTGATAAAAACTTAAATTAATTTGCATAGAAACACCCAACAGTCAGGATTTGCTAGCTTGATCAATAAACAAAGCATTAACGTTGATTTTTCACCTTGAAAATTCTTGAAAAGTTTTCTGTGAGTTAACTTTATTGATTACCTGAGCAACAACAAGAGGCATTTCGGAGAAATTTCCGTTAAAAACAGGCCTGTACACAAGATTCTCAAAGAACTCATTGTATTGAGAGAAGTCACCAAGCTCTGAGAGCTTGACACGTGTCAGAGCCTCGACTAGAATTGCACCTTTGTTGTTGCACCAAATATTGAGCTTCCTATCACTGGGATTCAAGCTCATTAATCTGCCAGCAGCCGGGTACCAAATCGACAAGGTCTCTTCCAAGCCAGATTTCAAGCTACTAAAAACATAATCAAGGGACAAATTTTGGCAGTCAAATGTTGGCTTGTAAAAGAAAACTAAGTACATAAGCAGAGGACATTGCCTGTCCAAATTAGAAAGATTAAGAATTTTTTGTGGGGGCAAGGATTTCGGATACACAGAAATTGACTTAGTAACACAAACGGCTGGGTAAATTTCGTGCTGCTTGGCCATTATTAATGAAGCTAGCTTGTTGCAGCTCTAGTTAGTAATAATATCGCAGGCTTTTGTGAGGAAATGACGAAGAGAAAGAGCTCGTGTTTATAGAGATATAAAGAGCTTAGATTCCTAGTAGTAGCCAACCTAGACAACCTTTGAATTTGTTAACTTAGATGCTTGCATGGTACTGTTCTTTTGCAGAAATAAGTTAAATTAGTCGCCGACTCTATTATCTGGCTCGCACTTGAAGGAAGTGACAATGACCCACTACCTGTCTCTATGCCCTAAGGATGAATATCGATCGATGGGTCCCAATGTCCAATCATGTGGGACCTCTTTAAACACAAAATTAAACGAGTAAAATTTTATCATCCATTCTACTTATTTATTTATTTATTTTTTGGTCATCTCCAAACCGGTATCGGTGTGTACATTAATTATGTGATCCTCAACATGTCTCTTCATTGAGTTACATAATTACATACTTGATCCTAAAAATGCACCGGTGACTCAAGATTATTAAAAAGATCAGCATAACTAAAGATAACACCGGATCAAAATTCATTATATAGATAAGAGAATGACTATACTACGTTGCTAGTAAGTATAGTCATCAACAATCCTTAGATACAAAATTTCTTAAAGGTGGAAAGTGAGATTTCGTGTGTGTCTGTGTGTGTGCATGGAGAGGGGGGGAGAGAGAGAGAGAGAGAGTTTGTAACAAATCGTAAATAAATTGCATCTCACAATAGCTGTAGACACATCATGTAGACAAATATTACCTGAATATTCATTGTGTGATCTCGAATTTTATCAGTTTTGCATCCAATCATTTTTTTTTCGGCTCTTAATTTGAAAAAAATTCAGTGTCATAGAAGTCTGCAGTTAGTGATGAGCACTGTTCGAAACTTCTTATTAGTAAAAGTTCTAAAAGAAATAAATTTTCATAAGATAGATGTGCATAAAAATTTGTGATTTACAGGAATTATCTCATCATCCCTGCAATAACTCCCAAAAAAATAAAAATTAACGGACATTTTCTATATAAATTGTAAGTATTATCAGAAATTGGTAGTCAAACACATGTTAAAATATAATTTGATGATCATACTAACGTAACAAGGATATGATCATCCAAGCCATTAACTTACCAATTCCCATGAAGAAGATAATCAAAATTATATAGAGAAAAGTCCCACATTCTGTAAGCTAATTTTGTCTTCATTGAAAGTTACAAGATTATATTCTATAGATACATACTTGATAAAACAAATAACTTGAAACAAAGGAAACAAAAGAAACAAGTTTTGTGTATGAAGAGAACAGTAGTTTGTTGAATTGGAAAAACAAAGAAGAGGATGTGGGGATGAAGCTTGTTGGAAAAACAGGTTGGCTTAAGGGCTAAGGGGAAGTTGGCTTGTGTGTGACAAAGCATGCGTGCACTTGAAGCCCAAACTTGTCGCTTCCTTGTCTCTACTTTTGCAGCATTCGCCTTATTTCCAGGGCTCTTCCTTTTAATTTGTTCCTGGCTTTGCTTTGCTTCATCTCTTTCTCATCCATCCTTTTTCCTTTGCATTATTATTGTTTAATTAACACCACGACGCCAATATAGATATGTATATATATGAATACTCCTTTTGTCAGTGCCTATGAGCTTATGATCTATATCTATCATTCTATATAGCTATGTTTGAGTCTCAAAGGAATTGAATAATGTATTTTCACACACTGCTAGTGCTTACAGCTTTATATACACATAATTTATAAATATATTCATTCATTTATATATATTTACACTGATAATGCATTTCATACATGTTATGTGAACATGCAGATATTTGCATGCATGAGTGTTGCCTATGCAAGAATAACATTAAACGGAAAAAACTTCTTGGCGACGCGCGTACATACACACACATTGTAGATTTGAGGAATTACAGTGAGTATATTATGACTCAACTGAATTATTCTATTTCTTTCAATTTTCAAATAAAAAAGCGAATGAATATGATGCTTGTGAGTTGTGCCATATAATATAGATAAAGAAAAGAAATTAACCCCAATGTATGGGTATTAAATGTGCTTTAAGTTGGAGGTGTGCCATTTGAGATTCGTTTAGTCTATTATTAAAATTACTATGAATATGAATTAATAACCACTAATGGTGATAAAGGGAATTCCGGTGGAATATTTGGTGCATAACGTTCCAAATAGCCACTCAAATTTCTTAATTTTTTTTCATAAAGTTCTCAAGTTTTCCTATAAATTAAAGTAATTTTTTTACAATTCTTAAGCTTCTAACATACAGCCCAACAGACAACATATAACACCTTAGCAAATATATACGTGGATATTATTGGTTACGAATAAAGATGAAGGTAATGAAAGAATAAAGGTTAAGTGATCACTGTAAGATGAGTATTAGGGAGAGGTAAAAAGAAATTCACTTCAAAGATCAAATGAAACTATATAGAGTGTTCAGTGATCTCATGGAAAGTCAAGAAATTAACTAAGTTATATATTGAACATGGATCATGCACGCGCATAATTTTAAGACATGTACGAATTGATTAAGAAATTGATTATATGTAATTATTTATCGCTTTATTTTATGATCTCTTTAATTTACTCAAAAGGTAACAAACAAACCTTTAACTTGTGCCACTGGCGGCCATAATTTTGTTGCAATTTTTGCTGCTTCAAAAGGAAGAGTGTAGGTGTAGTTTACCCATCATTACTTGGTAGGAGACTAGGTGGCTAGAAGCTACCGAACTAAAGAGCAGACAAAGCGATAAAAGTCTGATCTTTTAACTTCGTTTGTCAAAGTTTAAGTGATTGAAGTTGGTGATTCTACCCTTTGGTTGTTTCATATATAGATTTGAATTAAAGTATAATGAATAACAAAGCGAAAGGGTTGAAGGGAGAGGACGCTTAGACATCAGTTAAAACTCTTAATGAAAGATGGCTGATAGCCTCCAACTGAAACATTAGTAGCTCGTGAGTGCCGCAATTGGCTTTACTAGAATCAAACCAGGTGCAATATAGAAGTAAGAAACTCGGAAGTAGATCCATGCAATAGGTAGCATCTCCACAAATCATTTTATCTGCTTATGAGTTTGAAAATGAATAACAAAGTTCTGGAGAAACTACTGTTATTAGATTTCTCTGTCTCTGGATTGTTGATAACTAAAATAAGTTCTGAGTTTGAAAATGTATACATTTAATCATCTAAAACAATGACCCCCGTCTTGTCTCTCTCAGAATTTTCTTTCCCAGTAGGCTTATCATCAGTTTTGATGTCAGCGTCATTTTTAGCTTCCACCATTTCCATGTCAGTACCGGTTTTCCCCAGCAAAGATGTGGGATCAGCTGGAGATGAATCCACGTCTGCGACAGCAGGATTTTTACTCGATGTTTTACTTCCTTCTACTGTTGGCTCGGATTCTGGTGTACCCTTTACCTCAGTTTCCACCACAGCATCAAGCGTGTTGGCACCTCGCTCTGTCTGTGGCAAACTTGGCTCTGCAGAGGTGCTCTGAATTTCAGGCTGCAACTCTTTATCTTCATTTGGCATTGGCTGCTCCAATGGAGGACTTGTATGGGTAGAGAGAATCTGGTTTACATCTTCACAAAGGGTTTCTAGAAGTTGGAGATTCGTCCTTAATTGAGCACTTGCTGGCTGGCTTGTTAAAGATGTCTTCACTACTTCATGAACATTTTCTTCCAGTACCTTACACATCTGCCAATGAATAGATTAAAACCAGTGAACATAATATGTTACTTAGCGTTGGAAAGGGCACAGAGACAAAATCAGTTCTCTTTTCCAATCAGTATTCAGTCTTTCTTCCCTCCTTTTTCCCCAAAGTTAATGTGAACCCAATAGGCAACCTAACCGGCCAACCCCACCAGAATAACACTGGATGCTGCCACTTCACAAGGACATATGCATGTGCTCAAACCCCAATGTCAATGAAAATGATTTACCTCATTATAATGCCGAGCCAATCCCAATCGATCTGCATCACTGTCACAAGCAGCTGCTGATATTTCTTCTGACGCTGCAGTGAAGGAACAGTACTCAGCATGGAACTTATACAAGGGATAAACCAAGTCAACATTGGAAAATGCAACAGACTAAAAAGAATGATTCAGAAAACTGCCAGTAACAGGCACAAACTAAATGCGTAACATGAACATACTGAAATTTGTTTATCATTGTATATGATTAACACAGTTTAAGAAATAACAATGTCCTTACTAATTGCCTCTAATTTTGGCAACTGATCAACCATTTGGGAATCAATCTCCATTGAGGTTGGACTTGGTCTTTCTGTTGTCTTTCTTTCACTCTCGGGCTCTTCACTCGGGATCTCATTTGATTTTACATCATCACCCTGCAAACAGGAAAGATTGAAAGAAAAGCAGATTAAATGAAAACTACGTAAAGCCAAATAATCACTGTAACAAGTTTAGATACAAAAATACAGTTGACGGTTCAAGCTACAATAGAGTAGCAGTTTAATTCTATCAAATGCACATAGACTGGATCAAATGAGATGTCTTTGGCTGTGTCATAGAATACACCTAAAACATATAGCAATAGAATGGTCCAGAAATAAAAAGTGTCAGGTGAAGCATTGTAATTGGAGAAGAAAGCACAGCAAGGCATGCTACTGAAAAAATAGTAAAACTCTGCTCTCTTCATACACCATCGGAAAACAAATTTAATGAAACAAAGGTTTTTCAAGATTTGATTGACTCACAAAGTATTCTTTCTGGTACTCTGCATTAAGCCCTTTCTCAAGAAGAAGCACTCTTTTCTTAATAAATTCAACTTGTCTTCTCTGCATATCTCTAAAATGATATAATACAGAAGAATCTTGATATACTTGTGCTTGATTTGCAGCATCAGTTGTTCCTTGGACACCAGCAGCTGCTGAATCATTCCCAGTGCTGTTTCCCTGCATTTGGAGTGCTTCTGGATTGGCTGAATTAGCACCATTTGGTGCTTGAGAACTGGCTCCAGGTACAGGTAGATTTATAAAGGGGAGATTCAATTCTTGACAGATGACCTCCTGAACCTTCAAGTCCTTATCATCAACAATAGCTTGCCATCTACCATACCCATGCCTAGATATTCATTTTGGGTGGGGGGAGAGGGGGGGGGGGGGGGGGGGGGGGAATTCTTTATTAGCTCCAAGTTTAAGAGAGCTAAACAATGAAATCTGATAATATCGAAGAGAGACATTAATATCCAACTCTTCCTTAGCATGAAATGCATATATCCGTACATATATAAACATATTCCCTCATAAATGCATAAACCTGAGATCAGATTATGGTAAGTGCAAGCTTTGGTACCTAATGTTCAATTAATATCCATCATCTAACCAAAGAGAACACAGATATTGCAGTAGCTGAGGGATCGGCAAAACTCGCATTTGTATAGATATAAAAATAAAATACTTACATCTTGAGAACTGTATAGATACAGGACAGAACCAAACTCCAATATAGCTTGACATTTGGGAAGCATAGTTAAAACAGGATCACATTAATCAGGATAAGCAACAGGGACAAACACTAACATGCAAAAATGAGATATAAAGCTACAAGCAATGCAGCACTTCAAAACATACAAAGAATTCATTAGCCAGTAATGCAAATTTATTGACAGATGTGCATAACACAAAAGAAAAGGTAATATCTATTGTAATACAGATACATGTTTCAGCGTATTAAATAAAGCGAGAAACATACTTTAGCACAGCACGCAGTAATAATGAATCATGTTCCTCCTTCCAAAACTTTCCACCCCTCAATCCTGGATAGCGCAAATATATGTCATCTGTAAAAAGAGGAGTGCCTGGCTTTTGTGATAAGAATTTCACCTATAATTCCAAATTACAAAAGAATAGTTATGATCACTGTAAGAGAAGTTAAATGCATCAAGAAAACAACCTTGAGAAATATAAAGCAAAATAATGAAATGCATTGGGCAAACAAACCCTAGAATATACAGTGAAATAATGAGACTCTACAAATGACAAAATACATGTGATACATAGCAAAGGTTAAGTGAATTTTCCAAATGCCAAGAGGTAAAATGTTTCTGAAAGAATCATAAATTTCCTTTCACAAACTTGCCTTATCTCTAATCAAAAGCAAGACCGCTATCCTTACAAGCACATCCTGAATTCTAAGCCCCTCTTTTGGAACACCATCTACAACAAAGAAACAAAATCAATGAAATATTAGCTGGATAGCAAATGAACAGAGCAGAGGGTAAAAGAGAGAGAGTAAACAATGGAGAAATTCAATTACCTGAGAAGGTTGGAGAGTCGGTTATATCTTCAGTAATGTGGGTCAAGAAAAGGATCCCATACCTGTTTTTTTTTAAAAAAAAATTAAAAATTAAAAAATAATAAAAACTAACAATATCAGCAAATATGCCAAATATGGACAAAAGGAAAAATGAAACCCTGCCCTGAAATCTATCTTAATATATTATTCAATTTCTTAAGAGACTCAATTAATTACAAATTTCTCAATTGACTCTAGAACATGAGTGATAGTCAACTCTATGGTACAGACAGAGTGAAGAGTTAAAAGGGCCTGTTGTCATTCTTGAGCAGGAAAAAAGGACCACAGAGTGAGATAACTTTCAACAATGACTTGGGAAGGTGCTGATTGAGGAGGGGGAAATGATGCAAGGATATTGATCCTAGCCATAGATTCTTGAATGCAGCTGGACTGTTTAATCATGGTAAAAAACACTCCTTAGATTCAAAGATTACATGTGTAAACATCTTAACAGACTGTTGAGAAGGTCTAGTTAAAGCAAAAGCATGAATGTAGGAGACTCATTACATGCTTAGAAATGACTATGATAAGCTTTAGCATTTTCACTCACATCAAATCAATACAATTGATATTAAGCGAAATGACATGACTAACCACTTATCATGAAATATCCCATTACATTAATCTGACTCAAGAATTGAAATTTCCTCATACAGCCAGAGAGAGAGAGAGAGCTAGACCGCAGCCTAAGATGGTCGAAGTGAATCCCAATTCATATCTAAAGATAGTTATACCTCCAAATGATTGCACACTCATAAAAGCAAAATAAATGACATTATATAAATTAACGAATATTCATGCTTAGAATCATTTGAATGCCTTTGGACCTGAGAAGATTCAGCAACAATTTTAAGCACATTCAAACAATAGCCAATCAAATAGATAAGTAATACCACCAGTAAAAGCTGCAAACATCAATTAGACAACAACGCTAAACCACAATTAAAAGCATATGAAGCAAAGTTCAGTTAAATACTCTCTTATTTCTTCATAGCTCTTCTGTTTTAAGCGAGGGGCAAATTCCTTCCAGTCGAAGTCCCCGACCCCAAACCTGTAATCACCATCCCAGAGTAAGACAAATTGCAAGATCTGCATTACTAGATATAAACTCACAATATAATTCTTGTTAAATCCTTAGATTCTCACCACAACCTAGTCATACATTAAAATAAACAAGCAACAAAACATGGACGCGCACACAAAGAGACAAACAAAAGGCGGGAAGGTAGCAAAAGAATGGGGTGGAATATACGTAACAAAATACAACTGAAGTACCAAAATCTAAACAGGTGAAGAGTTAACCTCATTAATATTTGTACAAATGCAGCCCTCTGGTTTTGGCTGAAACCTAACACTCTGAATGACCTCCCTTCACCTTCCATCAGAGGAGGTGGCTCCATACTATCCACTGCAAACAATTGCCAAAAGTGGCCTGATAATGAAAATACTATCATCCAATTTTCTTACTGAATCAAATAGAACTAGGATAGAAGAAAATACCACGAGATCTCTTCTTGTTGGGTTTCCGGCCAGGTTGAGTTCCACTGGATGTGGTGTCACCGTCCGTCAAGTCAGCTTCATAGTTATCATCCTCACCTTCAGAGCTTACATCTTCCAAACCAGCTAGATCATCTTCTTCAACAGACACCATCTAAAAAAGATCAAAAAGCACAAGTCAATCCAATTTCTAAATTAATTCCATTTCTACAGCGATTAAACTGATCCCCCCCCCCCTTTTTCCTTGTTTGCTGCATATCAAAATAGAGAGGAAATTGAAAAAACAGCAGCAAAACTATAATTTAGTCACAAGAAAGCAGACATTTATTAATAGTTGTAATCTTCCTTTTTCAATCAAGCAACAAAAATACCCAGAATCCCACAATAATCGACTTAACCCGGACTGCTGAGTTGGTGCTGATGCCAGATCACCACTCAGCCACTTGAACCCAGGGTTTTCCAAGATCAGGCATGATCTTATAGACACAAACCCTTTTACTGTTTCAATGTACCCTGTCTAATAGAACTGAAGCAAGGCCATGATGAAATACCTGCTTACGGCTTCTCTTTCCTTTTCCTAAAGCGTTGAACTCCTCAACTTTATGCACTTCGTACCTGTCTTTCAGCAACTCTTCCCAGTAACTTGATCTTTCAGAATTGCTCATGCTAGATTTATTTTCCGCGGCCAATTTTTGAGCTTCCTCCTCTGCTGCAGCCTCCACTTCTTCAATATATTCAAAATTTGCCACCTAAACATATAATAATGCCCTTCTTAATAACCAGACATAGTTCAATATATTTATAAAGTAAATTTATACAAAAAGTTCTACCGCAAACAATGTGGCCCTGCCTCAAATAAGGAACAGAAAGCGGTGAACAAGATAGGAATTATATTTGGCAGTCAACAGATTTCCTCACTAACAATCCAATAATTAATGGCCAGAAAAGGTAACCGTCTTATCTCAACTATAGTAATCCACACGCAATTTGAGTACTAATTTAGGCAAAAAAAAAAATCCAAAAGGATTTATTACTTAATGCGGTCCTAATTTCACTTTTTGAGAGGTTTCCAGTGATCTTGATTTACATGCAAGAAGCAGCACATGAAAAAGTTGCGGAAAACTGGTGCATTGCAAAACCTTTCCAGATTCGACCAGATTTTGTCACTAAGGCAACTTAATGACTGACAGGTCATTACATAGTGCTAGTCCGCTCAATCCGGAGTAAGATCTCAAAATTTGTCACCTGAATACGGTCTTAACCATCAAAGTCTTCACATTAGTGAATGCGCTGAAGACGTGTTTAACACATGGCCAAGTACAAGACTTCTACAATCGGACTGCTATTATGCTAGATGGAAGAATTTAAAAAATGATCCGTCCATTTTCAAGTGTGATCAGTAGATTTGCTAATAGTACATAGTAATCTTACTCCATGATCTATCTATTGTACAAGCATCCACATTATTATGCTAAAAATGCTTACCACAATTTAAATGTGAAATATTTAAAAAGTGATCCTGTCCTTTTAAAGTACAAACAGTAGAATTTATACTAAAAAGTGGTAATGCTACTCCTTTACTCCATGATCAATCTATTGTATAAGAACCCACATCATACCTAATCACAACTCAAGACAAACAAAGGAACAATCCTAATGGGAAGATAGAATTTTAGAAAAGATAGAATAAAGCATGAAATTGATTACGGAGCAATTCCCCGCATATTCTCGTCTATAAGGAATTTAATAGGCAAAAATTAAATGAAAAACATGTGCTAGGTTTAAATCCTTAATGATTAAGATTTTTTATATCTTAGTAAGTTAATAATTAACAGAGTTTATTTACGTAACGACAAGGCTTATCATGGGTGGTTCATGGATTTAACCAAAAACCGCATATCCGCTTAAAAGGCAATGAAAGCTAGGAATAGTAGAATGTAGCAAGTTGTATAAAATTGCTAGAATATAAGAATGCGCCATTTGCTTCTTTATGATTCAATTGGATATTTGGCACCATTAATATAGGAAATTCTCAATATTTGGCTCCACAAAGTTCTAACAAAGACAAGGAAATGAATGGTCTAAACAAAAATGGCGATAGTTGGTAACTTTGTCCAAAGTAAAAAGATAGTGTAGTTAAACAGCTACGCATCCACTTCAGTTACTGTCATATGACCACGTTCTCATGCAAGAGCGCATCTAAAATTTTCCATCACCAGCAGAATGCTGACTGAGTACACAATTAAAATGAATAAAAATAACCTATAAAAATAGACAAAAAAAAAGTCCTAAATAAGTGACATCTAAAATACAGTCCAATATACACAAACTGACTACAACCAAATACTTTTAAACCTTTCACCAAAGAAAGTAGGTCTAACAAGAAGAGAAAGAAAAGGTGAGTTCTATCTTTTCATTCACAAGATAAAGAAACTCTAATTCAAATAACCTTTTCAATAGAACTAGAAAAATCATATCTAACATCAATCAATAGAAAAGAATCGCATATTAACACACATATATTTATAATTGAAGACAAAACCTTGAAAGCCTTCAGAAATCCGTCTTCATCTTCATCATCCAAGGAAGCCTCTTCATCTCCAACTTGATCGCGGTCAAGTAATCTATGAAAGAAACAAAGAAGTAATATATTTAAGCTTAGGTATTTGAATACAAACCTGTGGATCTCAAGCAACCTCCAAAATTACCTATCTATAGCAGCATCATCGTAATGAATTTGGCGGGATTTTCCACCTTCATCATTCTCATCAGCAAATAGTTCCTTTGAGCCATACCTGATGATGTCATCCAACTCTTCCTAAAGTAGAAGTAATTCAGTTCCTCAGACTTGCATTCATGCTAGTCTCACATGTATGCATAATAGTTAAGGAAGAAGGGGCAAGGGAAAGATGGAAACAGCAAACAGTTCATTGTTTGCAGCAAACACAAGATCTAACTCACATCCAAACATGATAACAGTGATAAATAAGAAACTAAAAGAGAAGGGGTGGGCGGTGAAGAAGAGGGTAACCACAAACAATACGTAGTCCACAGCAAAAACTAATCACATACATACACAATACACAATAATTACAGAGAGAGGATTGGTTTTCAAGGGAAGAGGGAGTGTATGACAATGTATAGCTGATAGCTAATGCAAGAACTTATCACATACATACATTAATACCAAAGAGAGGGTAAAAAGAGATGTTGAGTTAAACAAGACACATTCTATGGTCCAAAGCAAAGGCAAGAACTAACATTCCTCGAAGAATTAGCTCAAATATAATGATCAGAACAACAAGTAGCTGATACGACAAAGAAGGTTAAGGAGGACTCATGACAAAACTGAATATAATTGAACCTCAAACCCTTAAAGGTTAATATCATTGAAATGTACAGCAAAATCATATGCAATGGCTGGTTTATAAATCATTCTCAGAAGCTCCTCTTAATTTCTAAAAATATCTCCCCTTAAATTCATCTGAAGGTTTCCTGGCATGTCAAAAACTCTGCCCAGGTAGTTTTATGAACTTAGAAAACACCAGGTCAGTCTAATTTTCTGCCGATCCAAAGGAAAGGGCAATAATGCTAATAAACCATATTTTTCCAGCATCAAAAATTATCCTTTAACCAATTTCTTTCCCGATAGTCAACTTTCTAGCCCTTTCTACAGCATCACAAACCCATACATCATTTTTCCAACTTCTAGTCCACAAGAAGACAAGCTCCAAAATGCCTTCCACTGAGCAAGAAAGAAGCCTCCACGTCTGAAAGAAGATTGTTACCTGATTAATGTTCTGGGCCTTTAGCCTCCCTACAACAAGATGCTCTAAAACCATTTTCTTCTTAGTCATTTGCATCATCCTTTCTTCAATGGATCCTCGCGTTATGAGCCTAAAAATCATTACCTACAAAACCAAAACAATATTTCTCATATTAAAAATAAGCCCAACATCAATGATCTACCTCAACATATCAGGGATTTGGGGGGGGGGGGGGGGGGGGGGGGGGGGTGTGGCCCCAGGGAGAATAGCTACAACCTTGTTGGTCTGCCCCAGTCGATGAGCTCTAGCCATTGCTTGTAGATCGGCATGAGGATTCCAATCACTACAAAAGTTAAAAAATTCTAAAAACTTGTCAGAATATAAGAATTAACTGATCAATTAGGATAGGCCCTTGGGGCTGTCAGTATTATTAATAGAATATGGTGACAGTGAAACACTGTGCATCACGGACAGATCAGAGAACTGGTTATCTTGTCAATAGCTGCTCAAATACATATGCAATTCAGAAGAAAACAAAGAGCAAAACTTTCCTGTTCTCTTTGAAGATTCTAGGAATTATGAAATTCGAAAATGGCAAAACCATGAGATACACTTGAGCATCTAAGCAGTGTTAGACTAAACACTGGTGGAATATAACAAAAAGTATAAAACTACTGATAAGGCATTCTATTTATGCAAAAAAACTTCAACATATTAGGATACTTGATCAATTACAACAAATGTATAAAAGCAAGTGTTCCATAAATCTTTCATTCATAATCATTTTACATGCTCCAACTCACATCCCATTGATGCTGCAATGCCTCAGAATTGACAATCATGCTTAGTAACAAGAGAAGGAGAAATGAATGTTAGAAAGAAAGCATTTTACCTGTCATATATGATAACTGTGTCTGCCGTCGCAAGGTTAATTCCCAAGCCCCCAGCCCTAGTAGAGAGCAAAAAACAAAATCTGGAAGAACTTTTGGCATTAAATCGATCTATGCGTATCTGTCTCTCAGCTCCACCAACCTTGCCATCTATCCGCTCGTACTGCCATTTCTGAAAATAAAAATTTTGACCAAGAAAGATCCCAATTATCCATACATGCCAAAAAGTCATCAACTGCTGCAGCATTCAACTTATAAACATTAAAAAATGTGAGCAAAGTAAATTACTATTGTACCTTAAAAGTTAAGTAATCTTCTAGTAAGTCCAGCATGTGCTGGAACTGCGAATATATAAGAACTCTATGTCCCTGCTCTTTAAGTTTCACCATCATTTTATCCAAGAGTTGCAGTTTCCCAGAAGATTCCAGCAGCTGCCTGTCATATAATAAAAAGAATGCAGAAGCAGATATCAGTGTGATTCAAGCCAGGTTATATCTTTGGCCTAATTGAAAATCCCAAAAAGGGGAAAAAAAAAAAAAACTAAGGTCTATCATCTAAATCATCAGAATACATTAAAAGGTTCTAATTTCAGAATAAAATATCATAGCGTAGAAGATTACTTGAAAGATTCATTTGTATCTTCTATATCTGGCTCAACTCCTTCCAACATATAAGGATGACAACAAAGCTTGCGCAATTCCATAACGACATTAATAAGAGAAATCTGGTTCAATATACACGAACATGGTACCTCGTTAGGTCAAAATGCAATAAAAAAGGGTTTACTTCACTTAAACATGCAACCATACCTGCGCACCCCCCCGTCGAGTTAATATTTGATAGTTACGTGTCAGAATGGCCTTATAATATTCCTTCTGCTTACTACTTAATTCAACACGTAAAATGAGTTCCTTCTTGGGAGGTAATTCCTTCATGACATCTTTCTTCACTCCTGCAGTAGCATTTAAAACATGTTCGCTCATTCTCAGCAACATATTGAAATATGAATGTAATGGTAAAATTTATGAATGGACGATCAGCATCCCATTGGACTAAAAGATATATAGCCATCAAGATAGATTTACTTTTCAATAAAACCAAATCAAGCCAATCATGTCAAAACATAAAAAATTGCACTTCTCCCAAGAAAAAGCATCACATTGAGAAATACCAATTCAATTGTTTTCAATGAGAAACAAAAGCCAATCACCATACTGGAGGATTGACGGATTCAAATTAGAAATACCATGGAAGCATGAAGGTAACTCAAAAGAATGGGGTCAAGAAAGTGAGAACCAGACAGTGCACATTCTTGCTGTACGAATTAATTTGGTAGGAACTAAAAGAACCAACAAAGATTCAAGACTCCTATTAGACACTTCTCTCTGTTTTGTATCAGAAAATTGCTTAAAATTTACAATTGTATATAAACACAATGAAGTTCCGAAACCTTTTTAATAACATTCAACATTTCAAACATCACAGCAATATCAGGAATGAACAAAGAGGAAATAAAATGATCAATTACCAAGTTATCATAAATTTGAACCATTATCAACACACTCACAACAATAAACTTAGTAACACTAGCAATTACAGAAGTCAAATGAAGCCAGCAATATAGAAGAGTTAGATTAAGATTTATACTTCGAAGAAGATGGGGGGCCAACATTCTATGAAGTCTTGAAATCTGCTCCTCTTGATTTATATCCTTGAACTCTTCCTGGAACTCCTCTAAACTTCCAAACTGCATGTATTTATAATCAACTACCACAAACTTTTCTTCAAATTCATAAACGAGTTTGACAAACAATCTTAATTTAACAAAAGGTAAATATCATTACTCGATAAACCAGAAATCACACTAACCTTCCCAGCATCAAGGAAGTGCATGAGCATAAAAAGTTCATCCAGATTGTTCTGAGAATGTAGAAGTACACATAAGTTCACAATAATATAGAATGGATACATGTCAAACATAGCAAGACAAAAATTTGAATCAATTTTAAAGTTATACACTGATACGTGAGATTACTAGCCAAGAAATATAGCAAAATATAGGAAGTAAGCACTAACATAAAATACAATACACTATCATAATAGAACAACCAACCTGAAGAGGTGTTCCAGTTAAGAGCACACGATGTCTAGTTGAATATTGCTTCAGTGAAGAAAACAATTTCGAATCCTTATTTTTTAGACGGTGACCCTCATCAACAATCTACATTTGAATGTCAGTGTTAACCAGCAATCAGATATTGGAGAATGGCAATGCCCTAAATAAGCAAGAGAACCTTACCATGCATTGCCACTTTATCGGTTTCAAAGATGCACTGTCCAAGTTAATCATCTCATAAGATGTTAGGAGGACATCAAACTTTATCCTGTCTTGCTTGCTTTCGCTGACAACTTGACCAGATTTCTTTTTCTTGACCTTCTTAGGATTTTTGGGGAAGTAAAATTCATATTCCCTGATAATATTACGAGCTTGGGAAGTGCCAACATACATAACCTGCAACATGCAAACTACAGTTCAGGATAATTTTTTCTGACAAATGATAACAAGAAGCTGAAAAAATGCCATGTACATACAACATTCATTTGTGGTGCCCAAGTTGCAAATTCACGTTCCCAGTTTCGCAATGTTGAAAGTGGAGCTACAACTAAATGCGGAGAGATGCTCTCTCTAAAAAGCGATGCTAAAAAGGCAATACTCTGTATGGTTTTGCCTACAACCAAACAAAAAGCAAAGCATTGGCAAAATCAAGTCACAAAGATGCAAACATGGAATGCTCTTTCCAAAATCCAGAACAGATCAAAGCAAGACCTACCGAGACCCATTTCATCAGCGAGTATCACATGTGTCTGTTTGGACCAAGAAAAACGTAAGAAGTTCAGTCCTTCAAGCTGATATGGATGTAGTGAACCTTCAGTTACAAGAGAATAAACAATAAATATTAAAAAATACACGATGATTAAGCAAAATAAAACATAAATCTGATGCAAGCCTGCCAGTTTGGAAAAAGATATCAATGACATACCTCCAGAAAGAAATTCAGGACTATGTTCATACTGTTGAAATTCTTTTGGTTTCTTTGTAGATTCAGTAACATCTTGAGGGCCACTCTTCTGCTTATTACAAGACGATCTGTGTGATCTAGAATGAATTTTGATAAATCTTTCAATTTCAGGTTGAAATGCAGATATATCGGATTCATATTCCCAATAGCATTCATCATAGGAAAGTTCTTTATACTTCACAAGATATTCCTTCTCGTCATCCTCTCCCCTGCAACATCTCAAAAACAAACTCACGTCATTCTAAAATAGAAATGAAAATGAAACACCACAAAGCAATGGTAAAGGACTCACTGCAAAAGAATATATTATCCGCCATTCATCAAGAACCCAACCAAAAATAAATAGGGACAGATTTGTTAAAATTATGAAATTTTTAACACTAAAGATTTAACCACATGTACACATTCTGAATTCTACCAAAGGAAAGACACATAACATTTGAGAACAGAAAAAATAACTCCCCTTCATAACTCACTAATGTCCAATTCAATGTCAAAACTTAAAAAAGAAGATTCTCCAGACTAAATCAAATCAGGAGCAACAAAAAGGCAATACAGAGACAGAATCTTGTGTGCATGTGTGGCTGTACTGATAAAAGTTTCAGATTGCTAAACCTGCAGGCAAGAATCCGATCAACAGTAGTCCACTCAGGTCGAATGGCAACAAAGTCTTCTTCAGCATTATTGTTTGATGACATTTGGCGATGGAAATTGTTTACTTTAGTCCTCAGACGAGGATTGGACTTGAAAGCTTTTAGGAACTCTTTTTCAGGTACCCTGCGGAGAAAATAGAACTCGCAGGTTACTTAAGACTGCCAGAAAACACAAAAACACGAACATTGCTGAGTAAAAGAAACACCGAAAAGCAAGATAGATTAGAGAAAAGCATAATCTAAAATGCTAAAACAAAGTAAATAGAAAATCAGACAGTTCACTGCAAATTTTACTCCGCTCTAAGGGAACAAGTAGTCAAATAGGTTTTGTATTCAATTAATACCATTAATAAGGGATTTACCAAGTGCAATGCAAATAAGATAATCCCTTCCACTTTACAAGATACTGTTTAACAAATATCTGCTTAGAACCCAGCTTAGAGACATCACTATCACCAGCTACAGTTGGACGCATCTCACAGTCCAAGATTTTGTCAATATCATTTAGCGGGCTAACCTGCAGGTATAAAAATGTTAATTCTCAGCGTAGAGATACAAGCAAATAGTTAAACAAAAATAAACACAATACTGAGCATAAGATAGAATCATACACATTCTGGGCACCTCCAGCTGCCAGAAGGAGGAGCTTTTAGCGGAGGAACCAAACACTTAGCATGGTATGCATATGTACAAGTATCACAGCTCATAAGATTTTCACTTTCCCCACAGGCTTGACATGAATCATCTTTCTGTTAATTTACAATCAGAAACATCTTAAAATTGAAGAAAAACCATCTAGCCACGCTTTAAACATGGAAATAAGTGCACAATAAAAATTTCAGAACAATATCAATACAAGAAGCATGACCAACCACCCAAGTTTTAGTTTTGTCTGTCAAAGACCTTCCTACCACTACAAACTTTAATGACAAAGTGAAAACAAATAGTGTGAAAGGCCTGTGATGAAAAGCCAGAACTATGAGATATAACCCTATCAATTATACTTCAACAACATGCAAAAACCGAGATATAACCCTATCAATTATACTTCAACAACATGCAAAAACCGAGACTTGAGAAATGCTTGAAACTAAGACATTCATCTACATGCAAACTGTGCCTGTACTTCATCACTAAAATCTAGTTCCCTAAGCTTTAAGCAATGGTGAAAAGCATGCATTTCAGATAAATTCAAATCCCAAATAACTGCCGTGTAAATGTTTGATTTCATGTGGACCATCATCAAAAACAATCCAAATGTAGTAACCAATATAGTTGCCACCCCAAGACTTAAAAGAATGCCTTAGTTTTGAGAAATGCAAGTAATTTACACAAAAAAACTGAAAATACTTAATTAATCAGTTAGACATACAAGTTTTTACTCTTTGTGTTCAAAAGCTCAGTATCAGGAGATGCAAGAAAAACTTAATATAACGGACGAGGAAAAATACTTATACGAGGGTTTCAAAGACAAAAAAGAATCAAGAAACAGACCGCATCAATCCTGACTATTCTTTCAAACTTTTCCTCCGTGGCCCCAGGTTTTCCTTGCTCAAAATCAGCATCATCATCCGATTCATCTAACTGATAAATTGGCTTCCGATCTGATCTAACCCGGAGCCTCTCAACCAAGCTACTCATATTCTGCAAGATAGGAAAAAACCATTCAATTTTTAATAAATTCTTAGTGGACCTAATTGGCAGCTAGTGAACTCAGAAGGAATTCCTGATACCTTATATATCAAATGGAATCCCAATGGTTCAACAAATTATAATCCCAAACGAATTAAAAGTATTGTACATAAGTGACTGATCTTAGCCCTTTTTAATAATTTTGAATTATTAATGGTATTAACATAATTACGAACACACTCTTCCCCCCTTGTTCCCCTCACGGGAAGGTTTGGATTTATTATTTGTAATTACAACATAAATTCACATAATATGTAAAATAGAACACTTCACTCTTTGCATATTCCTCAAATTAAAACAACCGCAAGCACCCAATAACTATAGAAACAAAATAATTTCTATGGTTTATAACTAGCATCAAATTCAATTAACCATTTTGAGCATAGTATTTCTTTAAATAAAATTATATAAGTATGTAACAAGCATACATAGCTGCATAAAATATAAAATTGGAAAATAAATCTTCAATAAATTACTATTAACTAACTGCTTTATTAATTTTTTTTAAAAAAAAGTATTATCATTTTTTAACGTATAATTATATGAATACTTGCTTCTTTTTATTTTAGTCCCTCATAGCACCAAAGATTTTATATTCTATTCCATCATCAGTGCTTTTGTTACCTTTTAAGTACATTTTTTTTTTTTGGGTGACAAAAAACCCTTGGAAATGTAACAAAGAGAGAGGCAATAATTTCTAACACATAGGCCCCAATCCCTTTGCTACAAGGAAAGAAGATGCCTTTAGGTCCATAGGCCATTTCTCTATTCTTGTTATTTTGTTTATGAAAACAAACTGGCAAGAATATTTTTTCTCAATTCCTCTTCTTCTTCAAGTACAAGTAAGCTTTGCCTCATAAATTAGGAACTAAGCAGGCCAAAATATGTGATATGAGAAAGGAAAACAATTTAAGGATATAAACAACAAGCATCGTCCTCTTAATCATATACATAAAACTTTTGAATCTAATTATCACTTAGAAGGGTACCACTATCAGAAGTCATAATTGGATCTTCACCCTCTGAACAAACTTAGAACATTCTAGCAGCATTATTTGCAAAAACATACTATCCTATCCCAAGAAATGAATTAAAACACCAGTGTGTATGTTCATATAGAACAACATCACTTGAATCATAAATGTAACAGAGAGGTCAACACGCAAAAAGCAAATAACCATTGAAAGACAGGTGGAGATTTGGCTGTAAGATACGCAACAAACAACATCTAGTAATTAGCAACGTAAAAAAAATATGAAGAATAAAGTGATTATTGATTGCTTCTGTACGGCATAATATGCGAAGTGCCATAAAAGGTAATAATTCCACAACCCTTCACATGTAAATAAAAATTATGACGAGTAAATGCATCAAGTGGAAAACATAAGAATTATGAAAAGAAGTATATTTGGCAACAAAATCAACTAAGCATGATATAATATAAAAGCAGTTGTTTTTTTCTTTCAAATTTAATTCCTGTGATTGTAGTTTCTAGTGAGAAACCACAAACTAACTAGGAGAATTAAGCTCATTTGTACCACTTTAAAAAAAGAAACATTACCAAAACCAAACCTAACTTCAAGATATGAGCTCTACATTTCTGATTTAAATTATAAGTTAATTTAAAAAAGGGAAATAAAATAAAATCTTCTCCAAAATGTTATTCAAACAGATGACGAATTGCATGAACAAGGTGAGAGAGGAACAAGAATTCAAAAACACAGAGACAGAGGAAAGGAATTGAAACTTGCTTGAGTCACAGTCTGTTATTTTAGATAATTCTGAAGAGAAAAATCCAGGGAATCATCAAAAGGAGATTAAAATCAGCCAGACGAACAGCATCAAAAGAAAAGAAGAAATCATGTGTTGGAAAGTAATGATATCCTCAAATCTCATTCTTGAATAAGTTTACTAAAAACCTGCAGCTGTGTCAAGCAATGCGATTAAAATGGGATTTGTGTTAACTGATAGCTAAACTATTAAAGCTCAGAACAAATGTACGGAAAACTATAAGCGCGTAACAAATCTAGAATATTACTCTATATCATTCAAGTATAGGGAAAAATTAAGAAAGTAAGTAATTAAGAGTAACGGCAGTTATATTCTTTTGGCAAGCGGTGCAGCCACCTCATGAAGTTGTAAGGATTATTAAATGATATATAAACCAACTACCAAAAATGAAATACGGGGAAAAAGAATAATCCAAAACATTGAAAAGATAAATCCGACAAACAAATTGTGCTTTGTGCTTCAGCTTCCCCATTAACAGCTAGAGTGATCACAATGAACACCCACTTTTACCTGAAAGCTCGTGATTCCAATCCTACATCAGCAGCAAATTAAAAGCCGCAGCATGCCAATTCCAAATATACCCTAAAATTAGTCCCAAGAGCTGAACCCCAGAGCAATACAAATCCACACATATAATTCACTACGTAAGCAATTATAGGTTCCCAAAAATGAGACAATTATGAATCTTGAACTGAAACAACTAAACAAATAATAAAGCCAACTTAGAAAGACAAATTCTGAATATATATATATATAAGCAGTAACTGAAGCAGAAACGCAATACCCATTTGCCAAAAACACACAAAATAATCAAAATCAAAACACGAATTTTTGTTATTATAATTCTTTAGTAGTTGTTAGTTAAAATGTATGACGAAAATCAAAAGGTTCGGAATTTACCAGCAAATTTCGGGATCCAGTAGCTCTTTGAACCCGATACCGAAATTTGGGTGAAACAAAAACGACTGTGTCGGAAGAGAAATGGGGAGGGATTTTAGCGACCGTCGAAATATTTTGACAGCAACTACTGTTTAATAACCCCCCTTGTGCGTATATACATATACATATACATACGTATATAAACCAACTTTGGCACCTAAATGGTATGATTTGGGAAGGGTACTATGGACTTTTAATTTGTTTTTTATTCTAAAACTTTTTACGAATTTACCAAAAGAACCTGAACAGTTTTACAAAATGACTGACTAATCACTTACTGTTTCCCTTACTTTTATGGTTTACAAACGAGTCTTTAGAACATAAAAGCCCAAGATATCTGTCGTACTAAAATGGTTGATCAACATCTTAAAGATTATTTGCCAATGTTCATGATTTCAGCCATATTACTTAAGGGTAATTATGTTCAAATTATCATTTTTTATAATTAAAGTAAGAAACATGCTTCTTTCAAAAACAAAAGAAAAGAAAAATGATCAATGAGGGTCATTTTGTAAATTGAGTACACTTTTAAGTTATTTTCATTTTTTAATTGATTTGTTGAGACAATCAAGGGTAAAGTTTAAGGCAAGTGGTTTTTATGAAAATTAAGGGTATTTTTCTTTCCCAAACTATATAAAATTGTAAAGGAAAGAAATTAATATGTTTCAAAATTATTAGAATTCACAACTCGTTACGAAGATAACATACTATTTAGGATAATTATAAAGTACAATATTTTAAATGATTAATATTTATCTATGGTTATGAGACTGATAATTTATTGAGATTTTAGAATAATTGAATTATCATTTCGTACGGAAAATGTATGATAACATAAGGATATTATTGACTTTTCAAAATTTACCTAGCATCATATATATTGGAGAGTTGTTAGATTATAGTTTGTATTTCCACAATACCAAGTGACATTCATGGAATCCAGCGGTGTGTGTGTGTGCGTATGCATAGAGATATTGGTCATATATTGAAAATAAAATTATCTAATATTCTTTTGAATTGTTAATATTCACTACATGTAAGAGGATAACTATATTAATAAAAATTAATATAGTTTGTATTTCCACAAAATTAAATCACTTGGTACACATGATTTGTTTTTATTAATTTATATTTTCATTCAACTAATGAATTAATACCATGTCAGTTTGTACAAAATAAGTTTGTACAAGAGTTTTGTGACTGTATCATTAGTCTTCCACAATACCAAGTGACATTCATGGAATCCTGCAGTGTGTGTATGTGTATCTATAGAGATATTAGTCATATATTGAAAATAAAACTATCTAATATTCTTTTGAATTGTTAATATTCACTACATGTAAGAGGATAATTATACTAATAAAAATTAATATATCCAACATAGTATTTTGAATGGTTAACATTCACAACTAATTATGATTTCAAAGACTAATACTTAGAAAGATTAGTATTCACAACTAGTTACAAGAACAACAATGCTAATTGAGATAAAAGCATTTATAAAATTAACTTATAAAAATTTTACAACTATTAGTGATTTTGATTGCATAATTTGAATTTGTAACCATGTTAAGAAGACAATGTGAGATATGGTGGGGTTATTAACACTCTAAAAATTATTTTAGTACTTTATTATTTTGTACACTCAATCACTCATATGTTGATTTAAAAAAAATTAAGTTTTGTTTTGTACACACTTAAAAAAAAAGAAGTCAATTAAACTATTTAAATTAATTAACTTTATTTACTTAAAACACTAATAAAATTATTCAACACTCATAATTTGAAGAGACTTGACATATACTTACAACAATATGATCAAACAAGGTAAAAATAAATTATTTAACACAGTTTTAGTTATTATTATTTTTGTTTATTTATGTTCAATATTAGATTTTGCATCTAGAACAACTTGCAATGAGAGCATAACAATATAACTACCAAAAAAGAAACAAAAAACAAGACCAAAAAGAAGACCAAAAAAAAAACTGTTTTATAATACCACTTTCATTTTATTTTTTGAAAAATTTAAAAAATCACATATACTTTGTAGTCAATTTTTTTTTTCAAAATATTGATTTCTTCATTGTTTGTCTAAGTATTGATCAAGATATTGTAAATAAAAAATTTTAAAGGCATAAGAATTATGCATTGAACATTGAGTATAATATATGAGTATTCAAAGTTATTATGTAATATTGATTTATAAAAGTTGTCTTTAATACTAAGTTCTTCACATGGTAGCTATTTTTGTAAAAAAAAATTAGAATAAAATCAAAGTATCCAAAATAATTTTCAGCATACAAATAGCCTCATCTATGATAGCATTTATTTAAAAAAGGACAAATATTCATTTAGTTCTTATATATTTGACTTAAGTGATTGCTTAGTGCTTATATGAAAAAAACTAAATTATTGTTTCAGTTAAAGATGTTACATTCTTTACCTTTTTTTTTCTTTAACAATATTATCCCTCCAACAATGTTTTTGACATTAATTAATTATCTATAAAAAGGTTAATCAGCAAATCAACCAATAAATATATGTATAAAAGAACTAGTATTTTTTTTGTACCTAAGAAACAATCTTACTAATAGTTATTTATAATTAAATTAATATCAACTAACTTATAACAATGTTTAATATCCTTACAACAATCGTGTTAATATTTTTTTATAAAAAAATATTTTACCAAATTAATCCTAAAAGTAAAATAATAATAGAAAAGTTGTAATAAATTTTTATGTTAATTTAAAGCTAATTTGATAAATTATCATTTTCTTTTTTTATTTTTAATATCCCCAAGATTTGTTGTAAGGGTATTATTGTAAAAAAAATAAGAATAAGAATGAAACATATTTAACTGTAAAAATATCTTGAGATATTTTTTTATACATAAGGATTAAATGAACTATTAAATTAAAACGTAGGAACTAAATGAATAATTACCATTTAAATAATTATAATAATTATTTTCACTAGATATATTATTTTTTTATAATTGACATTTGTTTAGATGTGTAATTGACATTTCGGCCCCTCAGTCCTCAGGCCCAAAAGACCGTGAAATAAAAAAAAAAAAAGGGTTGGGCTTCCAGCACCCCTTTAACATTCTTATAAGACCCCACCTTTTATATTTATAGTCATTTCTTGAATAAAATTGCAAAAAATTATTAAAAAAATTACAATAGAATTCTTATTAATTTTATTATCATGTAGAATAAATTAACTAAATTATAAACACATTTAAAAAAACTTTATTAAGTGGTTTATTTCTTCATTGATACAAAAATACCTTAATTTTGTAAAAAAAGAATTATATAATATATTAGGATATAAAGATAGTTAGGGTTCATGACTTGCAAAGACACTTAAAGTTTAATTAAATTCATAAAAGTCCTTTACTCCTTTTGTGTAATTTTCTCTTGCTACACAAACATGATTCCAAAAATGGGGTTCTATAAGGATACCATTGGGGTGTGATAAGTATTACTCTGAAGAGAAGTAAATGAACATTCCAAAATAGCAACATGCCCTTTCAGGAATACATGGATAAATAGAATAATTTGTTAATAAATCAAATGGATAACGTACCATTCGACCATAAACTTCACAAGAAATTTTTTTCCAAGTGGTGAGTTCTGAAACAGAATCGATAGTACATAAGGCAGTAGTTCATATTGCAAGAAAACAAGAACTAATAAAAATGCAAACCGAACTGAAATGTTATGGAGTATTTCTTTTCGTTAGCACCTTATATTTTACACAAACACCATTTTCACCTTGGCTTGAGCAGAACATACTTCAAAAACAAAGGAACCAAAAGTACCTAAGCTATGCCAACACAGAATGCAAAAAAAAGCTGCATTTTATCAATGTCAGAGAACCGAAGAATGTAACTTTTCACTATGTTATAAAAGGATGTATCAAGTATACAAAATTCACCTTGTGCAATTACCCCATGGAGGCAAACACAATGAAATGTAAGCAAGCCCCTCTTACACCGAACAAAACTCATAAGCCAATAAACTGGCCAGCTATATCCCCTGTATGATTAGAGAATTTCAAAAACTGGTGATGAGTAGCAATATTTTATCAAACAATAGCTATCTGTTCAGAGGCTCTAACTGAACTTCCATCGTTCCATGTTGCAGACTTTTCTCTGCATGATCCCTGGTCGGGCTCAGTAGATCTGTAGAATCATCTTCCTCTAGGTTACCCAAAACCCAATTGCTTCTTCCAAATATTCTCTCTCTTCTACGCTGCTTTTCACGAAATTCCAAATATACGACTATCAATGCACCTATCAAGAACCATACTATAAGAGCCCAAATCAGTCCATGAACATTTTCACCCCCATACCTTTCTCCTAAATGTTTCATCCCAGTGAAAAGTGCCACAATTCCTGCAATAATGGCAAATCTGCCCACAATGAAATGCAAGTACTCCCAGATCAGCCTTTTTGATGAAATCTCCTCTCCATTTGCTGGTTTCTTAGGCCTTACAAAAGCATTTAATGGTTGTACACAGGCCAAAACTGTAGCAGTAATCCCAAACTTAACATGTAATGAGCTGACATAGAAACCTCGAAGCTCAGCGACTGCAAAAAGAAGCGCAAGTAGGACAATTGCTAATCCTGAATACTGCAAGTAAACATGAATTTGATACCACCCATCACCCTTCACATGTTTCAAGTATCTAGCAGCCAATATTCCACCAGGAAGTAAAATACCCCAGGCAAGGAACATCATAAACCCATGTACAGCTAAAACCGGTCGTAAATCTTGCTCAGCCTCTGCAGAACCACGCAAAAGCAACACTCGAACAGGCCTTTGACTTTTGACAAAATGCATATTCCTTTCAGTCAGATGACCATCTGTCCAGCTAGAACCCATTGCCCATATCACTTTGAGCGGAGTTGTGGGATCAATAATATTCTTACACTTCGGACTATTTCTGTGACTGTGATTGCATGATGGTTTTAATGGACGCGTGAACTCCAATGTAATGAAGCCATTTTCTGATTTGCACCTGACATATGTCATATTCTCAACTGTGGGATGCACACCAGAAGCATCCATACTATCAATCCAGTATGTATTTACGTGCCCTTTCCCGATATCATCAATCCAACCCACATAAGCATAGCTATTCACCATTCCACTGCCAAACCCTATCGCAAGATAACCGCTTTTTTTCTCACCGCGAGCAGCGAACGATATTGACTCCTTATCCTTTGACAGTGTCCAGAAGAAGGTAACTTGCTGGTCATCTAAAACAACACTGTTATTATACATATCCGATAGACCACCATCAACCACCTGAATTCTCCAACCCATTTTCTGATTATACAAAGATTGATAGTACACCTCATCAGGCGTATTCCTATCCGGAGCCCAATCCAATTCCATAGGGCTGGCTTTAACTCCTTCAGCTTCTGGCCCTCCAGCATAAATAGTCTCAGTCACATTCCTCAAAGATGCATTCCCACCAAGAATATCCGAAGTGATATAGAGTGCAACATCATGCCCAGCCTGTATTGAAAACTTTACAGGTACCCCTCTTTCCACTCTCAACACCGGAGCCTCCTTCTTATTAATGTAAAACACTTTTGCAGGATTAGGAGGATTCGGATAATGCAAAGCCTCCCCTGTTACCACAACAAGTGGAACATTAGCATCAGCAATAATCAAATCCTGATCTTCTTTATCTTCTGCATCTAAAGGACCTAAACAATCATTCACATGCTCCGATACATTAAGCACCAAATGTCCATAAGTAACTGATTCAGGCTCCCCATGATTCTGGGGAAGATAGTACGGTGTAAGAGTATCAAGCGGTTTCAACAAACCCAACGCCCAAATAACCTGCATGTTCTCAGTATAATTCACAGAGAAATCATACTTCTTATCACTGGATACCAACGGTCTCTTATACCTAATAAATGACACCCCGTCTCTTCTATGCCCATAAACCAACCTAGTATTATTCACCAATCCACCCGAATCACTTCCTTCATATATTGCATCAGGACAAACCCCAGAATAAGAACCATCTTTGTTAACACATTCACTATATTCTGTAATATAAAAATCATCAACAAATGGCAATCCCTCCTGCTTGAACCCGGTCATCGCCACGTCAGCACCAAGCATAAACCCGGAAGTGGCATTCGGGTTGGCCCACCCAAACGCCATGTAATTCTGGGTCCCGGTGGCAGCCTCTAAACCAATCTCAATCGAATTTTCATCGGCATACAACGTCCATCTAATTCTAAACTCTTTTGATAACACCTTACAGTTATCGAACATTGTAGGCGCTCCCAAAACTCGATTCGAACTGGGCGTCGGCGATGGGGCCAGTCCGGAGCTCAATGTGATACCCGAATTGGACCCATTTAAAACCACGTAGCCGAAATCGGAAGCCGTGAACGAGTCCCAGACGGCAAGCACGGGAATTTGCTCCCACGTGATGTTCTCCAACAAACGGACGGTAAAGGTGGCGTTTTTATAAGTCTCGTTGAGGCTGTGATCGGAGACAATGAAGCCGCTGGTAATGTTATCGAAATCGGTAGCGTTGGCGCCCCACCAGTGGACGTCTGACCCAGATAACATCTCGAATTGCGAAACCCTAAATGAGCAATCGTCGATCACTGAAACAACTCCACGTAATTGGTGCTGGACCATGGAGAGCTCGTACTCGCGTCCGGTATACGGCGACGTTTTGTTACATTTTTTAACCGGATCCGCGGAGCAAGATAGGGTTAAATAGTAGAGGAGGAATAGTAGCAGTAGGATCGCAGGTTTTATTCTTCGAAGCATGGGGGAAGGAATGAGATCCGGATCTGATTTGGATCCGAATGGAAGAAATAGAAAAAAAATTGTTGTAATATCTTTTAGGGAGGGGGGGAAATTGAAGAATGGCTGAGCTGTTGGAGAATTGATGAGTTGACTCAGTGGAGAAAGCCAGTCGCGAACTCGGCCTTTACGCTGGAGGGTTCTGTTTTCAACCGCTTGGAAATTTGGAATTGGAGGCTAGGCAAGGCAGGCAAGGAGGGGGAGAGAGAGAGAGAGAATGACCGCGGAATGGTGGGAGAATGGCAGTTTCGTGATTTCATCGAGATTTTTGTCCGAATCTTACTAGAATCCTTGTACTAGGAGAATGAACTGCCAATGACACCTGTCCAACATTTTATTAATAAAATGTAAACTTCGGTTAACCCCTTCATTTTATTATTAAACATCAAAGCCTCCCCACTTGTTTTGTAAGTCATAAAAGGAACCCCCATACTATTAGTCCTGCATTTGTAGTAACCTTCAAAACTTACAGGGTGAATTGCAGTTTGTTCACAAATAGAGGGGTGGCTGGAATTGGTAACCCTTAAATCTCTTTCACTTGGTAGAGAATGAAAACTTATCGAGTCTCCGAAAGTAGACTCGAACGAGACTTCGACCCAACCTGAATAGGGTGGCCGGAGTGTAAAAATTTGACAGTCAACGCTCACATAAAAACCAAATTAATGGCATGATAATATAAAAAAAGGCGTGCTTTTTAGTAGTGGCTCAAGAAGGTATGGAAGGTGATGTGCATGAGTGGCGAATAAAGCAAGCAAATCAATAGGAAACTTAATTTATGAAAATAGGAATAAAGGAGAAGTATTTCGATTAGGCAACGTCTAGACTTGAGATCGTCCAACGAAGTTCTTTTTCCGTGGCTTCATCATCACCACAAACGAAGTTGCTGCCAAGTGCCAACCGCCAACTATCAACAATTAATTTGTCTTCTTTAGTTTGTTTATGTGGCCATAAAACTTGTGAGCTTGCTTACGCATAGGAATTTCAGAAAGCCCTTGGAATCGGAGTGTTGCACAAATTGGGAAACTCTGAACCAAGGCTCAAAAAGACTAACAGAGCTCATTTTAGCTAAAGACAATTATTTGCAATCTTGGAAGTTTACAGAAATTTGACCAACCACAATCTTGCATCTTGGCCATCTGTACGTATAGCAAGATTTTCACTATTATCTAGTGCTGCTGCAAATTGCCATCCAATCTCTTCCCATCAATTGGGGGAATTTCAATTTCTCTTCTGCTCCCCACCGAGACTTGGTTAAAAATACAATTAAAGAGCACAGTACTGACATTCGGACAAAAGGAAACTTGGTCAACAACCAGAACCAAGGAGACCGAAAGCAGTCCCCACACATCCTTCAGGTGAATTTCTTAAGAGATGCAGCTACTATACTTATCATAGCAAATATAATCAAATAACTAAAAAGAACACCATCGAAATAGCATAACAGTAAACAACCATGGCTCCATCAAAAGCAAACTCAGCTTCTCAGGCCGAGCTGGAAAGTACAGAACAGTAACAAGCCAACCAGACGATAATTCAAAGATACAGGATTCAAATATTAGAGAATCCAAGTCTACTAAGTTTACAATAACTCACCCTCACATCAAATGCTAGTAATCTCATCTCCAATGTTTTAAAACTTGACCATGAGTGTAACAACAAATATTCAACCTAATTCCCACCAAGGATGTGCATCCAAATTCCCATTGAGAAAGCCAAAGATTGACGTTTGACAGCTACCGACTCTTGTGGTGAAGCTTTTGAATGCTGCAGCATCAGTTTCAAGATATCTTATCTGAAGTTGAAAGAAATACACCAACAAGAACACCATGCAACAGTAAAAAAATAAAAAATGATAATTCCATTTAATAGATTTACTCTTCCAGTGCATTGCCACCCAGAGAAGGAAAAAAAGCTCACTTCATTCAGAGAAATCCAAAACAACTTACAGACCATATCTGCAGCAATGTTCACCTAGTCTAAATCCCCAAACAAGTGTAAAATATTTTTTATTATATAACAATAATGCCACTGGTCAGTCTTTCAAATAATACTGTATTACACACACCTGTCCTGAAGTCAAATCTTCAACTGGGGCCCATTCTGGATTTTGAATTTGTCACATCCCTGCAGAACTTGAACTCGACACTACAAGGGCAGTGTCTGATCGGCAAGGAAGAACCACCCTCTCTCCTCCGTGGGACACGTTTAGCTATTCTTCCAATATAAAGAGCTTGTGAACAGGTTTCATGTGCTTAAACGTCAAATGAATTTAAAAGTGACAAAGATTTCCCAAGCTATACATGAAAGATGTATCAAGGTTAAGGGAGGAAAAAGTTCAAAAGTAGACGATCTACGAGGAGATAACTACATCTCGGCAGCATAAACATGACATCATCAACCACAAGATGAGGAAAATGGAAGAATATGATAGAAAAGAAACACCGCAAAATAAGTTGAGAATCATTATGATTATTATTGAAACACTAACTGCAATAATTTACAAGAAACTGAAACTACAAAACCAGTCAAGGTTTCGGTTACAATGCAACAAACAGCAGAAGTCACAACTAAAACAACAATATTTTGCCAAAGTATACAAAGAGAAAACAGAGTTTCACACTTGAGTAGTCTACAAATATCCATGAACCTTTTCCCAATTATTTGTTTTTAATTAGTCTTGTCATTCTCAACACCGAGACCATACAGTACACCAGCATACTTTTCTGTGCAGCCGTTGAAGAAGTTTTCCCTCAACTTCCTAAATGTGCAGGAAGTGAGCAAACTATCTGAACCTGCTTGATGACAAATCCCAACTCGTTCTACCTCCAACAACTCCGCAAGCTTGTTCAACCCACCATGAAGGCTGTTGCAAAACTTCATCAAATGTTTGATATCATATACTACAGGAAAATACATATTGATCAATTCAAAGAATCCGGCTTGCGTATCGGGTAAACTCCGGCAAGTCAACAACTTAAGCAAATAACCAAAATCATACCCACTATGAAACGTGACCCAACGAACAACATCATTCAACACAATCCCCGACGACATCAAAAGCTCACCAAAGCGGTTCACATCAATACCCTTCTCATTATTCTTCTTAAAATCAATCCCACACTGATGAAGCAACTCAACTGAATCACTAGCAAAAATATCATCAATTAAATTAAACTCGCGAAAGTTGAATTGCCAAATGCAAAACTTGTCAGTCCCACAAGTAGGCAAATTCCCATTTTCATCCGAAAATGTTAAACCCAATTGAATCAACTTCAACATGTCGACGTTATCCTTCAACGTTTGGTAGTTATAATCATTAATATTCTTAAAAGCTCCCACGGGACGCAAAACCACGCCTGGGAACTCCGTATCCATGGCTATATAGTTATACTTATCAACAATTTCACGAATTAAAGCAAATTCCTCTTCGAGATTATCATTCCACACCTCTCGAATTTGAATTTCATCGCCCCCCTTAGGCAAAACCGACATTTCCAAGACAGCAAATTTTAAACCTAAACTGAACACAACAACAACAACAACAATACCAACCAACAAGATAGACACTAAAACGCCCAGATCCGTAAACAGATCATAAGTAACTCGAAACCTCAAAAACCTGAACTGAGTTCTCTCCGCTGGAAGAAACGTCACCGTTTCAACACTTCTCAACAGATCTGTAAGAAGACATGGGGAAAAATTAGATTTTTTGAAACCCTAAGAAAGCAAGTAAAGTGAAGGGAGTGACATGAGTGAATGAACAAGATCTGACCTCGGATTGATGAAATTAAAACTCGAAGCGAACAGATCTTGAGTGATTTCGTGTTCCTTCGAAGAAAAATTTTGAGGTCAACGAATTGCGAGAGGAGAGAGAAGAGATGATATCCCGAGGGTTTTGTTTTGAATCCGTTGCCTGCCTGGGGCGTTGGAAGTAGAACTGATAGGACAGTGAGATAAAATGGGAAAGTGAACCCGTCAAACGCTGTCGTTTAAACCACAACGCTCATTAAAACGACGGCGTCTCGTTGAGTCGAAACTTTTGACTGATTTAAAAGTTAAAACTCCGGAGCGCGTTTTAAACTATGCATTATGATCGCTAATGAGTGGATCACAAATTCACAATTCCACGATCAATTCAAAATGACTCCCAAAGCCCCTAAAATTTGGCCTAACGTATATTCTAAAGTAGATCAAATTGAAAAAAGCGTTTCTAAAATGTGTGAATTTTTATTATTTTAAATTTAATGAACTCAGATGGTGACAGAGAAATCTTTGCATAAAATCCAAATTGAGGAGTAAATAAAATTTAAGTCTAATTTGAGGTAAGCAATAATAAGCATGGACCTTGTTAAAATTCTCACCATTTGGTCACCGTGTCAATAAAAATGTGGTATGATGAATGTTCGAGGAAGTGTCTCCTAGATGGGTCTCTTTCACAGAATTGGTTTTTTTTTTTTTGTTTCCTTTGCCCCAAAATTGGAGTGGATCTTATACCAAGAGCGGCGCTTGTGTGAACATTTTTAGAGGCGTGGACGAGGCAGAGTCAAGTTCAATTATTGTGTTCTAAAACCAAACTACTTGTACGCATCCTTTAATGGTGTACACATGATCACGTGAATTGAAAACAATAATAATAAATGGTTTCGAGTGTCGATTGTCGCTAATTGTGATATGAAATTGCATAACTCATGAGTTTAAGCTACTAGGTGGGGGTTTAATAGTAGTCTAAAAGAGATCTCAATTTATTTCTTCATATGAGATGTAATTGTAACAAAACAAATATGACTCGTAAAATAAGAAAATTAGAAAAGACTGTCCATTGTACGCGCGGACGAATAGAATACATGTCTTCAGCTTTTATAAAAGTGTAATGTTATAACCACAAACATTATTATACAACATGATATGATATATTACGATTGGTTGAATTAAAAAATACGACAGTCCATATAATTTATTTTTATTATCTATTTTCAATTAATTAATTATGTAATGCCATATTAGTTTGTATGATAATTTATAGTTGTATTGTTAATAAAAATTTATAGACATATATCACTAATATTAAATATATGTCACGACATCATCAACTAATTCTACCCCCATGAAATATCATTTTTTTTAAAGCGTTACAGCTCTATTGTTCTATTATTCATTTCGACAACAAGCTTGATTGGCTTATAACTTAGGAAAATCATTTTTTATCACGATTATAAATTCTTTTCAAGGAACTCCTAAATTAAATTTAATGAAACTTACATCTACTCATATGGACAGTTTATGATGTGGATGGTGTAAATTACGTAAAATGCAAGTTAATATTTACTTCTTTTTCATCTTAAAATTTGCTTTTGAGTCGGTAAAAGGATCGTATCTAAATCGTCTGCCGGACAAAGAGAAGTCCATATTGATTTCCATTCACGAACAATCACAATACTATTTTTTTTGCCCATTATTGACAAAGTTTGTAGTCGTGCCCCTCACTAATAAAAACAATTATTTGTTTTTCCTTTTAATTATAATATTTTATATCCTAGTAGAGATTGACTATCAAAACTTTTAACAAATGAATACCATGTGTGGCGATAATTGTATGAAGATAATCCCGTATAAAATTCATAGGTGACAAGATAAGCAAATGTGCTCTTCGTGTGCCGCACTGAATCAATGAATTTGGTCATTCATTGATGACCAATTATTTATCCACTTTTATAGTAGGCAATTATGTAAACAATTATTTTCCACGACTAAGATGTAATTAATTGAGTTACCTTAGCAATTTGACCAATATACGATTAAAGGTTTTATTGCTTCTTCTCGTAGATGTCACGACTAAAATGTCAGCTAAAACATAAAGTTATCGTTAACTGGTAGTGGACGTAGGATTGGATCCGATGCTGATGCGAGCTTTTTGTTTACCTTATAAGGAGATGACAACATGTAGCTTTTTGTTTTCAATGGCTATATTTATTTTCTTTATTTTTATTCTCTTTGATCTTCTTAAACAACAGAGTTGTAAAAATAATATTCTAATACGTAAGACAAATGAGAAAGAAAGAAAAAAAAAGGAAAAAGGATACATCAGTCCTAATTATTTTATTAGAAATGAAGACATATGTAAATGAATCTTTAAAAATTAATAAAACAGATCAGCACACAAATGAATCTCAATCCTTATAATAGAACATCTCCGTCATAATTCACAACCACAAACCAATGGCTAATGACATTATTATATTTCACTCAAAACTTTAATGGTCATTTTCTAATAAATCCATTTTATCGTATGGAGGAGAAAAGGGTAGCGATGCATATATAAAGTTTTGAGGATTCCAAATGTACCATTTTTTACCCCAATGCGAAATGATTGATAGCGACAGTTTATTGTGCTCAAAGATATATATATATATATATATAGAGGATTGCATTGTCTCTCCAACAGTAATCAATATATACCATTTATTTTTTTATTATTTTTATAATGACTAAAAATTTCTATTGACAACATAAGTTTATAATATTATCTTTATTTTCAACTACTCTTTTATTTATATTTATTATAAATTAAATAAATTACATGAATATAAACTAAATAAAAAATTAAATATTAAAAATAAGAAATATATGTTTTGATGTGAGTAAAAAAAATAATAACAAATTTTTTTGTAATTATTTATTTTGTGAATATTTTCTTATAATAAATATTTTGTAATATTTTAAAATTAATGTAAAAAGTATAGGCAATATATTTTATTATTTATCTTATAATAAATTTTTATTTGTAATTCAATTTTTCTTATAATAATTTTTTTATCATTTTATAATAATTTTTTTATATTTTTGATTATAAAATTTTTTCACAAAATAAATAAGTACACAAAAATTTTATTATTAATTTTTTTCTCATATCAAAATATATTTTCTTATTTTTAATGCTTAATTTTTTTATTTTCTATTCATATGATTTATTTAATTTATAATAAATATAAATAAAAAAATTAGTTGAAAATAAGGGTAATATTGTAAACTTATGCTATCAGGGGGTTTTTGGCTATTATAAAAACAGTAAGGAGAAAAATGATATATGTTAATTATTTGTCCATATATATATATATATATATATATGCATTAATGTGTGTCTAAGTATAGATACGTTATTATTTTTCCTTTAAAATTATTATCTCAATTAATAAAAGTAACCATTAATGATAGCTACAATAATAATAGTAGCAATAATGATAATTATAATAATAATGATCATAATATTTTAATAAGGTAAAATAAAAGTTTTTTACTAAATTGAAGGATACCATATAAAATCAATTTGGCTTTACAATAATACGAAACGAAGCCAAATTGATTTTGTTGTGGTGAAGCCGATTTTGATACCAATAGGTGTTATAAAAAATAATCTAGGAATATCTTAATAGTTCTCTAACAAAAGGTATGTGCATATTAAGTGGAAGTGTTCCTAAACTCTAAATCTTAAAACGGTAAAATTTTAGAAATGACCCTGATCTCGTTCATTTTTCGACGTTCAAACTGGGCTGCAGCTACCCTTATCTCTGCGTGTCCTGTAGAACGAAACGGAACTGAAATCGGCGGCCCCAATCATGAGTTTGGAAGTGTTCAAACAGGATTCCCACTATACTAATATGCTTATGTGTTCGTCCATCGTCATTATCTTTTAAACAATTTGTTCAATTAGTTGTTGCGAGAGATTGATTATGAGTATGAATGGTGAAAATTTGCTTTAAAGCCAAAGCCTTCACTTTCATCTCCGGCACCGATTTAAGTACTTATATTTGTTGGAGGAAAATGTCGAACGAAGCACTGGCTTGCATCTATGCTTCTCTCGTTCTCCACATGAGAATGGAATCATCGTCAAGTCCTGAGAAGAATGCAACCCTGATCAAGGTTGCTTATGTGACTATTGACTCTTAATGGCCAAGTTTGTTCCCCAAGCTCTTTGATTCTGGATGTTAGATATGGCGCTGCACTTGTGGGTTGTAGCAGTAGCTGCCTTTGCTGCTGCTGCTAGTGGTGATGGTGAGAATACTCCAGCTGCTACTGCTAAAGAGAAGAAGAAGGAACCCAAGGAAGAAAGTGAAGATGACATGGGATTTTGTTTGACTCTCTGAGACTTTTTCTACATTTTCCTCTTATTAATGTTAATTTTGTTTCTCCCTCATATTTGTTTTAGTCCTTGCTAAATTCTTCATTTCTTATAGTTTAAAAGGTCCATTAAAATTTTCATTGAAAAAAATTCTATTAAAATTAGGACTAATTATTTTCAAGTCAATTAAAATTATGCTAAGAGTAATTTCTCAAAAAATAAAAATAAATAAACACATACTTTTTTAATTTACATAAATAATTAGTGAATTTTATATATTTATTATAAGAAAATATTCACAAAATAAATAATTATAAAAAAATTATTAATTTTTTACTCATATTAATATATATATATATATATTTATTTTTAATACTTAATTAATTATTTATTTTTATTCATTTAATTTATAATAAATATAAATAAAAAATAATTAAAAATAAAAATAATCTTATAAATTTATACTATTAAAATTTTTTTGATCATTTTAAAAATAAGAGAAGATTAAATAATATATATTGATTATTGGCAACCCCTCTTACCATCCACTAATCTTTGGAAAATGAAAACGGCGTCACTTTAGGCAACAAAGCCACTGGAAATCACCAAAAAACTCTACAACATTCTACTTCGGTCCGCTTGCCTCCTCTCCAAGCTTTCGCAAAATGCTTTTTCTCTGTCAGCCACTCTCAAAAACCCAGCAAAACCCTTAAACAAACAACCGTACTTTCTTTCGCCAATACTTCGGAAAATTATTATTAAAAAAAAAGAAGGCAAAAAATGGCATCGAGAAGACTAACGAAGACCACTTTCGCCGCTTTAAAGTCAGCCAGACACAATAAACTCTCGCTCGCTCAGTCCGGCTCCCGCGCAAAATCAATTTCCACTTTCACCAATTTTTCAAATTCACTCTCGCGGCCTCCAATCGAAAACAAACTCATACTTCCGCCGAACGATGTCGTTTCCGCGAAGTTATCCTTCACGGCCGTCAGTTTCGCGCGCAAGTTTCATTCCTCCACTCCGCTCCGCTCCTCCGCCACCGGCGTTTCTCAGGTCCGTACGCATATAACGGACATCTAAATTTTAAAAAAAATTGTGGCTGTAACTATAAATATGTATTCATTTTTGCTTGTGATTTGTATCTTGTTTTCATAGACTTGAGATTTTCTAAATGTAGGTGAAGAATATGCATTCTGTGAAAATATGGATAAATCGTGTAGCAGTTCAATTAATATCTGATATTTTTATGAAACTCAATTCTGGAACTTTATCTACATGCAATGCTTGTTACTGAGAATGAGAATGTGAAGCCTGTGAGATATATATACATACATACATATATATATATATATATATATATATATGCACACACACTTACGAATTGTGGGTATATTTATTCAGATTACTCCAACGGAGTTCACTGAGAAGGCGTGGGAGGGTATTGTAGGCGCAATTGATGCTGCACGAGTTAACAACCAGCAAGTGGTGGAAACTGAACATCTGATGAAAGCTCTGTTGGAGCAAAAGGATGGTCTGGCTCGGAGAATACTCACAAAGGCGGGGCAAGACAACACCAAAGTTCTGCAGGCTACAGAAGACTTTATATCCAAACAACCAAAAGTATCTACTTTCAAATTTTGAGGACATATTTATTTGTGTTAGCTTTGTTGGTAATGTAGTTGGAATTTTATTTTCTTGTGTCAGGTGACAGGTGCCACTAGTGGACCTATAGTGGGATCAAATTTTGGTTTGCTCTTGAGTAATGCTCAAAGGATTAAAAAAGAAATGGAAGATGATTTCGTGTCTGTAGAGCATCTTTTGTTGGCATTTCTTTCAGATGATAGGTTTGGACGGCTGTTGTTCAATGATATCAGGCTTAATGAGAAGGACTTGAAGGATGCTGTTAAAGCTGTTCGTGGACATCAGAGAGTAACTGATCAAAGTATGAACTCCTTGATGCATTCAAATTCTTAAACTTTTCATTTTAGAACTCAATATTTTGTGTTTTGTGACAAGAAGAAGCTACTTGAATTCAGTAAGAATTATGTGCTGCAATAGAGAAGAATAGGAAGCTTTGTCAAACATAATTAAGACTATGTTATGAAAGTAGATACTGTTGCAACTGATTTGTGTCTGTTTCACTTGGTTATTCATGGCTTTTCTTTTCATCTGTTTCATCTTGTCCAACCTGATATATACGCATGAGTTGCAAGGTTTGAACCTCCCCTTGCATTTAATATCATGTGCTGAGTTTTTTTGTCTCTTAATGTAGTGAGATCATGTTCTTTAGTGGTTTTCTACACCTCCTTTTTGTTGGATCTCAAGATAGATTATGCTTGTGTGATACAATCAAACCCACAGCTGACTGGCATCCTTTCGTTATGTGTTTCTGATGATTAACTATTAGATATTATGTGTTCTATAATTAGTTACCTTTCCAATCTGTGACTAATTGACTTGCTATTTCTGTGGTTGCTTTTAGCTGTTGCTTACCATCACTTGTTATTTTCTTCATGTATTTAGATCCCGAAGGAAAATATCAAGCATTGGAGAAGTATGGGAATGACTTGACAGAGCTTGCTAGGAGTGGAAAACTTGATCCTGTTATAGGTCGAGATGATGAAATTAGGAGATGTATCCAGATATTATCTAGGAGAACCAAAAATAATCCTGTTATTATTGGTGAGCCTGGTGTGGGGAAAACTGCCATTGCTGAGGGGTATGTAGCTTGTGTTTTCAGTTTTCAAATTCATAAACTTATACTTCACCATGGCTCTTTCCAGAAGTACAAAAAAACATGTACCTTGGATTTTTATTTGTGTAAATTGTTTATTTAGTATATCTGGGTGGAATCTATAGATTATGCAAAAATATTTCTTGGTTATCTTGTTCGAGATGCATGATTCTTTGCATCTTTTGCAATCACATAGTTTAGCTATTGCAGATCATTCTTGTTAAGTTGGTTGTGTAGCAGTATATGATTTTTGTGCCAGATCACTAATCTATTTCCTGAGTCTGAGATGGGATATATGTTAATACTAAGACTTTTTTAATTTCTTTGCAGATTGGCTCAGAGGATTGTGCGAGGGGATGTTCCAGAAACATTGCAAAACAGAAAGGTTTTATTGATTCTTGAATGGAAAAGATTTTGTTTTAGATGATTCTATGGCAGTTTCTTAACTGAGACTTCAGCGAAACAGTTGAATCTAAGCAAGAGTTATTCTTGAGGACTCCTGATATTGACGATATTAATTTATAAAAAATAATTGCATTAAACATACACTCTCTCTCTTTCTCCTTCAACTAAACTTGTATTTAATCTTTTTGTTTACTCTTATATTACACAGTTGATCTCCTTAGATATGGCTTCGTTAGTTGCTGGTACCTGTTATCGTGGCGATTTCGAGAAAAGGTTGAAAGCTGTGTTGAAGGAAGTTACCAAGTCCAATGGACAGATTATCTTATTCATTGATGAACTACATACAATTATGGGGGCAGGTTGTAGCCTTATCCTGTTATTTGTAGTATTTTCTTAGACAATCTTATGATCTTTGACAACAAAAGTACGAGCACCATTATCAGCTTCCTGATTGAAAACTTCTTTAAATTTTGTGGAGGTGCACATTCGCGTGTATGCCTTCAAGTTGGTGGCTGGATTGATTTGACATTCATTACACACACTATTATCTTGTATCTGTTTTGATTATGAAATTCAGTCAGATCTTGATACAAACTCCTCAGTTGTGGATTATTTTGTGTAGGTAATCAGTCTGGTGGAATGGATGCTAGCAACATGCTGAAACCAATGCTTGGTCGAGGTGAGCTTCGGTGCATAGGAGCAACTACATTGAATGAATATAGGAACTACATTGAGAAAGATCCTGCTCTTGAGCGTAGATTTCAACAAGTGTTTTGCAATCAACCATCTGTTGAAAATACAATATCCATACTTCGTGGGCTACGGGAGCGATATGAGCTACATCATGGTGTTAAAATATCAGACAGTGCCCTCGTTTCTGCAGCCGTTCTTGCAGATCGATACATCACAGAACGATTTTTGCCTGACAAAGGTAAATGACATATTTTGTTCACTCTTCATGCAGATATCTAACAGGGAGACGTGTTTTTGTTATTTTTAGGTATTTGATCGAAGAGACTTCTAGAGCGGTCCTGTCGTGAGTTGTGAACCCCATGTCTAAATTTATGTTATTTTTCCCACCCCTAATTTTTTTAATGCCATTTACATGCTTTGTCTTGCAATACAAGATGAAGTACAACACAAAATCTTGTATGCATGACGAACTGCAAGACAGAATCTTGTATGCATGACGAAGTGCAAAACAGTCTTGTATGTATGCTAAAGTGCAAGAAGAACACTTCTATGCATGACGAAGTGCAAGACGGAATCTTACAAACACTCTAAAATTAATTCTAATAAGGACATTTTTTTCTTTCTACAATAATAGCATCTGAAAAAAAAACATGATTTTGGTCACAACCTTTACAAAGGTACTTCTATCCGAAATAATACTGTTATTGTCTTCTGTATTCTAATTAAATAATTAATTGGAGTTCTTGTGACTGGTTGTTAATTCATGACTCATTCAAGCTATAGTCGCCAAAACCTAGATGCATCAGAAGTCCGGAAAAACAAACATATGATTCTACTGTATTGGTGCATCCGCAGTTTAATTGTTTACTTGATAGTTTATTTTCCTTGTTTTCTCATTTTGCTTAGAAAAAAGGTTAAAAAAAAAAAAATCCAGCGATAGCTATTTGATGCATATTGAAAGTATGGTTTGTCTTTTTAATGTACAAAAGAGTGGATATGCTCTCATCAGAGAGTGCTTTTTGTGATTGACCTTTGAGAAGTTGTTGATGCCAATGAAAGATAGAAGGTATGGGTTTGCTTCCAAGGTAACCCACAGAGAAAGGGGGAAAGGAGAAAGAATTGGAAGAAATAGCCAACTATTTTTCTTCCCCTATGTTTGTATCTTGTCACTGCCTGGAATCTTGTTAAATGTTAGCATCTTCTGCGTACGTTCTCTTGTATAAAGATTGTAATTAGCTTTTTTCTTTCAGCCATTGATCTTGTTGATGAAGCTGCTGCAAAACTGAAAATGGAGATAACTTCCAAGCCTATAGAGCTGGATGAGATAGATAGAGCTGTGCTTAAATTGGAGATGGAGAAGCTTTCTCTGAAAAATGACACCGATAAGGCATCCAAAGAAAGGTTAAGCAAACTGGAACATGATCTGAATTCATTAAAACAGAAACAAAAAGCATTAAATGACCAGTGGAGCCGTGAGAAAGATCTCATGAGTCGAATACGTTCAATTAAAGAAGAGGTAACCCTTCACTTAGTCTTATTATTATTAAATTTCCGTCCCTTCTTTTCCCTTAATTTCTTATGTAATTGTTTAAATTTTGATAGATTGATAGAGTTAACCTAGAAATGGAAGCTGCTGAGCGTGACTATGACCTGAATCGTGCTGCTGAACTCAAATATGGAACTATGATCTCCCTCCAAGGTCAATTAGAAGAGGCTGAGAAGAACCTTTCTGAATTCCAAAAGTCTGGACATTCCTTGCTTCGAGAGGAGGTCACTGATCTTGATATTGCTGAAATTGTTAGCAAATGGACAGGCATACCCCTATCTAGCCTTCAACAATCAGAGCGGGAAAAACTAGTTATGCTGGAAGAAGTACTTCACAAGAGAGTTATTGGTCAAGATATTGCAGTTAAATCAGTTGCTGATGCAATCCGACGTTCGAGGGCAGGATTATCCGACCCGGCTCGACCTATAGCTAGCTTCATGTTCATGGGTCCTACTGGCGTTGGAAAAACTGAGCTTGGAAAAGCTTTAGCTGATTTCCTCTTTAACACAGAAAATGCACTTGTCAGAATTGATATGAGTGAGTACATGGAAAAGCATTCAGTTTCTCGATTGGTTGGGGCACCACCAGGTTATGTTGGTTATGAAGAAGGTGGACAACTCACTGAAGTGGTTCGTCGAAGACCATATTCTGTAGTACTCTTTGATGAAATTGAGAAAGCCCATCAGGATGTCTTCAACATATTGTTACAGTTGTTGGATGATGGAAGGATAACTGATTCTCAGGGTAGGACTGTCAGTTTTACTAACTGTGTCGTGATAATGACTTCAAATATTGGGTCTCACTATATACTTGAAACTCTCCAAAGTGTACAAGATAGCAAGGAAGCTGTTTATGAGGTGATGAAAAAGCAAGTTGTGGAATTGGCTAGACAAACATTTCGGCCAGAATTTTTGAATAGAATTGATGAGTACATTGTGTTCCAGCCTTTGGACTCCAAAGAAATCAGCAAAATTGTTGAAATACAGGTAATAAAATCTTCATAGATAGTTCCTTTTCGTTGCCTAATTCTTTTTGTGCTTTCATATTAGGCCTATATTGTTATATAGATGCATTTTTATCAGTCAATCAATTTATCAGTGAAAGCTCTGAGATAAGGAGTTATCATTCAATGGGCTTTTAACAAACTGAATTTTGGGGATGGGATCCTATATTCTAGCTCTCAATTCTTTTTGTAAGTCACAGTCTCTTGAGAGACAATGTGGCATTTGTGGCCATAAGCATTCTCTTTCCCAACATAAGTCTTAAGCCTACTTGAATTTGTTATGCATGAGGGAGGGAAGGTTCAGCTGAACATTCAGACTTTTAGTCAACATCATCTGGACCTTTTTAATGGATCTAAGTAAAACGAATTTCTACTTTGGGTTTCATGAGAAAAGTTTGGTGTTGAATTATTTGAGTTGGCTGGTTTTTCATTTGTTTCTTATATTTGAGGATGATCTCCTTCTGCGTGTCATTAGAATCTCTGTTACAGAAAAATGATCTTGTCTGATATTTATTTTTGGTTCATCATTTGGGTATGTGAACGGGCATGCATATAATAGTGCTGGACATATCTTCTCTGTGGTATCTGCATATTATGCATTAATTGTTTTAATTTAAAGTTGTCATTTTTGATTGGCAGATGAACCGAGTGAAAGACAGGCTGAAACAAAAGAAGATCGATCTTCACTATACAAAGGAAGCTGTTACTCTTCTAGGGATATTGGGTTTCGACCCTAACTTTGGGGCAAGGCCAGTTAAGAGGGTAATACAGCAGTTGGTTGAAAATGAAATTGCGGTGGCCATCTTGAAAGGAGATATTAAGGAGGAAGACTCAGTTATCATTGATGTTGATGACTCCCCGTCAGCCAAAGACCTTCCTCCACGAAACAAATTGTGCATCAAGAAATTGGAGAGCTCTTCCTCCATTGATGCAATGGTTGCCAATGACTAATACTTGTTTTTGGAGTGGTAAATAAACTCAATAAAAACTTTGTTTGGTCTTTTGCTGATATCTGGGTACAATCACGGTGGCATCCAAGGTACACGTCCCTTTTCTTGTGTTATAAATTTAGTTTGGAGAATGATATGTTCATGCCTTTAATTTGTAAAATATATCAAACTTTTTCCTCATCTCATCATCTTATTCTGTCGTTTGCACATATAATATGGTGCTCTTATTCGATTAGCTTAATCCAAACATCAATCCAAAGTTGATAACAGGAAGAATAGAAGCTTTTTGGGTCAGCTGTTTGCTTTTGTCTCTCATGAGAGAATGATGGAATGATTATTATTATATGAAAAGGTTCCCATAGCTGTTATGCCTTCATGCAAACACCTTCCATCTCGTGAACTCTCGACTCTCGTCTTTTCCTAAAGAAATTTTGTGGACATACAGCTCTTTAGATGATGGGGCACCAAGCAGTTTAGCTATTGTTTAACAAAAAGCAGCTCTCTGATCTCTTCTGCTTGTGTCTTGTGTGTCGCTTTTCTAGTTTATTAGTTCGTGTATTAAAAGATAAACAATGATTGGGGTTGTAAGTGGGATTGTGGAATCCTGCCAATGGCCCAAATTAGTATTATCTTTTTAGATGTCGATATTTTGGAATTCCCTATACGCCCTTTATGGCCATTAGGTTGTCGTTTGGTGGTTGGTGTATTGCAGTGAGTTTATTCTGGCAACATCGAAAATAAAAATGTGTGTCTAGGCAGGTAACAAAAATGGATACAATTGATTATTTGGGAGGAGACGGACTCTGTCACATAAATTGCATTTATTTCAAATAAGTTGTGTTGGTTGGGTTGATTCATTCGATACCAATCTTTCTAATTCACAATTTAATGGGTTTGGGTGTTATTCTGATGTTGTCCTGCATCTAACCAATTATGTACATCATGCGACCAAATTATATAGCTTGTCAATATATTAATAAATTTTTTTATGGGGAAAATTTTATATTATAATATATTGATATAATAATAAGCATTTTGTCTTGGTTGGGTATGCTGTTGCATGAATATCTAAGCTTTAGATATTTAGAGAAAAAGGTTGTGGGAATTTTCTTTTTCTTTTTGGGGGAAAAGAAATTGTTAAGGTGCTGGGTCTAAAATTTGCAGGTATCCAACGTAAAATGTTAGTCTATTTGATGGAAGGATTATTCTACTTACAAATAAACTGGAATCTAGTTTTTTTTTTTTTTCCAGCTCATTCATTTATTACATTCAGATTGTTCCATCACCATATTTAAACTAAGTAGGGTCTCGTTTTGATGCCACTTGATTAGGGGCTGGGTTTAGGTTTTTAGGTATTCAATAAAATATACTAGCCTTTTAATGGATGAATTTATCATGTTTATAAACCCAAATAATTTTCTTTTATTAATCAATATAAGACACAGTTAAACAAACTTTCTCTACCTGCAATGGAACTTAAACTTCTCTCTACGTGGATGGATTTCATTTCGACATCAAACTATGCGGCTATTATATTTTCGCTGCAAGTACTAACACTAGTTGTAGCTTATCATTTGTAAATGTATTATCCAGGTTTTATGATTTTTGTAGCTTTTCATTAGATAAAATAATGTAAAAGGAAGTGAGAGTGACTGAGGGAGACGAAGAAGTATGGAGAAGGAACATCTTGTCCCATTGGTATGTGTATGTATAAATAATAAACAAATACTTGTAGATTTTAAGCGAACATGGTTTTATAATATTTTGTATTCTATGGCCGCGAAAGTGTGACTGCCACACCTTTTACTTTCATACACACCGACAGCATCCATCTGTGCAAAATTTATGTACATGTGTCATGAATTCAGGGAATGGGTGTCCTTACATTCATTAGTGAAAGAAAAATGCTAAAAAGGGAGAAGAATAAGAGTAAGAGAGAAAGTGTATTAAAGAAAAGAGAAAATTAATTGAGTAGGGAGAGAAAATAAAATTCTCTCATTTTCTCTCTCTTTAATATTGTTCTGAAAAAAAAATTTTAAGACGCACTTAATGTATGTTGTGTTGAGTTATTTATTATATTCTTGTTTTAATTTTATTTAATTAGGTTGCGAGGAACGTATGGAAAGAATTTAATATTTTTTTTCTTATAGATCAATGGACATAAGATCGTCATACGGATTGAATTGTCAATAATCTTGCGAAATAAATGTAAAAACAAATAATCTTCGCGTATTGTGCACGGCTGATCTCAAGACAATGACATATTACAAAATTCAATAAGACGAGTGGACTGGACCTGGGTCACGGCATTTTCCGGCATGACCTCTTTAACAATTAATAGTTATCAGACTCAAAATTTGTCAAATTCACGCTTCACGCATAAACATATTATTATTGTTGAAGAAAGTAACGTGGCTAATAAGTCCACTGAGCAAATATTCGATGCCCACGTGGTTGATTTTCTTCGATTCATCAATTATTTTCTTGGCATGGCAGAAAGTAGTATGACTTTTTAATTTCAAGTTACGGTTCTTCTCTGTAGTTGTATATTTTATAAAATGTTATCTATTGTTTCAAAGATTTAATGTCTATTTGAAAGTTAATGCTTGTTGACAAAATTTGCATTTCGGTATTATGCTTGCTCTCTTTTCCAAAAGGGTTCTTGAATTTCTTCTTTAAAGGGTTTCAATCAGAATAAAAGTTTATGGATTAGATTTAAATTCTGCACAATTTTAACCACTATAATTCCACTCTCTGTGCATTAGCGAATAGATATGAAAAGTTAACTCAATCTTGCTTCCCCAATAAATAAAGTGATATTAAGACTACTAGTCACAAATAAATTTCATAATTTGTGATAAAAAAATAGTATTTGATAAAATAATTTAATAATAAAATAATATATTTATAATAAAATTTACCAAACGCATGTATATTATTATTGAAATTAATAGTAACCACTATAATATAGTTTACCAAATATTAAATAATTTTTTTAATTAACAATTTATTCCATCCGCATAGTAGAAAAATATTATTTAATCATCAATCAAAATCCCAAATTAACCTTATGTTTCGAGAAGTTTTGAACCATTTATAATTCTATAAATTTTAAATTCATGAAAATCTTACCATAGCTAAAGCCTTTAGTAGACTATGGGTTTTGAGTATGAAGGTTATTAGTGGCTAGAATATCATCACCGATATTCATCCCAAGAGTATGATTGTAACGTCAATAAATTACGAGAATTTTTATTTTTTAGTCATCCAATCAGAAGAAAGTTTTTAAGTCAAGACCTTGGAAAATTCGATAAACCAAGGGGAAAAAAAAGGGCAATTTTTTGGAATGGAATGTCATTCAATGCATGATTACATGCATGTAATTTTGGTAGAAACATGAAAGTGTGAAAAGGAAGTGGAAAAAGCAAAATTCAAGCCCGTGGCCATGGGCTGGAAGAGTGGGAAAATGGACATACGAATGAGATAATGAGTCGAGCGAGTCAGGCTTTGTTTGGTTGCGTACATACATACATGTGAAAATTTTTTTTCTCAATTTTTAATTGGACGCACTAAAATGGTAAAATCACAATCTTGACTTGAACATATGCACACCACACCGTACACGCTACTGAACCCAGAGCTGACAAAATAGGTCATCGGATCGTGTTCGTATTGTGTTAGTTTCGTGTCGTGTTAAATTTAGGTCGATCCAAACCTGACCCATTTAATAATCGTGTCAAAATATTGAGACCCAAATTCGACACGAAAAAATAATTAAATTACCCAATAACTCCCTTAATATATATATATTAAACAAAAGTTACATTAAATATTTTCACTTTGTCATACATATGTATACACATACATACATACATAATTTATTAATGTTATAAAATATATATATATCTACTAAAATATTACACACACTATTGATGTTTTAATTATATATATGTAAATAATATTATATATTAATATTATAAAATATACATGCCTACCAATATTTTAAAATTTTATAAATAAAATATTATTTCTATATTCATCCTTTTAAAGAATAAAAAAATCTTAATATTTGAGTTTTGATGACAAGAATCTGTAAATTATTTTAAAATAAAAAATATAATCGGATCATTAATCGGGTAAATAGGTTAAGAATTTTAATCCTAACTCGATACAAAAAAAAATTTTGTTGATTAAAACTCGACTCATTTAATAATCATATTAAATTCAATAATTCATACCTATTTATTGATATCATATTCGTATCGAATAATAAAATCATGTCAAATTTTATGAGCTCTAACTTAACATATTAGTAGCATACGACTGACCATCTTTAGATTTAACAAATCAAAGAGTATAGGACCCTACTGCCACTAGATCGGGGCCCACTGCGAAGCTTCTTTGACAAACACGTATTAGCTGGATGGCATAGACGGTGAGCGAGATGTTTTTGTACTGTGAAATGCATCACACCGTAGTACAATTTTGGACCATGGTCTTCGTGGCTTCTTTGGCAAGCCCCTCTCTACAAAACGGCTTCTCTATATGTAGTTATGTACGTTCTCTCTCTCTCCCCCCCCCCCCCCCTCCCGGGGGCGCGGGGCCGGTTTTTTTCCATCATTAAATCTTAAAAAAAGTTAAAAAAATGAAAACTCAAGTCCTAAATTTGAATTTAACTCTTACTAATAATAGAACGATTTTTATTCTACTCTTATGAAATATTATTTAGATTTTAGGTCGCATTAATAATCGATAAATGTCTATTTTAATAATATTTTATTAGTGAAAACACTAATTTCTAATTAAATTTAAAAAAAAAATTAAATCTCTATACTATTGTATAAAATTGAGAGCTTGAGTTCTAACTATTTGACCATAAGGTCGAGTGATTAGAGAGGATCTAATTTAATTGTTTTTTTCTGATGAAAAATGAAGAGATGTATTTGGCATTTATTTTGGTACCTGTCAAATAATATATGTTTTGTATTAGAATTAGATTGTTTCTATTTAAAATTTATTTCTTTTTAATATAATACTATATGAAAAATATATTTTGTTAAGTAAAATCACGAATATAATTAATTATACACGTTTTGTACTTAGATAACATGTGATGTGGTATTGTGGCTCACGGTGTCATCACTGATTGATTTAATTAAATATCTAATTGTTAGCAACTTTAATATTAAACAAAATACAATTAATTTAATTCTAATCAATGATAACCTAACCATACATTTATGGCTAACTGTAGAAAGCTTAAAGGTTATTATCAATCTAACATTATAAGAGGTTTTATTTATGTGGCAAAGGCTTGTTTGGTCGGAGTATAAAAGATAGAAAGAGAGAAAAGATTGGTGCTTTGCTGCTTTTTTTTTTATAATTTATTTTTATTTTTTAATTTTGTTTAAGAAGGACAAAATTAGTTGGTAAATAAATTGTCTTCACTTGGAACTATTTTCCAAAAAGTCCATCCAAACAAGGCTTAAATTATTCAGTATTAGAGTCACTTTCTGATACTCCTCTGCCTCTTTCATCTGTTTTTATCAGCTATTATAAATAATAAAGCAAAGAACACCAACACACACCCATCCACCCACACAAACGCAGAACTCTCCACTTCACTTCACTTGTGTCTGGTTTTCTCGCCAATGTAGAGAAAAATAAGAAAAAAAGATGGCGAAGATTCATCAAAACAATGTCAGATCCTTGATCCTCGAGCGTAACGACGGGCCCACATCCGCCGCTGACGGCCACCATCACTTCCGGTTATGGACGGCCTTCTCCGGTGCTGCATTCCGTCGGAAAATATTTGACGCCGTGAGTTGTGGTGGGAGTTCACGTTACGGTCGGGAAATTCTCGACGACGAGGGGATTTCTCTCCCGACGCCAAAAGCTAAAACGGAAATGGAGAGCAGAGGAGTGGACTCGGAGAAAGGAAACGGGCGGAAGCCAGAGAAGCAGAAAGAAACAAAAGGGTGCGTTTCGAAATCGGAGACGCTGTTGGATCTCTTGAACTTGGGTGAGGGTGAAGCTGCGAGTGAGATAAAGAAGAAAGAGGAAGCTTTAGAGGAGTTAAAGATTGTTGTTAAGGATTTGCAAAGTGAGAGTGAAGAGCAAAGAAGAGAAGCTGCGAGTAAAGTGAGGAGTTTGGCTAAAGAAAATTCTGAAGCAAGGGTCACTCTTGCTATGCTAGGTGCCATTCCTCCTTTAGCTGGGATGCTTGATTTTCAACTTGTTGATTCTCAAATTTCTGCTCTTTATGCTCTTCTCAATCTTGGAATCGGCAATGATTTGTAAGTTCTGGTTTTTTTATTTTATTTTTCGGTTTAAAAAATATGTTATGTTTGTGTTTTAAATGTTTTTTTCCCCTCTAATTTGTATTTGCATGTGTAGTTTTGATGTAGAATGGAATTAGCTAGGACAAGTCACTTTCCATATTTTTGTGGCTATTATTTCATCCTTGAATGTGTTTCTGTTCGGGAGAATTGAAAGTTTGATTGATTTTTTGCTACCCCTTTTGCAGGAACAAAGCAGCCATTGTGAAAGCAGGTGCTGTTCACAAGATGCTAAAGCTTATAGAATCTCCTGTTGCTCCTAACCCATCAGTTTCAGAAGCAATAGTAGCGAATTTCTTAGGCTTGAGTGCGTTGGACTCTAATAAACCTATCATTGGATCTTCAGGTGCAGTCCCATTCTTGGTTAAAACCCTCAAGAATTCGGATAAAAAAGCTAGTCCACAAGCAAAACAAGATGCTCTACGAGCTTTATACAATCTCTCAATCTTTCCATCGAATATTTCCTTTATATTAGAAACCGATTTGATCCCATTTCTCTTGGAGATGTTAGGAGACATGGAACTAAGTGAGAGAATTTTGTCCATTTTGAGCAATTTAGTATCTACGCCAGAAGGTCGAAAAGCAATTAGCAGGGTGCCTGATGCCTTCCCGATTTTAGTTGATGTTTTGAATTGGACCGACTCACCAGGTTGCCAGGAGAAGGCATCATATGTTTTGATGGTGATGGCACATAAATCATATGGAGATAGGCAGGCCATGATAGAAGCTGGCATTGCATCCGCATTGCTTGAATTAACACTTTTGGGTAGCACATTGGCACAGAAGAGGGCTTCAAGGATTTTGGAATGCCTGAGAGTTGATAAAGGGAAGCAAGTTTCAGGGACTTATGGTGGAAATTTGGTAGCAGCAGCAGCAGTGTCTGCTCCTATTTGCGGATCTTCATCATCAACATCTACAAATCCAAATGGTGTTGCAAAGGAGTGTTTAGAAGAGGAAGTAGACATGATGAGCGAGGAAAAGAAAGCAGTGAAACAATTAGTCCAACAAAGTTTACAGAACAATATGAAGAGAATTGTGAAGAGGGCCAATTTGCCGCAGGATTTTGTCCCATCAGAACATTTCAAGTCCCTCACAACCAGTTCAACTTCCAAGAGCTTACCATTTTGATTAAAGAGACCAATTCGAAGTTAGTCTTCTTTTCATAATACTACTGCAAATTTTTCTGGTTTTTTGTAGCTCTTGTTGATGTATGTAGCAAAACAATTCGTTTGTGTTATAGTTATATACCCCATATCAGCTAGTTTAATATCATCTAGATAGTTCATCCTCATTGTCATATCCTTAGATCTAATCATGCTGAAAGCTGTTAGACTATTCTCTTGTATTTTATCTAGAGATGCTTCGCCGTCAGTGGGATGGCATTCAAAATCAGAAACTCTTGAGGGCTGAATAATGTTAAGACTATACCTTCGGACATGGAGTCACTTTCAAACCATTTGTACATTTTTGTCCCACCTTATGTCCCTTAGCTGTAATTTTATATTCCTGCTTGCTAAAAGAGGTGTTGGTTCATTTTCTCTCTCAGGGAAAAAAAAAATGACAGTTAACTGCAGTTTTTCCATATGGGAATCTATTCCTTAACTTAAATTTCAACTCCGAATGTGATGCTTCCATCGGGAATCTCTGGATTTACAGGCTTTAATTTATTTTATTTTATGCTTGTGGTAGTGTGTACATGGACAATGAAGCTTTATTACTTTTGATTATTTTAACAAACCGATGAGTAAATGCATTGACCTTGTTTAATGGGCTGTTTACAATTTAATTATTCACAGATCAGGAAGGTTAGGGGGCCAATTTGGAGAGAGTAAACAAGAAACTTAGCTGGTGGGCAGGAATAAAAAGCGTCCTCATTCTTACCCCTCTTAAGGTATATATATTATGTATGTATAATAAGTTTGTAATCTTTTGTGACTTGTTTATGACAAATTGGCCTGTATGTATTTACTTTCTTTTTTTCAGCCTGATTTTGTTGTAAATATTTTGCAATAAGATAAGTAGTAAGCTGTAACCGAATGCAAGTTTTTCGAGTTCAATGCTGCGCCGTGACCTTTGCTGAAAAGAACTTGTCAAGTTATCTTTGTTCATGGAAGAAATTTTTTCTCTCTGCAATGCGGAGACATTAAAGACCTCTTTAATCAAATACCCTAATTATGTTCCATTTCGGCAAGTTAAGACTTAAGGCTTGGTATGTGGGCTCATAACGGAGAAATCTCCTGTCATTTACTGTAAAACTCAATTATGTTGCCATCATTGTCAGCTTTCAATAACAAGATTGTAATAGTTGATATGTTTGATGCCTTAAACTTCCTTTTGTGAGAAGTGAGAACTCATCCGTAAACAATGAGGGGTGTTTTAGGGTTTAGACCCTTTCATTTTCATGCAAATTAACCAAAATGGTCAAATAATGGCCATTCAAGGCCAGCTTTGAAGACGCTAGCACCAAAAGGGTACGTTACGTGAAGGACAATGATGCTGCTGCGTAAAAGATAACATGTGATCCGATGCTCTGTCTTCAATTATACAACGTGGACCCTACACTGCGCTCTCATGTGCACAGCGTAGTGTGATCCATGATGTAATCGTGGGGTAGCTTAAACCGTCCGATTAGGTGGGCCATGGATTTCTTTTGCTTTGATTAAGGAGAGAATTGATTCGCTTTGTCAACTGTGGTACCTAGAGGCAGGCCTACCAATACACACCCACGAATGATGTAACAATTTTAACTTTCGGTCACAAATTCCAAATTATATGTTAACTCATAAATCAAAAGCTTGAGATTAGTAACCAAAAAGAAAGAAAGAAAGAAAGAGAGACTGTCGAGGTGGGCATTTAACTCGAACTGAATGGATTGGATGAGCAATTCTTAGGGAACCATCGGTTTTGGATTCAGTTAAGAGTTTAGTTTAGGTCTTCAAGAATGAATGAGAATAGTAGTAATAAAAGAATCTCATGAACCGGACTAGTTTGATTCAGGTCAAAAATATCGAATATAATTTAATTCGATTCGATTTTCTTAAAAAATTAGAACACCAAACCGAACTATATACTCCAATGTCCAAAATATCATCTTTGTATCACATCATTTCATATTATTATTACTCACAGAATGAGCAGAGATTTAACTCACCGACAAGTCATTATTTTTTCTATTAAAAAAAAAAGAAAGAAAGAAAAGAAAAGAAAAATGCCGGTAAAATATTAAAACAAAGGACCAGATGTAAGTCTGAGGAAATGAAACCCAACGCAAACTGAGAGACCATAAAGGGGTAGGTAAGGGTAGACGATTAGCTAGAAATGGGACACACATTGTGTGTTGGTGAACATGAAATTTATTATTTGGGAGCAATCAGCATTAATTAGGTCTGCAAATTTCGGCCTGCCCCACGTTTTTTGGTATTTAAAAAAATTCTCAAATTTTGAGTTTGGAAGTGAGATCTGAATGTGACAATTCCTACCCTATTATATATTTTTAGGGACCCACAAAAAAAAACCCTCAATTCTACATATATATATATATATATATATATATTGGTGTTGGAAAATTTGTCTAAACAATTATGTAAAAGTATTACAAGCACTGCAAGTTTTGGAAAAATAGTTTAAATTAGGAATAATTTTCAAAAAAATGCCACTTAAAATTTTCGTACTAAAGTTAGAAAATCAGTATGTCCAACATAAATATCCTTTGATAATTTATTGTGCTTAAGAGACAATTAATGAGCAATTGAGATGCAGTCAACATATCGAGTGCCTAACTGAAATGAATAGATACTTTGGAGCAATTATGCTCAAAATGATCTTATTTATTTATTTCTTTGCTATTAAAATTAAAAAAGTGCGCTATAATTTTGAAAATTGACAGAAAATTTTAGACTATTCCTAAAAATTGTGCCGCGGTATTCCTTCCCCACAATGAGAAGTGGAATGACTGAGAATAAGATAGCGAATCAATTGAGGTCCTTGGAGGCAGAAGAAGTGGGCCTCTTTAGCAGGAGGCCGAAACAAAAGAGTCCTCAACCTGGGGGCACATTGTAGGCCCATTCTTCAGCCCAATAATTCATTGCGCACAAAACACCGGAACTTCCTACTTTTACCATTTACAAAAACCGTATAAACAAAATACGCACACATCCTTTTCTGTTGTATAAACAATTTATTCCTTTTCCCCTCTTTTCAATCCACAGCTGTATAAACAAACAATAATTCCTGTGTATTTAACTACTAATAAAAGAATTTATCAATCAAGCAATTTCAACTGTTGTGATACCAAAATTTATTTGAGGGACGAAACAGGGAAAAAAAAAAGTACAAAGAAAATCGATGACTGAACCGATATCAGTTCAAAATTTTCTGAACAAATCACAAAACATGGCCACCCCCGCTACAAGCTTTCTTAATTAAAAATAAATAAATAAATAAATAGAGGTAATAGAAAAAGGTGGAAATAAAGTTGTGAAAGCCGAGGAAATAGCCCAATACTCACAACTGCAAGTTGCTTTTTCTTCCTAATTTTTGATTCCCCAACAAGATTATGACCTATATATATGGATTCACTCTGATAGTAATGTGCATAATATCAATCCATGCGAACATTTCAATAAAGGTGACAGGATTTGCAGATGGAACATCCTTAAATTGAAAGATTTTGTTCAACTTTAATAGAACATAAAGCCAGAAAGAGGTAATAAACATGCTTTATATCAATGTAAAGATCATCAAACAAACTGCTAGTTATGTTACCATGAGTGCTCCTCCAGTAGCACAAATTGCACACACAAACTACATCCGATAACATCTAATTTCAAGTCCCTGGAAGTTATTTTTTTCTCCTCATCATATTAGAACATCAACAACTAATAGCTATATCTATAAGAACAGGCACCAGCCACCTAAATATCCAAAACCCAAGCACCTGTTTTTACAGGGTAACTTCACATAATGTCACCAAAATCTACTTGCTCTCAGTAACAGGGAGGTATACACCTTCAGCGGCTAACCACACATTATCAGCACGCTTTTCTCTGACGCCACAGACCTAATGAAACACAGAGACGGTTAAATGGAGAACTGAAAAGCAAGTTCTACATATAAATTGAAATAAATGACATTAGAACTTCAGATTGACTTTGAATCAATGTTTGTTTAAATGGGAATGGAACTATATTGTTTCTTTCTCACCTCTTGCTGTCCGCCAGCTATCCGCTGATATTTCTTGGGATGACTATGTAAGTAGCCACCTGTGTCAACGTGCTGAAGCCGAATCCTTTGATCTTGCCGCCAAGTCTTTCCGCTGCCCTCAATCATAACCCTAATCGAAATTGGCCCAGTATGGCATCAGTCAATGGAAAGACTATGACAGGTAGATACAATTTGAAATAGAGTTAGTGTAAAGTCTCACCTCCAGTAATCACCAGTATCAGATTCCTCTTCACCTCCGAAACAGCTAATCTACACACAGCACATTGTAATTTAGATAAAGAATAACTATAGATTTTAAAAGGTCAATAAGGGCGATTCGATATTACAGCCCAAAGTAAAATAAAAAAATGAACACTCAACCAATTAGCAGTTCCATCTAGTTTAAATTCGAACACAGAATAGAAGCTGAGATCATGGTCTTGTACAAAATGAAGTGCTACAGAAACATAAGGAAAATAGAAAAACTAACCTCAAGGTTTCCTGAAATTGGGGACGCATGCAAATGGCTGTGCAGCCATTTTCTAGTTCTCATGTGCTGCAACCGTATAATAGTCCCACTCTTTATGGTGTCACCTTGTTTGGCAGATGCCCCTAGAATAGGCTTAACAATCTGCAAAAGAAAAGCTTATATCATATCAGAAGACAAAAAAAACTTGCCGATTCCACTTTCTTGCAAAATCATACAGCAATATTAACTTCACTAACATAGAAGTGCCCTTCCAAATTTATATCAAGTATGGCAAACTCCAACTACAAATGACCAACTAAACTCTAATAAACAAACATCGGCTAACTAGTAGCTAAAGTTATCTTTAAATATGAAACAAAAGATTGGGGATGGCCACAACCCAAAAAACAAAAAAAAGATATAAAATAAAAAAATTGTTTCCTGAACCTACTTTTACTTCCCAGTTAAATGAACATTTCGATACAAGTTATGTTAAATACTGATCCAAGCAATTCTAAGAGGTGCAATGCTCTGATTCCAAACCACAAAATCTATATTGCTTCAGAGAGAGTACCCAATAGCTATTGGCATCATCAACATCAGGGAAACCCGTAACAGATTGCTGCCCGCTGCCAGAACCATATGGCACTTCATGTGAATGTAGCCGGAATTTTGTCTTCTCATGCATCAACTTGAGAACTGTCCCATAAGTAATCTGTCCAAGCAAAAATAATAAAGAGAAAAACAGATTAAAAATCGTATTTTCCAGCCCACATCAGTTATTGAGAATTACGCCCTAACAAAATAATGAACTCAGTAACAAATTTCTAATTCCCGTTAAATGCTACAAAATCAAGAAATTAAAAAGTTGAATTCGGACCTCGACGGTTTCAGAGGAAGCGGCGGAGGCGGAGGAAGGAGAAGATTCGTCGAGATTGAGGCCGAGGAAGAGGAAGACAGCGAGAGCGAAGAATACCATTGCCATGAGGAAGAGCAAACCTAAGAACCAGTTCTGTTGCCAAAACGGAAAGTCGTTTCGAGGTTTCGCTCGCGAACCTCTTATCGAATCTCTACTGCGGTTAGCGTTTTCGGTTGATGATGTTTGTTTTCTTCTTTGAGCGAGGGATTGCGTCGGCGGCGGCGCCCCAGACGAAGCCACGGTGCGATCGGAGGATCTATCCAGAGTTCACGGAGAGAGCCTTTGGGGAGTTTTGGGTTTGGGGATCAGCAGGATTGTCGAATGGATCTGTGATCGAAATGGTTTTGAGTTGAGAGAGGGAGGAGATGGAGACCTGTTGGATGACTTGGTCTCAACGAATAGAAATGAGACACGTCGATAGTAGTTGACGTGGGGGAAGAGTATTGGAGGGAACACTCTCTTCTGGATTGAAACGTGGTTAGAGAAGTCAAAGGTCAATGCGTTTCTTTAATTTTACGTACCACCCAGGGATGGCAAAGGGGTGGGGTGGGGTGGGGTGGGTTACTCTATTCTCGGGTTAGAAATTTTTGTCCTTATTTTTTACTCTATTTTTTAATAAATTTAATAGATGAAGTTGGAGAATTTTCATGTGGGAATGAATTCTTCATTCCCACCTCATTTTCTATTTATTTATTTTATAATTTATATAAATATATTATTTTAATAAATTTAAAATTTAAAATAAAATCATTATTATATTATAAAGTATTTAAATTCTTTTAAAAAATATCTAAAAGTTTGAAGTGATATTAAAAGTGAAAAATATCTAAAGAGCGTAGAATCTTAAAAAAGAAAAAAATATAATAATATTTTAGAATTGAAAAATATTATAGGATTTTCTTTCATTCATATCTTATTTATATTGCATAAAAATTAAAAAAATTATTAATTAACATTATAATTAATAAAATAAAAATTATTAAATAAGAATTAAAAATAAATTTATATATAATGGGGATTGAGGTGGGTGGAGGAATACAAAACCAAACCCCACTCCATTAAAAGTTTGAGGATTATTTTCCCCTCACTCCTCACCTTATTCTTCAAAAATTATTCAAAATTTTCTCCATTTGGGGTGGGGCTCCATAGAGCTCCAAAGCCATCCCTAGTATCACCCCTCGGTGTTTGCCCAAGCAAGCATGCCCCTTAGGCACTCCTGACTTGACTTGCTATCACTGACGTCGGCTCTGCCAGTAATTCAATGATAATAATGCCAAAAATTTTAATAGCTCTAATATTATCTGCTACCCGTTTATTAATATTTATAAAAAAATTAATTATATTTTATTATTTAATTGATGGGTGGCACATCAATTGAAATTTAAATAATAATTAAGAGTGACTTTAAGTATAAGAGATTAAGACGATCGCTTAAAATCCTAAATTTTAGGAAGATATTATTTTTTTAATATTTTATTAATAATTCTCTAATTTATAATTTTAAAAAATATCATGCATGGTAATAGAATTTATTAAATATCTCTCTAATTAATAATTATTATTGTTGGTTGTTATTTTCTTCTTTTGTTGTTGTTGGTGTTGCTGCTGCTCCTCCTCCTCCTCCTCTTCTACTTCTTCTTCTTATAATAGATAATGTCGTAATATTAACATTAAGAATGTTTTTGCAGCTTGTAATAATTTATTTTAATTAACAGACAAAATAAACACGCTAATAAGACTACAACCTATTTTATTTCTAATTCTCACAATTAAAGTTAACAATTTATTTTATTTCGATCCTAGTTCATTCTTATTTTTAACTATAAAATAGAACTGCGCTTCTCGCGGCTTTGAAAAAAAAATTAGTATTATCATTTTTTCTTACTTTACACAATGATGAAACTGATAAAAAAATATTAATTGATTTTTTAAAAAGATGAGATAGACTTATAAAAACATAAAATAACTATTAGCCAGCAATACAAATAAAAAATCAACGCAAGATAGAGAATAAAATGAGAGAATATATTATAGAGTGATTTTATTTATTCCAATGGTATGTGTACAAAACAAAAAGATGAGCTCTCATTTTATAGTTACATAATCACTCTATGAAATTAATGAAAAATTATGGATCATAATTCCTTGTGAGATAGTGGGAGTTATAGGGAAGCTAAAAGTTGCTAATGAGAGATAATTGGGAGATTAAGAGATATATGTTACGAACATTCACATTTATTTTAATAAATGTATAACACTCCCTGACTCCCACTTGAATGTTAATTACAAAGAATATGCCTCATTAAAATCTTTACATAATGTTATTGTGTAATAACAATCAAATTAATTATGAGAAGATGAAAAGTCAAATCTAAAAGAAAATTTCTTTATTTATTAGATAATAGAGAATATATCAAGATGAGAAACAATAATGCCACATCACCACCTCAAGTCCAGCTTTATATATATATATATATATATATATATCGATAGATTGATAAATTCACCATTAAAATATTAGAAGTAGAAGATTTATTGTCTCTGAAAATTTTATTTCAATACTGAATTATAAGAACTAACCAAAAAAATCATTGGACTAGAACCAAAATTTTAGTTCAGTCCTTCAATTTTTTTAATTTTCTTACAAAATTTAACTTTTTTTTTCTTATGTCTCTTATATCACACTGCCTGGCACTATTTTAATAAAACAAAAAATTAATGATTTTTCCCGATTTGATTTCAATTTTTAGGGAAAAAAAATTAATGAATTGGAACTAAAAAATCAAACCGAACCAGCTTTTTTGAAATGAGTTTGGTTCCACCCAATTCTGGTGCCAAATATATCATTTTTTTAATAATACCTGGCTCTTAAAAGGGTTTCATACTTTTTTTTTATTTGGTACCCAAAACTATTTTATTAATAATAAATGTCAAAAAAATATGTCACATGACTTAGTTTTCTCTTTTATTTAGAATATTCTTAAAGAATTTTTATATATTAAAAATAGGAATAAAAATGAAGTTCTTTTTTTTTTGTTTGAAGTCTACAAAACTATGGTACATTGGTATATTTCCATTATCAAAGCTTGTTATCTTGTTATTTTATAATAATGATAATCATAGTTTTAATTGTAATTATGTAGTTGTAATTAGAATTCACTATAATTACTATTAAAATTGAGTAACTCATCTATTGTAATTAGAAAAATCTATTACTTTTATTAGAATTAATTGGAATCTATTGTTAGAAAAGAAAAGAGTCATCAATCATCTATAATCATATAAACAGAATAACATGTCGTTTTTCTTCAAAACATAAACGACAAAATCATCTAGAGTATGTGCCGACGTACACTATTTATGCATGTTGATTGTCTAAATAATTTGGATGACATGTTGTGTTTTGGGTTTCATTATGATTGACATATTATTTAGTGACAAGATGTTAAAAGGTAGGTCAGTTATAACATGTGTGCCGATTAAAATTATTTTTAATATTTATTATTATTATTATTATTATTATTATTATTATTATTATTATTACTACTACTACTACTACTACTACTACTACTACTAACAACACTTTTAAATAACAATAATAATTATTGTAATAAAAACTAGTAGAAATGATAATTAATTAAGGGTATTTTAGTAACTTAAAATAATTAATTTTGATTTTTGGATAAAATAAATAAATCAATGGAAATACAATACATTCTGATTCTGAATCTTATAATTCAAGTGACTAATTTATTTTTATTTTTATTTTTCATTCCTATTTTATCCGATTCTAATTCAAACTCATTCCAATTATCAATTCATAAAGATACCACGAGTGTTAGCAATCATCCAGAAATGAGAGCAAAATCATAAGAAAGTGGTAAAAAAAAAAGGAAATTGAAGGGAAGAGACGAGATTCCAAATCATATGACACGTGACTTAAGCGAGCGGAAGTATGTATTTAGATAATTTTGTAGTAGTTTCATTACATTATATTTATTATTTTTACTCAAATTTATTCGAAGGGTATTATCGACTTTTCAATCCATTCCAAGTCTAAGGCTTTGAACAAATAATATGAACCACACCTATTTTTACAAAATCAAAATTTCTTCGGTTAGGTATCTCAATTCACGCATTTTATAATACATTATTTCCATGAAAATAATAAACTGGCGTAAGAACGGAAGGCAAAAAGCAAAATTCTAAGCAACGTGTCAAATTTGGAGGTTACCTTACATCAACCGTGGAAGGTAGCTTGGCCCCACGTTCGCGCCATTTCCACAACAATCATCTACGTGGCATTTTCCCAGTATAAACGAAACCATCAAAGCTTCACTTCTTTCTCCAAGAACAGGATCGCAGCCTCTTCTTATTTAATTAAAGCTTGGGGTGCTTCTCAAGGTCGAAGTCAAAAGCAGAGATCAAAAGCAGGTAGCTAGCAAGCAAAGCAAGAACCAAATATGGCGGTTTTTGAAGAGATCGTTGATGAAAATGGTGTCTACAAATTCTTTTACGACGGTGCATGGAGAAAATCATCTTCTGGCAAATCAGTTAACATCATCAATCCCACTACTAGAAAACCCCACTTCAGAGTTCAAGGTAACTTAAGCTTCTAAAGACTTTTTTTTTCAAATATTTTAGTTGGAAACCCGGTTTTCTTGTCCCTCTGGTTAAGCTAATTGGGTGTAAAAATTTGACAGCTTGTACTCAGGAAGAGGTGAACAAGGTCGTGGAAACAGCAAAGTTAGCACAAAAATCATGGGCAAAGACTCCACTGTGGAAGCGAGCAGAATTGCTTCACAAGGCAGCTGCAATCTTAAAAGAGCAAAAAGCTCCCATTGCCGAGTGCCTTGTTAAAGAAATAGCTAAACCTGCTAAGGATGCAGTCACCGAAGTAAATACAACAAACAATTTTTGTTTTAAATCTTTTTCTTTTCAAGAGTTACTTTGCTGTGAATTGAGTTTTATTTTCTTTGCCCTTGATTAATTAGGTAGTGAGATCTGGTGATCTGGTTTCATATTGCGCTGAGGAAGGTGTTAGAATTCTTGGGGAAGGGAAATTGTTGGTCTCTGATAGTTTCCCTGGAAATGAGAGAACTAAATATTGCCTCACTTCAAAGGTAACTTCACTGCTTCCTTTCTGATTTTTTTTTACAAATTAGTCTTAGTGTAAGCAAAGGCTTTGTTTGGTATCCTGATGCGGCTAAAACAAAAGGAGCTTTGTGTTGTATTGTGTTGTGTGGCACCTGCTGATGTAGGCATTTGAGTGAGTTGTTCATTATGCAACTTTCTCATAAAGAACAAGGTTCTTTTCACTATTTTCTAAGAGGAGTATTACAAGGAATATCCATGGAGTCATTGACCAGGGACTTTTATTATAGACATTGCAAACCTCTTAAACAACAACACCTATGTTCAGGATATATCACATTTTTGGAACAAATGCTGAAGAATCAAGAATGTGTTCATTATGAATGCATGTAACATGTCTAAGCTGCAAATGGATCTAAAAAGATATGTATGTATGGGTAACAATAAGTATTACAAAAAATTGAAAGAATGAACGGAGAGCCACATGTCTAAGTAGCGGCTGTCAACACTTTGCTTCTGTCAGTTTTGGACACAGATTAATATAATTTTTTAAATAATAGTTGAAATGGAAACATCTAATGTAACAGGAAAGCTTATGCTTTCTGGTTTTGCCAGTACCCTGACTAACTCATAACTTGTGATACCATCAGAAAATTCATTTCTAGCTCCCCCGCCCCAATCCTCGTTTGTGGATTAATTGGTGTCTCTCCGTATAATTTTCATCATCTTGTGACATTGATTGAAATTCCTGCTCTGTAAGTAACTGGCAAGAATGGTGCAGTTACTCTGTATGTTGTTTATGGATAATTTATTTGGACTTGCACCTTTTGCAGATACCCCTGGGTGTTGTTTTAGCCATTCCACCATTCAACTATCCTGTTAATCTCGCTGTTTCAAAAATTGCTCCGGCACTCATTGCTGGAAATTCCATTGTGCTCAAGCCTCCAACCCAGGTAAGGTTTCAAACCGATGATCTAATTTTCCAATTTTCATTTATCTGGTTTCCACCAAAATGTACTTCAGTTTAGCTGATTTTTAAGTTCAGGCAGTTCTAGCAGTAATGATTTTATTGCTGGGCAGGGTGCTGTGGCTGCACTTCACATGGTACATTGCTTTCATTTGGCCGGTTTTCCTAAAGGTCTAATTAGTTGTGTCACTGGAAAAGGTTCTGAGATCGGTGACTTCCTCACCATGCATCCCAGTATCAATTGTATTAGGTAACTATTAGATGTTTCAAGATCTTATTACTATGTAGTTTCAGTTTTCATTGCTTATCATTCATTTTTGTATTGCTTTTTTATGATTTTTGATTATAGCCTGTGAAAGAAAAAAGGGAAAAGGGATAAATGTCCTCCCATCAGAAAGCCAAAAGAGACATGTTCTAGATTTTACTAATCTTTGCTTCTGGAATTGGAATTTACATGAATTTCAAGAACCCCTTGTAGCTTACAGATCGATCATCGACTAATAAGCATACATGCTCAGCTTCACAGGTGGGGATACTGGAATTGCAATCTCAAAGAAGGCAGGCATGATTCCTCTTCAGATGGAACTTGGTGGAAAGGATGCTTGTATCATACTTGAAGATGCAGATTTGGATTTGGCTGCAGCCAATATCGTTAAAGGAGGCTTTTCTTATAGGTGAATTGCGACCATCCATCAATTATAAGATCTTCCTTTGTGATCTAATAGATGGCCTGTTTTGTGGATTAAGTCATGTTTTTATTTCTTGTGGCGTGCTTGATCATTTTACATCACTATCATTGTTTTTTCCCTTTTTGTTATTGAGTTCTTTAAAAAATGTCTGGTAAATAACCATTCAATCCTTTTGACAGTTTTGTCTATGAAGTTTTAATAATAAATATGTTTGATTATGTTGGTAATCCTCTCTACCAGTGGTCAAAGATGCACAGCCGTGAAAGTTGCCTTGGTCATGGAATCAGTAGCCGACACTCTTGTGGAGAAAGTAAAAGCTAAAGTTGCTAAACTGACGGTTGGTGCTCCTGAAGATGATTGCGATATAACCCCGGTTGTTACAGAGTCGTCAGCTAACTTTATTGAAGGGTTGGTTATGGATGCTAAGCAAAAGGCCGCAACATTTTGTCAGGAGTACAAGAGGGAGGGCAACCTCATATGGCCTTTATTGTTGGATAATGTCCGACCTGATATGCGGATAGCATGGGAGGAGCCATTTGGTCCTGTTCTGCCAGTTATTAGGATAAACTCGGTCGAAGAAGGAATCCACCATTGTAATGCTAGCAACTTTGGTCTTCAGGTAACATATATCTTATTTTGCCAACCATCTGCAAAATTATGAGCTTGAAGTTCACGGAAAGTCAAATGTGTATCGCTACTTAAATTACTACTGACCACTGTGATCAATTGTGCTCAAATTTCATTTTTCAGGGATGCGTATTTACTAGGGATATAAACAAAGCAATTTTAATCAGTGATGCGATGGAAACAGGAACGGTTCAGATTAATTCAGCTCCGTCTCGTGGACCCGATCATTTTCCTTTCCAGGTTAATCTTTATTAGAGTGCCGTACTTACAAATTGCTATTCAAGTGTTCAACCTTAATCCGTATAAACTGTTAAGCTATTGACTCAACTTATTGAGCATTTTATGGCGGCAGGGCTTAAAGGACAGCGGAATTGGCTCACAGGGAATCACCAATAGCATCAATATGATGACGAAAATCAAGAGCACTGTAATCAATTTACCAACCCCATCTTACACCGTGGGTTGATACTTAATAGGACCATCGAGCTACGCTCACCTCATAGAGTACATGTTATCTACCTAGAGTATCTAACTGGCAAAATAAAATCACTGTATGTTATCTTCCTTGCCTTCACGGCCAAGTAATCGGCACTTGCATGTACCCACAAGTTTCTTGTGGTTATCTTATTGTTTAAAATTGGCTCTGGTTATGTAAGTAAAGATGATGGAGTGTTTTTTATTTTTTTTTCAAATTGAATTTATGGCAAGGTATTTGTAATTATAGCTGCCCTACTTTATTGGGATTCTTTCCATATGTAACAACACCATGCAGGGATAAGATCATTGAGGAAACAAAGGTTATAGATGTAAATACATTATATGTTATTGAAAAGGCAATTATTTGTTGGGCATTCTTCAACATACCATTTAGGGGCACGTACCAATTATAACAGTAATCTTTTATAATTTGGTTTGAGATTTATGAGTTGCATGTTTAATAAAAAAAATTAGAAAATATTTCATGCATCCAAAGTAATACGTACAACCAGTCGATTTCAGATTGCATACATTTATATATTATAACAACATTTTCAAAATAATAATTATAATACAAACAGTTGTTTCATTTAATGTAATTACAAATTTATTTAATATCTTTTTCAACGTAAATACACGTATGACAGTGATATACTTTTTATTCATCATATTTTTTTTGCTTGTTTTGTTTTATGTCCTTAAATGTAAATGCATACATGGTCATTGGACGATATACATAGTATTCAATTTCACATTTAATAACCGGCTTATCTCTTCATCCTCTCAAATTGATTAAATTTTTAATAAAGGGACGAAATATACCATAAAGTATGGCGATTTTACATTATTCTCCAAAATATATATGTATGTGTGTGTATCTATATTAATATATATATTTCTCACGTTTTCTGCAATATAATTTTAAGATTTTGAAGTGCTCTAAAATATAGCAGAGATATTGAAAATATAAAAGAAAAATTTTGGGGCATGCTTTATACGTCTTAAGGTTTTATTACATGATTTATATAATTTGTTGATATGTAATTAAATTATTAAGAAAATATCAATATTAAGAAAATATTGTACTGTCCATCAAAATCCCTCTCAAAATTAAAAAAGAAAAAGGCCAATTAAAAAATCAGGCGGTCAAGAGTATGTCCACGTTGAACCCACAGTCATGAAAATCCAAAAGCGGATTTGAAACCCCATATTTAACTGGAGCTCATAAACACGGCGGTATCCGAGCAAGGGCTTTGCTGGATTCTCCTTTAAAGCGCACGAATAATAAATTTTCGTTTACCAAAATACCCCCTTCAGAAAGTATAAGAGACGAGAAAAAGATCCCTTTTTTTATATTGTTATTTTATTTATAAATATTTTCACAGTCTAACGAAATTAAAAAAAAAAAATACACACACTCGTTCTCTCTCTCTCTCTCGCTCTTTCTAAGCAAAAACAAAGACGAGAGAAACCCTAACTTTCTCTCTCTAAATTTCTCGTTCGAATCTCGCTTTTGAATCTTCAATTCTTTGTTTCTGTGTCGTTTTCTAGGCTTTCAATGGTGTGAAATTGAAGTTCGAGCGTCTGAAATCGAAGGATCTATTGGTGTTTTCGTACAGAGAGAAATTATGGCTTCGTCTGATAAGGAGCTCGAGCAACAGCTCATGGACGCTGGAAATAAGCTTCTAGAACCTCCAGATTCCGTTGATGAACTCCTTCCTCTTCTTGATGTAAGCTTTACTCTATTCCATATTTGAAAAATTTAATGTCATGTATATTGTTGCTTATATTAGTTTTTATATTATATATATATATATTATTTGAAATTATTTATGATGTTTTTAGTAATTTCTATGTGATGCATGTTGAGTGTCCTTTTACGAGCTATATTGACTTCATAGTAATGTTGTTGATGTTTTTATTTTTAAAACGTTGTATTTGCGTTGTTTGTGTATCGCTTGATTGAGCTTAGCGCACAGATGGCAGTGCTTATGTACATACTGCTATAAGTTTGTGGAATTTACAACATGTGAAACTCAGTGGACTCTGTACACGTCTTGAAAAAGCAGCTTGTGGAAACCAGTGTCCTTTCTTTCCCTTCCCCCCCCCCCTTTTGATGATATTATGAGATAGGTAACTTGTTGGACAAGTTGGTTTTGAATTTTGTTTAAAGAGCTCCTTTTTGCTATTGGACTTCTTGGAAGTTCTCATGTGTTTGAATTGCGCGCGAATATTTGAATGAGTTCATGAATGGACATTTACATATGCGAGGGAAAATTTTGAATTAAACGAGGGCATGAATGGCTTTTTTCATCTCTATTTATGGAATACATATATATACACACACACACACACACACAAACAGTGTTTGGTTTGATGTCATTGTTGAATGATGTAATTAGGAGTATCCATTATGTTTGCATAGTTAATTAAATGCAGATGACGTGCGATATCAGGATCTGTTGACAAGATTGTTTTTATGTGAGTGGTTTCCAGAAATGGGAAAATTGATTGCCGGCTAACATATCTGATTTCAGTTACATAAATTAATTACATTAGCTGTGGGTTTTGTCAGAGAAGATAAGATATTTAATGAATAATTTCTTGCTGCCGCTGTTTTCGGGTTTTTCCTGGAGGGATTATGGTTTTAAGGGTTCAGTAGATTTTGTTGTAAAACTTTCCCAGATAAGGATTAATTGGGATTATTGTGAACAACTGATTGCGTGCCTTTTCTTTTGTTGTGCTTTTATTACATAGAAGGTTTATATGCGAATTAACAAACTTGTTCCATAAATGGTGGTTTTTCAAAAACGAGCTGAGACGAGTTGTTACTTTCCTTTTCATCCATTTCCGAATGACTTCACTTAATTCCCAGCCTTTGTTTTTGCCTTCTGAATGTAGCAAGTTGAGAGTTATCTGTCTAGGGTGGAACAGTCGCCTACCAAGTCAATGCAAAATGCACTCACTCCCTCGCAGAAAGCATTGGTTGCGGACCAACTTTTTGGGCATTCAGATGTTGATGTGAAAGTTGCAGTGGCTGCATGCATCAGTGAGATAACAAGAATAACTGCACCAGAAGCTCCTTATGAGGATGACCAGATGAAGGTACACTGCGGGGCATGGATTTCTATAGAATCTTTACACAGTTAGCTGTCTTGTATTGCCCTTTCATGCGTGTTGTTGGCATTCACAATTCCTCAATTCTTTTTCCCCCCTTCCCCCTTGTGCTTATTTGCAGGAAGTCTTTCAATTGATTGTATCATCTTTTGAAAATTTGTCTGACAAATCCAGCCGCTCGTATGCTAAGAGAACCTCAATCCTTGAAACTGTTGCCAAGGTCAGGTCGTGTGTTGTTATGTTGGATCTTGAATGTGATGCACTGATTATCGAGATGTTCCAGCATTTTCTTGAGGCAATAAGGTATGAAAAGAATGTCTTTGGTTGATGGTCACCTTTGCCCATGTTGATGTTTTCTCATTTATTGATGTATATTTTATGTGGAAAGGGCCTATTGAATGATTCTATCCCGCATATTTCTTTAGTGTTAGCTTAATATCTATAATTGGTGAACAATTGAGAGCACTAGTTTTGAGATATGAAATGCATGTTCTGATGGTTTCTTTTGTTCTTTATTAAGGGATGACCACCCTGACAATGTCTTTTCGTCCATGGAGACAATTATAAGTCTTGTCTTAGAAGAAAGTGAAGATATACCCCTAGAGCTACTATCTCCAATATTAGATTGTGTGAAAAAGGACAATGAGGTCAGTAATCTTAAATATAATGATTTGTGTTAATAGCTTGGTCTTCCATTTTTGTGATTTCTTAAGGTATTTTTAATATTTCAGGAAGTGTTACCTATTGCTCAGAGGTTGGCGGAGAAAGTACTTCAAAGCTGTGCAGCAAAGGTTAAACCATACTTGTTGCAAGCAATAAAATCCTCAGGCATCTCTTTGGATGATTACAGTGAAGTAGTTGCTTCTATATGCCAGGAGGCATCTGTTGCTGTTGAGCAGAATGATGTACATGTCTCTAACGAACATAAGGTGAAATTATTAAGATTCACAGGAGAACGTATATGGAGGCTTGTTAATCTTGTGCTTGAGTCCAATTTTTTGTGTGCCTATTTAGACTTTCCCTTGATCTTGTGCATTTTTGAAAGAGCCTGCAAAGTAGTTGTTTGCTGTCATGGACTTATTGTTTTCTATTGGATGTGGATTGAAGCTTGATTTGATTTCATTTCTTTACCATGTATTATTTTTTGCAGACTGATGAGGACAAGAACAAATCAGTGAAGGCACCAGTGGATGAAACAGCTCAGGTTTTTGTTCTTTGTTTTGAATTATTTTTTATTGTGCTCTTCTCTCTGTTAACCTAGCTCTCAATTCTCTTTTGTTTATGTAATCCTTCATTTCCATGTTTTTCTTTTTTGCACATTTCAAATTGGAAATGGTCATTTATAAATTTTTATAATTATCATCAGGTTGACAAAGAGATTGTCATAGAAGGGCCTTCTACAGAACGAGTTGATCTTGCTGATAATAGATCTCCTAAAGCAATTGTGAACAATGGTAATGCTCAGACAGGAGAAGATGACTCTTTGGCAGATTCAAATTCTTTGAAGAAGGAGGAGCCTGGTAATCTTACTGATCAGTCCAAAGGTGTAGAAACAGCAAGCGATGCAGAACCTGATAGTTCTATTGCTGATAAAGCAATAACTGCAGAAGATAAGCCAGAACAGACAACCAATAGGAAAGGGAAGAAATCTAATTCTTTGATGAAATCAGAAGAACCATCTGACAGTTCTCAAATTGATAGCGAGAAGGAAACTGAGGCTGTATTGGATCATAAAAGTGATAACAAGGAGAATCCTAGTTCACCTCATGAGGAGCCAACTGCTGAGGGGGCTGTGTCTGCCCAAAATGAAAAGGAGGCTGGTGTTCGGGTTTCTTCTCCTAAAGCAACAGAAAGTGGATCCATGGATGTTGCTCCTTCGTCTCCAAGCGGGAGTGTCCCAAATGAAAGTCGTTCCCAAAGGCATGGCCGTTCAAAGAAAAAGGACCTCGTGCTTACAGAGGGCACACCATCTGCTGATGATTTTTCCAAAAAGGCGTCTGAAGGAACTAGTGATTCAGAAGCAAAACCACCTAAACGCTCTGGGAAAAAGGTTCCTGCTGGGTCTGCTAATGAGGATAAAATTCTCATTGCAGATATATCAAAGAAAGAAAGCGGTGCGTCCAGTGATTCAGAAGTAAAACTGCTGAAGCAGTCAGCCAAGAAGGTTGATGCCAGCAATAACAATGGGGAGGGGTCCTCCTGGAAACAATCACGTGAGAAGAAAAGGCGGGAAAAAGCGATTCCGGGAAAAGACCCAACAAGATCATTGACTAAAGATGATAAGGTACTGCCAAATTGACTACTAATGCAACCTTGCCTTGTGTTATTGGTATTCTTCGTAAAATATTTTCTAATTTAATTTGCTAATCTGAAGAATTGTTGTCATTTCATTATTGATCTAGGAAATGGTTTCTTCGCCAAAGTCAGCTGCAAAACCAACTAAAGATGCACAGCACTTTGAAGCGACTTCCAAGTCAAATTCCAAGAGAAGGCGTACTCCAGAGAAAGAAAAAGTATGTTCTCTTAGTACCAATTATTTTCTTATTCTGTTTGCTATCCTATTTTCATCGGTCCAATGAGCTTGTCAAATTCCAAGAGTGTGTGCTCCTGGGAAAGAAAAAGAATCCAGGAGAATGTGTTCTAGGAAAGAAAAAGAGTGGCCTTTTTTTCTGATCTGTTCTTTTCTGTTTAGCTGTATGATATTTTGGTTGCATATTATCATTTGCCTGGTGGGGGAACCTTCTTTAGAAAATTTGCATTTTGTGACAGTATCCTTCTTCTTTGCACCATATTTCTATTAAGTGGATCGAAGTCGTCCATACTTTGAATAACTGTGAGTGCTGGTTGGTAATAAGCATGTGCATTGTCACGTAGTTGCATTTTGTTAGAGTCGTATGTCTCTTTTTTTTTTTTGCTTTTTTCTGGTGGGGGGGGGGGACTTCTATGTATAAAGTGTTAGTAATGATACAGCTTCTCTTTGCAATTTTATTTTTGTATTATCTGAGATTCACTATTTGAATAATTTTCGCTGGCGATGCCATTTATGGTTGTTGTGATATCATCAATCAAGTTAAATCTTCTTAACAAGGTGATTGCTGGTATTGCACTTAATTATGTTATATTGGTTAGGTTTCTTTTCCCTGAAGAATTGCACCTTTTCTAACCATGGTCTGGGGATTGAGATGTATATTATGCTACCGCCTGATATCTGCTTTTACCTTTTCACTTTCTTAGTTGATTTCTTATGAAGTGATTGTTTCAGGCTGCTGATACTGAAGATCTTGGAGAGAATCTGGTTGGTTCAAAGGTTAAGGTTTGGTGGCCGAAGGATCGCATGTAAGTATTAATGATATTTCCTTAAAATTACATGAGGCGTCATTAAAGCATCTATTGCTCACTCATCTTAGTTTCATTTTTTTCCCTCTAATTTTTAGTTGTATTTTATTTATTTTTTGTAAGGCATTTATTTCTTACTTAGGACTGTCTGTGCTGGGTCAGCTGACTCAGCCTCAAAATAGGCTGTTCCTTTAAGTTGTAATTTCCTCTTCAGTAATTTTTTTTTTCCTTTTGGTGAAATTAGTGTTCATTTTATTTGGTTGTACTAAAACCTTAATGCCGGCTTTTTCTGAAGCTCTCTGTTATTTAATAATGTTTTCTCAAATGTTCTATTGCAATGCTTGAGCTTAGTTATACATGGCACCATGAATCTGAAATTCTAATCTTGTGTTGTCACATGCAGGTATTATGAAGGTGTTATTGAGTCATTTGACCCTGTTAAAAAGAAGCATAAGGTGAGACATCCATTATTGATGGCAGTTTACCTTTCTTATTTTGAAGGCCTTTTGATGACACTTTTTGGTTCATTTGTTCACCTTTTTAACCCCTCCTTTTCTCTCTCTGCCCCACTATGGGAAACTTATTTCAATGTCCAAGTAATTACTTGAAAGGTGCTTATTTTATATTGTCATTCCTAAATAGGTTTCATATGTTGATGGTGATGAAGAAATTTTGAATCTTAAAAGGGAGAGGTGGGAATTTATTGGAGATGATTCTGACTCAGACGAGGTATGTGGTTGCTTGATATGTTATTTATAAAATTATCTACAGTCGGATATATTTTGGATAAGAAACTCAAGAATAAATGAATGTCTACAGTCATCGACATTTGCTGATAAGTGTTGTTAACAGGAACAAGCAGCTGATCGAGAAAGTCCCAATGCGTCCTCCGAATTGTAAGTATTGTGTGTTTTAGGTTCTGAATTGGAACTGCTTCTAGTTTTCAAAAGTGAGATGTTCCCAAAGTTATTTATGAGCTTCTTGTCATATGGACATAATTATGTTCCCCAAGTGTCACAACCCAAATTGACCTTTTCCTTTATTTATTTTAATTTTTTTGGTAGTGATCACCTAGCATCTAGTTTGGGACGGATTGGCAGTATGTCTGAGATTTTTTTTTTTTTTTTTTTTTTGGGACGCTGGGATAGTTGGATCAGCTGACCGATTGTGTAACCTCCTTTTAGTTGATTTATATCCACTGTTACTAATAAATAAGGATTTTCAGCTTTCTGCTATTTTGCACTATACCTTCTTGAAAAAAGTTTCAAGCAAGGGGCACTCCAAATTCTTAGCTTCTTAAATCATTGTGCTTTTCTTTTATACATTCTTGTTGTTCTATTTATTCTAAAGTTATCATCAACTGATTTGAGGTTAAACCCCAACTACCTCTTCTAAGCACGACAATCTACTTCATACACCAATTCAGTCCCAAATATGATACTTAAGACTGCCCCGTCTTCTTTTTCATGAAATTTTTTATTTATAAACATGAAAATCTAGGGTCCTTACTCTTGTGTGATGTGGATTGACTTGTGACAGCTTTATGGTACAAAAGCCATTGGTTTGGCTTTGACTTGAAAGCTGTATTCTTACTTCGTCTTTCCAACTATTTTTCATGTTTTGATCCTGGGATGTGGTTTTTGTACTTTCATACTTTGAAAGATTTTTACCAATGTCAGTTTCCAATAGCATGTTTATATTTCTTGAGCTGTCTAATTGGTTGTTGTGTGGTGTGCATTATCTGAACTTTTACTGTGATCAACCGAACTGCGGAAAAGTGCTGCTATGTTAAGAACTGTAGGAAACTGCTTCTGGGTTAAGAGATTTCTTTTTTCTTTTTGTGTTTTTTTTTTTTTTGTTTTGGGGGGGTTCTGGAGCTGGTTGGGTAAGTTTTGTACTGTCTACTTAGTGAAACTTTATTACATTCTAACATCTTTAATTCAATTTATTGCTGTCTGATGTTATCTCTTTTAGGGAAATATCTGTTCTTAATCTAATTTAACCTTGTTTGTGCAAATGTTTTAATCAGCCCTCTGAAGAAGAAAGCAAAAACAAGTGCTGAACATTCAGTTAAGCAAGGGAAGTCAGAGAATTCAACAAAGAAGTGAGTAAATCTGTACGTCCTAGCTATTGGATCAATCATTTCTCTAGTGCTGATAAGTTAAACACTTGATTGCTAGGGGTGGAGGGGCTTCCTCAAGCAAGGCCAAAACTGCAGATTTGAAATCAAGTCGTAAATCTGATGGCAAATCTAAAGATGGTTCTAAGATTAAATCAGAAAATAAAGATCATACTGTGAAAAACAGTACTAAGTCAGCTGATGTTGCTTCAAAATCACCTAGCAAATCCAAGAATGATGCCATGGACGCCTCGAAGTCAGCAAAATCAAAAGAGGGTGGCAGTGGGACACCAAAAACTTCCTCCAAATCCAAGCAAGAGATGCCGAAGGCCAAGAAGTCAAAGCAAGAAACACCGAAGATATCATCCAATGCAAAGGGTAAATCCCCAAAAACTGTTGGCAAATCTAATGCAAATGGAACTGGCAAGTTGAAGTCTAGTTCAACAAAGGTGAAAGAGGATGAGGATGTCAAGGATTTGATGGATTCTGCTAAAGTGCCTGAAGGTACCCAGGGGAAGTCATCAAGTCCTTCCAAGACACTGGCAAGTGAGGTGAAATCAGGGAAAAAGCGACGAAGAGGATCTAAAAGTTGAAAATTCACCCTTTCAGCTTTGACGTCTCATCTGTTACGTTTGAATCATCTTGGAACCCAGCACCTTATTTATTGCAGCTTTCTTTGATGCGCTGTGCATACTGCGCCCACAGTAAGCCATGCATTTTGGTATTTATTTCAATCTTTTGGGATAAATTCCTGGTCATGGTTCGCATTGTTAGATTTCACAGTTAGTCTAGTGTAAGTTTATAGCGGTTTTAGGGTTAGCTTTTCTTCCTATTTTTGTTAAATTAATTGGGATTTATATTGTCTAAGCCACAGTAGAATACATTGGGTTAGCTTTGTTAAAAAAAAAATATTGCTTTTGATAGATAATGTAATAGATTAAGAAACTTGCTATCAGCAAGGCATCTCTTCTGATTCTGACTCGAGTCTTGGGCTTAACTTTTCGTTTCTGTTGGATGCACAATATTTTGTTTGTTTGGCTGGTGAAGAATGCATGAAAGCACTCCTGCTTGAGCAGAGTTAAAAGCCCAAATAGTTTCTGCATGCTTCAAACTGCTTTCAGAGTATGGCTTAGAATAAGTTTCTACTTAGAAAATAAATGCTGCCAAGTGTATGGCTTAGAATAAGTTTCTACTTGGAAAATAAATGCTGCCAAGTGCACTTGTAAAAATAAATGTCAATTGATTTAAAGCCCTCTTGATTGCCAGACCATACGTTAGACCTATATAAAACTACAGTTTGTGAACAAAAGCCTCACAGTCACAAAGCTTCTCAGTCGAGTCCTGATAGCATTCGGATGCAGAGTGAGTATGAAGATGGGCTATGGCGGTTTTGGGCGCGCAAACTGTTGATCGTAGTAAGGGAAATGGAATTCTCTATTCAAATCGTGTTGTTTGCTGCGGGGCTAATAGGTTAAGTGTTGATTTGTTTCCGGAAGATAAAAGGTCCGGTGTTTGAATGCTTAAACTTATTTATTTTATTTATTTTTAAATGTTGAAATGCTTCAGCAAATATTTCCAATGTTACTAGTCAAACCCTAATTCCTTGAAAGGAAACAGAATTTACCCAAGCCAAGCCAAACTTAGGTCAACTTATCCCTTAAATTTTTACCATCAAGTTACCTCCAAACTTTTAGCATGCCTGGAAATGTTTTGTAAATTAAGGGAAAAGGGACACTAAAACTTCCAACTTTGTCGCATGCATGGAAACGGTTGGCAAATTAAGGGAAAAAGATGACAAAACTCTTTTTAAGGTCTATTTTTAATGTACGTGTAAATCCCCGATGTTTTATGTTGGAACCATGAACCATCTTTTTGTTTGGGCTGTTGCACTTGCGGCTCTTTCCTTCTTCTTTTCACGAAAGTCGATTTTATCATTGAATAGATTTTAAAAATTTGAGTCTGATAGTATATGCTCTACGGCCCTAAGTTGACGAAAAATACTAAACAAAGGGAGTCCTTGTTTTCATTGTTAAAAGTAAATTAAAGTTAGAAAGCATAGTTGACTTTCACCTGCGGTTGCTCAGGAGCATATCAGTGAAAGTATCATATAACCTAATCATCGGATCGTAGAAAATTTTTAAAATATATCGGAGGTACATATCAGTCAAATAATAAATAAATAATATTATATTATATATTTATTTATTTTAAAAATTAATATATAAATAATAATTATATTAAATTTAATTGTACATATCATACATACAATAATTTAATGTGTTACCTTCCATATCATAATTTTTTTCCCTATATTTTAACATACTCTTTAATTGATTCCAAGTGAAAGCACATTGGAGGCTTGGACCCCCTTGCCCACGCTAAAAGAGGCAAATACAATTATGATTTTATGACTTTGTGTTAGTTGCATTGAACTATCAATATCAATTTATAATGTGCACCATCAAATTGTGGCAATCATTTTGTTAACAAAAGCGCTTTTGCCACTCATTATATTGCTCGCGCCCGTGCATGCATCAAGTTTTCAACTTGCTTCCCCTTTGGTCTTTATTAAACTTTTTTTTGGGATAAATTATAAGGTGGTTACAACATTTCCAAAAAAAAAAAATTAATAAAATTTTATTTTTATTTTAAAAAGCCACGTTAATAATATGAGTTTTAAAAGAATCTTTAAACGAGATTCTTAAATTGAGATTATTCTTCTCTCTCTTAAATATTAATTTATAATTTTTTCCACTTCAAAAAATATTATACTATTTTTAATAATATCATTATTAAAGAGAGAAAAATATTATATCCACATTATTATTAAAAAAATAAAAGGTAATTAAATTTTGTTCTTATTTTTATTTAAAGTGTCTTATAGAAAAAAAAAACTATATTTTTACTCTTTTATTAATTACATTAGCTAATAAAAAAGCATTTGAAGATAGATCTTTTAGTTATACTCTTAATTAGCTGTAACTTCTGTGACAATGGCCGCAATCCCCACAGGAAAATTCTAGTAATTTGCTTGCCCACCCACTTGATAGTGTTTTGAGATCTTGGTTGTTGGTTGTTGAAACTCAAAATCCAACTATCTTTTCGTGATCGGCTACTGCTTTCTCTCTCTCTTTTTCTTTTCTTTTATTTAGTTTTCATACTCTTTCCCCTCTTCTTTTCGGTCAAATTTTACTGCCAGGGGGTGACTGCAGTTGCGTCTTTGATAGAAAGGAGGCCTACTGCTTTCGAGACTAGAAGAGAAACAGATCTTCTATCAACTTCCTTTTGTCCACTAGCTTGCCAAAGGCATCTGTTTTAGCTTTCTTTTTTTTTTCTCTCTTTTCTTAAATGCATATTTGAGAAAATACTTAACCTAAAAATCTAAGTCTGGCAATTCTATTAAAACATGCAACATGCTCCCGTTCCCGTACGAAAGATGAGAGGGATCCATACGTATCCAATTGATCATGTCACTTTCTGTATTGTACAGTGTAGGTGGGTTTTATAATGAGAGCATTAATTTTATATTTTTGTAATTAGTGGGTTCCACACATATTATAATTGATGTGACAACTCCTATTCCTATCATTAGAATCACTATTTAGGATCTGGCTACGGTGTAACTGTAGTATCGTGTTACAGTTCAATCCAATTATTGAATGCACTTAGATTGGTGGAATCCACTGCCATCCAACGGCTGGATGCAATTGTGGCATAATACCACAGTTACACCACATGTTTCCTCCACTATTCAGTCATTAAACGGGGCAAACTTCCTCTGCGTGGTAGTATATGTGCCCATCATATAAACGTTTTGAGTAATGATACAGCCACAATTTCTTATACATATTTATCTTGTATAAATTGATGTAACACGATAAAATTAATTGAATTAAATATCTCTTAATTTACATAATTTATTTATATTATTTTATATTTTTATTCAACTAATAAATTAATATCACATTAATTTATACAAGATAAATTTATACAAAAATTTATAACTTTATCATCGCTCAAAATTTTTTTCCTTGGAACAGGGGTATGATTTTAACATATGGGGATGAAGGTTTGTTAATAGGCTACGATTGGAATAGCGAATGCAAATGGATAAGAATTGAATGTAAATTCAGTAAAGATAAAGTGATTCGTACATGAGAACTTGATTCGGATCCTATGCTGAAAATAAAAAATCAAAATCAGTTTAAGTTCTATAAATTGTCGTTGTTAATCTAACAGTTACGATTTTTTTTTCTAGTCACAACTTTTTTTTTTTGGCGCTTTCCATTTGTTTTCATTTTATCTTTGGAGTACTACCATAATTTGAATGTGAACAATGCAAAATTTTAAAAATATAAAAAGAAAAATATTGTAATTATTATAACATACAATAATTCTAAAGTAGTTTGATCCTCAAAATAGATTAGCAGAGAAGTTGGGTCCTCGGAATAGACCAGCAGAAGAAGTGGAAGATTTTTGCAAAAGAATTATTCTGTGGTTGCAATTTTGATGCATAGATAATAATTCAGTAGTCAAAAAGAGTGAGATCTGCAATGATCACTTCAATGTGTGCTGTTAGTAAAAGATAATTACATTCATTTACACATATACAATCATAAAAGTCAGATCAGGTAGACCTATAAAAAATAGAAAAAAAAAGTATTAAAATGCTAACCTTTTGGTGCTTAGATTCTTGTATTAGCATTTCTAGGCACACAAAAAATGCATAACCAAGTGCTTAATTAGATCATCATTATGCTATAATATTTACAAAACCGAGAACAACTAAAATGGCTATTTTTAGAGAGCATGCATGAAACCAAGCCATGTTTATTAACAGACTATAAAAGGCAAAAATGAATGAAAGAACAGTCCAAGTGCACGAGAGATCAGCATGAGCTTCTCCATAAACAGAACATTATGAAAATAAACATAAAAGTCTACTATGCACAAACACCAATGGTATTAGGTTACTTCAGTATACTGACTTTGTTTTTAATTCTTCGTTGTCATGTTTCTTAATGATACTCCAGCATTGGATGAGGTTTAGATTCGGAAGTCTTTCTATTTTGGGCTGATACCCACTTCGGGGTTTTGAAGCTCAAAGAAATTGTTTTCAGATAAATGCTTTCTAATCAGTTTTATAAGATGATTAAAAACGGGGATAAATTAATTACAATTGACGTATGTACAGTTGTTCCAGTTTTTAATAAAAAAGCTGGGATAAACATCCTTAGATTCTTATCACGAGTACTTTCTAATCACTTCAGGGTTTTGAAGTTCGGATAAATATATATTAGTTTTTTAAACTATCTCTCTCTTTTATTAATCTATATACGTTGAATTTGAAATACTTCATTAATTAATTGTCAATATAGCATATACTTTTACCTCTATATTGCTTACAAGGATAATTAAGATAGTGTTTATTTTTTCCTTTGAAATTTGATTAGGGTCTAAATTTACCTGAAATCTGAATGGATTTGAATATGTATGAATGACATATATTTTTCTTTTCTTTTTTAATATATTAATATAAGTGGTATCTTTTTATTTTTATAAATAAAAAATGTCTTAAACATGATTATTTAGTATTTATGTCATTTATAAGTCAAAATGGAACAAGGGATTATGTTTTATAATTTTGAAAATATAAATATATATAATAGAGATATTTTTAGGATATAATATTTACTCTCATTCAAATAAGTCACAAAAGTTTACTTTCTACTTAGATGTAAATATCTGAAAATAGGCATAGTTATGAAAACAAACAAGTAAATTTGAAAAAGATTATGAACCTAATAAAATTTCTAACTTCATTAGTTAACAAATAAGCCCTAAGTCAAAACAATACTTTTTATAACCACACTATATTAAGTTACAGCCTCCTTATAGGAATAAGATTAATTGGTCCAACAATATGAGCACATAGAAGCTTTATTGTATAAGTTTATAAATGTTCAAAAAAATTGTGATCAATAAAATATGTGCGAGCAATATAACATTTAATATTTGAGTTATGCTCACGTACCAAGGCCGGCTCTAGAGTATTAGGGGCTTTAGGTTGATTGTTTATATGAGACTTCCTTACATTCAGTACTTTCAACACTCAAAGAAATATAAAAGAGCTCAAAATTAAATTAATTCTTACGCTTATATTGAATATAAACAATAAAAATGATATAAGAAATTAAAAAAAAAGAAAAATAATTAAGAAGATGTCTTTTTTAATTCCTCTATAACTCTTATTTCAAGAAATTATTATTATTATTTCCTTCAAAAGTGCGAAAATAAATGTAATTATAGAGCCACAATCACCTTGTAAAAATAAGTGTGTACAAATACCTTATTCATTTAGTAACTATAGAGACACAATCACCAAGTACAAATAATTAGTAATTGACATCTTATTTCTTTATAATAATTATAGAGTCACAATCACCATGTACAAACAAGTGTATACAAAACTAATGTGACATGAGGACCACATAATGGAAAAAAAATTATCACTTTTCAGCTAATCTATTCATCCCACATTAATTTATATGCATCACTTTGTATAAACTCTTTGTGGTTCAATCATTATTGTTTTCTTTAAAAAGAAAAAAATAAAAGATTTTATAATGTTAAATAATTACTTTTTAAACAGGTAAGGAATGTAATCTTTTTATTAGAAAAACTAATAATGAATTAACAGTTAGACAATACTATAAAGGGATATTATAATTTTACTAATAAAATAATTCTGACATATCATGTCAGTACCGTAGTTTGCTGAAAAGAGTATTTTACCACTAAACATTTGTGCCGTTATTAATTTACCACCATTCCATTAAAAAAAGTTAATGTTTAACTAAAAATAAGTTAAAAGTCGATTTTACCTCAATAAAATAAAAGATAATTTTACCCTTTGAAAAGAAAGAAACAATGAACAAAAATAAGATTTAGAGAACAACTGAAAATTGTAATTAATAAAAAACAATGAACAATATGTAGAATTACTATTATAAGAAATAATAGAAAACGACAAAGAAAATAATTAATAAAAAATTTTGCTTCAAAATTAATATTGTAATTTATGAAATTCAAGCAGTAATCACAATTAAAAATAATAACAATTTAATTAAGAAAAAAATTAATGAGAGAGAGGAGTTGATTTTTGGGTTATCAATTTCCTAATTCTTTAATTATTTTCCTTGAAATTTTGTACTTTGTTTTATTTTTATTTTACATTTGCAACACATTTTTTTGGCTTCAATAGAAAATATCTTTGATACCCTTATGTCATTAGCAAAACATCAATAATTTTTTAACATTTTTAACGGAAGGGTGATAAATTGATAGCGGGGCAAATGTTTGGTAGTAAAATGCACTTTTTTACAAATTATATTATTAACATGATATGTCAGAATAACTTTAGTAATAAAATAATAATATTCCTACTATTAATTAGATCTCTTTAACATTCAGGATATCAAATATAGAATTTGTATAAAATTTTTAATTGCAGGATAATTATTAATTAAATGGGACTAAAAATAAAATTTCCTATTATAAGTAATTTTAAAAAAATCTATTAATTTGAGTATATCAAGAAAATACCAAACAAAAAGCTCATCCCACTATATGGGGGATTACAATGGGGCCATCTTGGTATAGGTGACCCTAGGTGCCTACCTAGTTCCCCTGTCATGTACAAATGTTCTGATGATTTAAAACACGAAAAAAGTTGAAAAAAAAATCACAAAATAGTGTAGTAGAGTTCGTGTCTTGATATATATTAATTTTGTTCAAAAGATTTTTTTTTTTGTACTAATGTTTGCATCTAAGCATGAATTTTTTTTAAACTATTATAATGTAAATTATTTATTTTATTCGCAAAATATATTATTCCAAATTCTTGTAACTGGAATGCAAGAAATGATATATTATTCAATAAATTAGTATGACACCTAAACTTTTATAGGCATCAAACAAACACCTGCACTCACACAAAGTCATAATTCAAATGTCTAGTTCATTTAGTAATTATAGAGGCACAATCACCTTGTACAAATAATTATTAATTAACGTCTTATTTTTTTATAGTAATTATAGAGCTACAATCACTTTATACAAATAAATGTGTACAAATTAGTATGACATGAGAAGTTGGTTGCATAAAACCATTATAGGACCACATAATTGAAAAAAAAAATAGTTTTTATCACTTTTCAAGTAATCTATTTATGCCACATTAGTTTATACTCATCATTTTGGATAAACTATCTGTGGTTCAATCATTATTATTTTCTTTAAAAAGAAAAATGAAAAAGATTTAATAATGTTAAATAATTAATTTTTAAACAGGTAAAGAATGTAATCTTTTTCTCCGAAAAACCAATAATGAATTAATAATTAGACAATACTATTAATAATAACTCTTTAGCATGCAAGATATCATACATAGAATTTGTAAAAAAAAAATTAATTGTGGGATAATTATTAATTAAAAAGAGACAAAAAAATAGGCTTTCCTATTATTAATAACATTAAAAATCTATTAATTTGAATATACAAAGGAAACACCAAAAGAAAAAATCCATCCCACTATATGGGGGATTACAATGGGACCATCCTAATATAGGTGACCCTAGGCGACCGTCTAGTTTAACTATAATTATAAATATTTTTGTCATGTACAAATATCCAGGTGAATTTTAAACTGCGAACAAAGTTGAAAAAAAATCACAAAATGGTGTATTAGAGTTTGCGTCTTGATATATGTTAATTTTATTTAAATGATTTTTTTTACTGACATCTACACCTAAGCATGACTCTTTAACAATTATAAGGTAAATTATTTATTTTCTTCACAAAATATATATGTTAATTTTATTCAAATGATTTTTTTTTTACTGACATCCACACCTAAGCATGACTCTTTAATAATTATAAGGTAAATTATTTATTTTCTTCACAAAATATATTTTTCCAAATTCTTGTAATTGGAATGCAAGAAAGATATATTATTCAATAAATTAGTATGATGCCTAAATTTTTATGAGCATCTAACAAACACCTACCTACACTCACACAAAGTCATGAGATGGGAAACTTGGAAAATGACCTGAAGCATCTAATCTTTAAAGTTCTTAAAACCGCTCCCCAGAATTTAGGCATGCAAATTGCGTAGAACTGACACTTGTCACGTGGAACGAGAATCCCCGGGTTGCCAAATGCCAATTAACAATTGACAAAAGCTCTCCGTAACATGGAATGTAAGGCCAGGAGAGAAGCAGTTTATAAATCTTGTGCACAACAGAGACGACAAGAGATGATAATAAATTTGTCGTGGAATCAACTGAGAAGTATTCAGAGGTGTAAGCAGATAATATAAATAATAAAAAGTCAAAGGATTGGCATGATATTAGTTACGAAAATGGGGACAAAACTCTGTGAGAGTTTTGATAGCGATCAACGTACCCAGGAAACTTTCTTACAGGGATGAATATTTTTGGATAATTGAGTTCAGAAGCCATGTCGACCCTTCGGTTCAGTTAAAATATCCAACCATAGTTAATTTAACAAGTATACCTTCACTAACAAATGTTGTGCACGCAACAAATAAAAGCTTCCCCTTTCAATTTCGCTTCTTTTCCGTGTTTATCCGTTGAAATGAGTCAGGCCCGCCTGGAGGAAGATTCAAGATCCTACACATAAATATAATTAATTATTACATCTTCAAGAAGACAATAACACTTATTTTTTTATTCGAGCGTGAGTAATGGATTTTGTTCGCTAATTTTGCTCTTTTTTTTTTTTTTTGAGTGTTTCCTGAACAAGTCGGC